>OY987315.1:26288940-26889413 GCA_963920655.1 Geranium rotundifolium | reverse complement strand
AGGTAGGTTATTCTTTTCGTACTTGTTGAACATATTATGTACTTAGATTGAATGAGTGAAGTTCAACTATCCCTCTTTGACTATATCTTATTGTTAATCAATAAATTTGTTAAAGTACATTCCTTTTTTATAAGAACAAAAAGACATTTTTAATTATTTTTTTGTTTTAGGCCTCAATAGAGGTTGACCCGGACCTGATCTTATATATACGACATCACAACAAATTTTATGGTTTGGTCTGCAATAATTCAAAACGCAACTATCTATTTAATTTTTCTCATGCTCTTTGTGTTTGTACTTTGTAATACAAATGCTTAATGAACTAATTTAAATCTTGGAAAAAATCTAATAAAACTATGTTTTACAAAAGAATATAAGAATTAATATCATTCATAGAGAGAGTACCATCGCGTCTGTTATCTTGCATCCTTCCACCCTCTGCCGGCCAGAGCATCATCGCGTTCGTTTCCTCGTGTCCTTCCGGCCTTCGCGCTCCCGTTAGGCTTCATCGCGTCCAACCACGCCACCGTGGTCGGGCAGATCTGGCGTCATCTCGCCAATTGCATCTCTATTCCCCCTTCGGGGTTCATGGAATTGGCGTCTTCAGAAGTTGCGTCGAAGATGGGTAGATGTCTCATGGTCTTGAAGGATGTTCTAATGTTTTCGTCTTCTACGACGATGGTGGCGGCACTAGTTAAGTTCCTTGTCGCTGGAAGCGTCCTTGCGGTGGAGGTGGAGGGGGGCTGTTCCGGTGTGCTCGTCTCACAGATCAATTTTGGTGTTCGGTCGGCGGATGGTGATGGAGGATTTGGTGATGGTATAGGGTTCGCGGTGTGCGTGTCTGTCTTCGTGTTCTCAGAGGCGATGTTTAGCCTCCATCACTCTGTTCGTTGTTTTTGATACGTTTGGGTGGATCGCCTTATGTGATTGGGTGTCTTGTTTGTGCAATTGGTGTCCCATTGTGGAACAGAGAGAATATTGTGTGTGAAAGGTAGTCTCGAGTGCGTAGCCTTCCTTAGGACTCATTTCCGGCCATGGGTGACGGCGACGATAAGGGTTTCTGGAGGTGGTTGACAGATTTTTAGGCTTCCTTGGAAAAGAGAATGAGTTTGGTTTTATTCTAAAAATAGAAATGAAGATCCGGTTTTTAGACTCTCTCTCGATCTAGGAACAAGGGGAACTCCGAGGGATGTGACCCAGTGATCCAAGCCTCACCGGTATCCATTCTCATAACACCTTTGGGAGAAGCTCTCTCTAGGTGGAGTTGGTGGCTTGAATTGAGAAGTGATGTTTCCGGTAAATGATCAGATTTATAAGAATGGTGGGAGGATGTTCGAACTTGAAGGGAAACGAGAGATCTCAAATCATGCACAACGGAAGTAAATAACAAAATTAACCTCGTTTTCTTAGTAAATATGTACTGCATGTTTAAGCTTAATTGATGAAAGGGTTAGAAACTTTAATTACCTCTTGTAGATCCGGCTTTACCAAACCTTTGAGAGTGCACATGTTCTTCGTGAATCACTTGAAAGTGTCTCCTTCGGGATGCGTTCTCTACCGGTATCCACACGAACAAGTATTGATTGAAGCTTTGACGAAAATCAATCTACTAAAATTGATCTTCTCAAATCAGATCTAATTAACAATTAGCTAGATCTTGAGTTTTAAAGTGGAGTTGCTAATGTTGCGAATATCGCATTAGGTTAGACTAAATTGTTGCAACATATTTATAGGCTTAGGGTTAGATCTTGTTTCCAATAAAACCTACAATTTTTCAGACTTTCCAATCTATCGGGTTTCATAATTCCCCAACTTGCATAATACAAGTCTAATTCGTATTAGGAAACTTGGAAAATCAGAAAAGTACAATTGCCACGGATACAGAAAATCAGAAAAGTACAATTGCCACGAAACCGTGGACACTAGGGGCGGTTCGTGGCCAGTTCTAGGTCACGGACCCGTGCCCCTTGTGGTCAAGTGTTCTCTTCTCCACTCGTTTCGATGGGCTTTCCAAAATCTATTTTTGCTTCGGGCTTGCTCTTTGTGTGTGACCATGTAGGCTCATGAGTCATTGGCAAATGGTCTAGAAATCCCATTCGGTCCATTCGTCATAAGTGGTCGCTAGTATGACATTATGATTACCCAATGATCATGATGATCGGTGATTCAATTTAACCTTTGTTGTAACTATCATAATTCCTTTGTCACTAGATATCTCGTTTGAACATAAGGCATAGAGTCATCATCCTTATTTCTTTCAAACCTATTTCTTGATCTCGAGATGACCTGAGAATGATAACTCTATATATCATTGGTGTGGCCGAACACTTCTTCTCAGTTATTCTCATCAAGAGGCCCAAACAAATATCATTCCCACTAGTCGTGAGGGACAAATCCCTTGACCGTCAAGTGTATTCCTTATATGATTCATCGTGTAGCCAATCATACCTCTTTTGTACCCAGTTACAGACAACGTAGATGAGTATGTCAAACTATGAGAGATGTCATATAGGAATCGACGAAGACTCTAAGGTCCGTAAGAATTCAATGTTACTACGAAAACTTGAGTATGTTCATGACTAGATCTATGTCCCATACTCAGGCCGGGTCGTCCAATATCACTTCCCAAGTGATATCTATGATCTGACTTGGTAACGTATGCCTATGATCAGTAGAGTGTGATCAAGATTCATCCTCATACTGGCCGTTTTATAAGCATTTTGACCAGGGACCTGTCAAGTGTAATTTCATGCGAATCTAATAATTTTACTATTAGTGATGACACACTCGATGATGTTGACTTATTACCACAACACGTTGATAATGGAATGTCGATTTATTGATTCTAATGATACTATAATATTACACGAAAATGTGATTGACCTGGGGCAAATCTCCTACAGAAATGTTATTTAATTAGAGTTTTCTCTCTGTAATGTTTTGGAATGTACTCTATGTTGACTTCTATCACGTTTAGTTTGTATTTTGGTCATCATGCATAGTTTTTATTTTGGTCAGGTCATAGGATCGTATACTATTAGACCATTTTGCTCATTTTGGGCTTTGACTTGGGGTAAATATGGGGTTTGTTGTCATTTTACATTTGTTCTACTTATTGCAGACAATTTAACAACAGGGATGCACTCGTCTATAAATGAGTGGTCATATACAAATATAAGAATAAATCACATCCGCCAGATGTAATTCATTGATGGTCCAAATTCTTCTATAATTTGATGAGAAAAAATCCATTAAAGGGCATTGGGGTCATTTTGTTTGATTCTAATAATCAATAATATGCATTAAAATTGATAAATTGAGTAATAAATATCCATGATTCTAGAGATTTGAATTTGTGATAAATATTCAGAAAATTCTTACAAAAAATTAAGGAGGAGAGTTCAAATTCAAACTCTGCTAGTTAATTAAATGACGAAGTGTAACACTTATTAAATTCAAACTATGATACAGATGGAGACATGTAATATGCAAACTAAAGAAATGGAATAACATAAATGTGCACATGGAATTAAGTACAAAATATTTCATGGTTCCATTAAGGGTGAAACCATGAAATGGAATGATGTGATTATGTCCAAATGGAATCATGGAATTTGCACATAGTCTCGTGATTCCATTTTTGAATTCTAATGATTTTATGATTCCATTTCACGATTCTAATGATTTCATGATTCCATTTTGTACAAAATAACACAATTCCATGTTTTCATTATGTACATATGAAAACATGGGATATGATATGAAATGGAAATAAGGAATTGTGTGGATATGGAACTAAGGAATTGTGCGCATAGGAAATGGAAACATGGAATTAAGTACATATGGGAACATGAATTATAGCATGTCAGAAACTAGGAAACGATAAAATCAAACCATGGGAGAGTTAATCAAGTTATGTATGAAACGGGAGCATGAGATTATATGCAAAATGGAATCATGAAATTATGTGCGAAATGCAGACGTGGAATTAAGTACACATGAGAAGATGGAAAACGAGAAAATCAAAACCATATATCCCATTAACCTGTAGAAATAGAGTATCCAAGTTCTGTAACTTGTTAAACTCCGACGGAATCTCTCAAGTCAACCCACAATTCGTCGCATCGAGCCTCACCAGCGACGATAGGTTCCTGATTTTAGCAAGCAAGCCACTCAAGAAACTTTTGTAGTAACCCAAATAAAGCTCTGTAAGATTCTTCAAGTTTTTGATTTATGGCGGAATCTTCCCTTCGAGCTCGTTACTGGGAACCGACAGGTACTCAAGAAACTCTCATTTTCCATACTCTTTTGGAATAATTTGCTTGGAAAAAATAAATGCATATCTATAGAGATAACACCAGGGTTTGGCAAGATCGGAAAGAGAAAATATTAAGCAAATTCTTCTCGTAATTAAAGGCTAAGAATCATAGTTCAAAATGTGGTATTTGAGTAAAAGACGAAGAGACCCACTATCGCTGCAAAAACATATAGATTTAGACAAAAGATATACCATAATTACACATAATGCCATCAATAACCATGATTCATGTGGTCCACTAATCAAATGATCGTGTGGCTAATCTTTATTCGTATATTTGTATGTAAATATACCATTAGTATGCGAATTTGTCCCTTAACAACATTGTTATGCTTTTTCAAAAAAAAATATATCAAACATAGAATGTTAGTAATCAATAATCCTAATAAATACGATAATTTCATTAAAAACTAATTGAAAATGAATAATTACATGTCCCTATACACGCTCAAACCTCATTTTATGATCACTACACCCTAGTTTCGAATTTTTTTTCTCACCCGTATCTGTAGATTTGGCCTTGCCATTGTCATAGTCCCTTTTATTAAATATAGAATTTCTTTATTTTTCATGATTTTTATTTCCTAGTACTACGCAAGTAAGTCCTTGATTTTTTTTATCAGCAAGTAAGTTCTTGATGTTTTTTTCATTTTGAATTTATGTTGATTTATGCTGCAACAATTTTATTTGGTGCAGGTGTGCAATTATTGTTGCATCTCTTATTTCAATTTTTAGAGTTGTAAAACACAAACAATTGTTACATGCTCCAACATGGATGTAGAATATCGTGCTCTTGTTGATACCATTCACTAAGCTTTTATGGTTATAATGGCTTTTGCATGGTATGGGTGTTATTCATACTTTTGGTATTATATCCACTGTGATAATCATAGTGCTATCAAGATTTGTTCACGGTGATGTTTTTTATGAAGGCACAAAGTATATGAAAAATAATTGTCACTTTGTACGTCATCATCTCACCCAAGAAACAATTACTTTACACTCTATCCCATGTGGTGATTAGATCATTGAGTATCTTTATCAAGCCACTATATTTCTTGGACGTTTCAATCATTTCCTTGCAAACTCTATTTGTAATATATTCCACCATCTTGACTTTGAGGGGAAGTGTTAATGTATAATGTATATGGTTTTGATCCTTAGGCCCTTATGGTAAATCCCTAGTGTGTACACACAGCGCTACATATGTTGTTATTACTATGCCTTATGATTAATCATGATACCTAGTGATAAAAGGATAGTGTCATGGACGACATGAAGTTAAATCGGATCACCGATCATCATGTACGTTGGGTAATCATAATGTCTTATTAGAGGTCGCTTATAATAGTAATTTTACGCTGATATGAAAACGGGACATGAGCCTATAGGGTCACACACGAAGAACCTTAGAGCCTATAGCAATCAGACCGGTTTTGGGACTGGTCGTGGTAGGACCTTAGAGCCCGAGCCCATGAGGGGCTTCCATGGAATGGCAGCCCTCATGGGCTGCCACTTAAAAGGGGTGGCGGGCTTGGCCGAAACTCATTAGGGTTTCGGCCCACAAAGCCCAAGCCGCCACTTTAAGTGGCGGCTAGGGTTTTTTGGAGCCGCCGTACCTAGACCTATTATGGGTTAGGTTCGTGCTCCCTTTAACTCTAGATTTCTCTATAAATAGAGAGCCCCTTGTGCTGAAAAGTTAATTTCATTTTTGTTCATACCGAAACGTTGTCGAAATCTCTACTCTATTCTCTTTACATTCTAGTAGGTGTAATTAGTAGAAATATCACTCATCTTTGTGTGTTTGTGTGGATACAAATAGAGGGAGAGACGTAAACTTGTTCCTCGTCGCTGATCCGGTTCTTCGATTCAGGTAAAATCGAAATCTCAAGTTGTCGGGTTCTTTTTTTAGATCTATCACATAGATAAGATACTGATTGGTTCGGGGTTATTTTAATATATTATTCCGATGTGCAACTTCTATTTGTACCCCACGAATCCCAACAGTGGTATCAAAACCGAACTATAGCGTTAGATTTGTAAATTTTGATTGAATATGCATATTTCGGTGTTTGTATGTCTGTTAGATTAATTTTTGAGTGTTTATTTTTCTTTTTTGGGTTTAGAACAACATGAAAATTAATTTTTATGGAAAAATATCAGATCTGAAATTTTTAAATATTTTTGGAATTAAAGATCACCGGACCGGGGCTTTCCGACCGCCGGAATAATGACTGGACGGGCGCGGTTATGGGGCAACGCCGGCCACGGCCCTGGCCACTATGTGGCGACGAGACCGTGGCCATCCCGTCACCACCACGGCGCTGGCCACAGGGTGGCCGTGACGCCTGGTGGAAGGGTGGCGGAACCCTAGGGCGCCGACCACTAGGGATTCAGCCCATTGGACCTTGTCCTATTGGGCTTCGGCCCAATAGGTTTTGGCCCACGAACTTGTCCGTTTCAACATACTCTAAAATCAAAAATATTAAAATTTTCATATTTAATTGGTTTCGGTAAACCGTGTTTTTAAACCGACACAGTTTTAATAAAGCGGATCATAAAATGTAGGCAAGATTAAAACTGAAAATGCATATTGATTGATAACATATTGATTGATAACATGTACTATTGTTTGGTACAAAATTAGAGCCCTATACCGAAATTTAACGCTTTATTTGCGGTCTGCGAACCGCTGGATTGGGCTGTATTATTTTGCGGTCTGCGAACCCGTTTTAATTTATTTAAATTATTTTATTTAATTCTGGTCTGCGAACCGTGTATGCTTTGTAATTGGACCAAGCTAAGGATTAAGGACCGGAAGGTGGCTAGAGGTGAAAGGTGAACCGAATTGGAAGAATCCTGGAGCTAGTGGGAGAGCCTGAAGGTGAAGCAAGAAGAACCAGAGTTAGTCTCCTAGGGTTTCGTTCTTGTAGAACCACATAGGGTGACCAACCGGTTTTCATTAATCATGAGAACCGGATTAGGAAAGGGCTATTATTTTATACAAGTTTACTACTTTATTATATATTAGATATGCATGAGTAGAAAATTATAAATGGATGTTTACTTGTATGTTTAGAATGTATGATAGAACATCACCCACATGCGAAAAAATATTAAAATTGGAAATTTATCACATTTGCATGTAATTGGTAATTGAAGCATCATGGACTTGACGTTTTCAAATAAAATTGTATGGGATACAATCGAGGAAATTAAAACATAATCAACTCACAACTAATTCAAGTCATGTGAGATACCATCTAAATCTCAACACTCAGACTAGCTCCCAGCTCTATGGGTGGGTGCACATTCGTATATCATTCATGGAGATGTGGGTTATATAAGTTGGTCAGTTTTATATGGGTGTGTGCGCCTTCGCGTAGTAGCCATATAAGAACTGGACCATAGTTGAATTCGGTAGACTTGACTACGATTGTCAGCTAGGATTGACCTAGGGTATCAGATAGGGTATGTCGTGTACTAACAAGTACATACCCTAGCTAGAAATTACATGGGATGCAATTGGATGGTTTTCCTACCTACATACTTGTGTGATACGAAAGACGGTTAAGAGATTTATCCCTCATACTCTGGTATGGGAATGGTATCTGTTTGAGCCACTTGATGAGAATGACTAAAAAGAAAGTGCATGGTCATGCTTATGATGCGGGGTATCAATTTTCAGTCATCTCACATATATGAAGAAACAGTGATTAATCAAATAAGGATGACAACTCTATGCCTTATGATTAATTAGGATACTTAGTGATAAAATGATAGTGACATGGACGACATGAGGTTAAATCGGATCACCGATCATCATATACGTTGGGTAATTATAATGTCCTACTAGAGGCCACTTATGATAGAAAGGGTAAAATAGTAATTTTACGCCGATATGCCAACGGTTAATGAGCCTATAGAGTACACACGAAAACACATATTGTGAAGAATTAGTCAATTATGGTAAAAGTTATTTGGAACGGGACTTCGCCAAAACCTATGGTTTTGGGCCACGGGCCCAATAAGCACAAAAATGGAGCCACGAACTGGCCCAAAACCAGACAAGTTTTGGGGCTGGTCGTGGCAGGGCCTTAGAGATTGAGCCCATGAGGGGATGCCACTTAAAAGGGGTGGCGGGCTTGGCCGAAACCCATTAGGGGTTCGGCCCACAAAGCCCAAGCCCCCAGTTCAAGTGGCGGCTTGGGTTTTGTTGAGCCGCCACACCTAGCCCTATTATGGGCTAGGTTCATGTTCCCCTAAACTCTAGATTTCTCTATAAATAGAGAGCTCCTTGTGTTAATTCGTCTTAGTTCATACCGAAACGCTGCCGAAATCTCTATTTCTTTTTACATTTTAGTAGGTGTAATTAGAAGAAAGATTACTCATCTTTGTGTGTTTGTATGCATACAGATAGAGGGAGGGACGTAAAGTTGCTCCTCGTCGCTGATCCGATTCCTCGATTCAGGTAAAATCAAAATCTCAAGTTCTTGGGTTCTTATTTTTAGATCAGTCGCATAGATAAGATCCTGACGGGTTCAGGGTTATTTTAATATATTGTTCCGTTGTGCAACTCTTATTTGGACCCCCCGAATCCCAACAACATGCACACTCTTAAAAAAGATGTATCTGACATAACTACTTCTAAAAAATTTAACAACACCCCCTCCCTCCCAGAATTGCATTTTTCTCACTATTAGGCTTTCCGTTAATTTATGTTAAATTTTCAAGTGGTGTCCTTTTAATCCAATATCTTCTTTCTTTCAACTTTCTTTCTCTCTTTCCTTCTTTCTCAAATTAAATAGAGTTCCTATTTGGGGACAAGAGAATGGGCACTCTAGAATCGACCCAATTGATTGCATTTAGCGAGAATTAGAGACTCTTTGCACTGATTGGAGTGATGGTTTTTTGGAAATTAGCAACGATAGAGCCATCACCAAATAAATTTTAGAATCACCAAAAACACTATTGATCTTGTACATAGGCAGACTAATTTTATTTTTCTGATTCTGAAATTTTTTACCGATTTGACGTTTTATTTCTGAAATTCTTGCGATGAACTTTGGTTGCTTAAGTGTTGAATTTTGGGGTGAGATTTGGTGTATCAAGGAAGTATGAAGAGGGTTGTGGTGTTTCGATGAAACCGGAATGAGGTATGGGTTCAGAAATGGTGGTTGGCTCTACGTGTGGTGTAGACGAGGGGCTTGAAGGCGTAGGAGAATTTACGACGAAACTGAGTGAGGAGGAGGATTTCTCCAACGACTTCGAGCTTCGAATTAAGGTCGTCGGATTGGGGGAGAAAGATGGCTCGACGGACGGCGTGGTGGCTACGACATTGGAGAGAGAGGGTCCATTGTTCTTTTCTGCCGACACAACCTTTTCCTCTGTCTATTCTCTCTTTTCTCTCTACTTCGTCGTCCGTTCTCTTTGGATATGGTCACTCCATCAACATCGAGAGAGCGTTAGACTGCTTCGAGCTACCAGTACTCAAAATCAGGAGATTTGGTTTTGGAATCAATTTGCTACCCTATATGTGAATTTTATCAAACAACAATATGTGTTTAAATTCAATTTTTGAATTTCTGGAAATCAAACATCGATCTGGATTCAATTTTATGGATTTTATTGATTTGATATTTTTGTGGGTCGATTGAAATTATGATGTAGAAATTGGGAGTTTAAGGAATTTTAATGTTCATTTGAAATGAAAGTAAATGAAATCGGAGAAATAGAGGAGGGATGAGAGGGAGAGAACTAGAGGAGAGAGAGGGTGAAAAGGCACCATTTGAAAATGCAAAAGACACTTAAGGATATTTTGGGCTTTTAAATACTAAAATTTAACATGACTTAATGTAAAACCTAACAGGGAGAAAATGTCGCGCTTACTATTTTTTTTTGGTAGTTATGTGTAAAACAACATATTCTAAGAGTAGTCATGTGAGATTTTCCCTAAGAGTAATTACATATTTTTTCCATTATGTTTTGATCACAAAAATATACTAGCTCAATCTTTAAATTTCAACTCTTGATTACCCAAATGAATATATTTTTTCACCATTATAACACTGTTCAGTTTACAAAAACAATGACCATTTTTTCTTGTATTAGTTTTATATTTTAAAACTAATGTCATTACCAAAAAGTATGTGTTTCTAACATAAGTAAACTTTAGAATTTTTTTTATTAATTTGTTATTTTTCCTGCACAAAATGCATTCATGTTATTTCATAATAAAGCAAAGTGAATAACAAAAAAATTTAGAAAAATATATTCCAAATGTTTTTTAGAAAATTTGAAAAGCATTAAATAAAAGGGATGCAATCCTTGACAAATGATGCTTTAGATACAAATATAGGAATACATTACATCCATTAGATGTAATTTATTAATGGTCAAGATGAATTAGTTTACGATAAAACCAATCAAAAAGATACGGTGGTAATTTCATGAATTAATGCTAATCAATTATGGATGTTATAATAGGAAATTTTGAGATTTTTGTGTACCATTCTATTTAATTTAGCGACCATTTTTTCCATTTTGACTTTTTTTTAATATGTGAAGCTCCGATGCTATGGATCTTTCCACCGTTCGTTGCCACGAAACCTTGTCCAATCCTTTGCACCTCCAAATCCAATATGTCGCGCCCGCCGTCAATATGACCCACCTCCGAATCCAATCCTCCCTAAATATGCCATCGTTTCCGGCAAAACGTGAGGTAAGGTAGACATGGATTCTCCTTTTTCGATTTACTGATGCCTCTTTGGTTCCGCAATTACTAGATCTAGAAAGAGCTAGAACACGGAGATGTGGATGGTGGGGGTTGTCGAACCCCGACGCACAAGTATTATGGATTCATTCACTATGTTTTTCGTTTGTTTGATGGTCTACGAATTATTGTATTGGGCTCAGATGTAAAAATCGAAGACTCTACTGAATCGAATCATGAAGAACCATAAGGCTCAAATGATGTTCAAATCGATTTACCAGAAGCTGTTATTGAAGTTTTGTGAAAATTTTCCATTATTCCATTGACAGACATATGTTTTCATTTTTTCATGAACAATATATTTATTTCCATTGTTCCATGAATAATATATTTATTTCTATTGTTCCATGAGGAGTGTTATATGCTTCCACATTGTTCCATGTAGGTTATTTGTATTCTCATATTTTTATGGGCACTGTCAAATTCTTACATTGTTTCATACACATGATTATTATTTCTATTGTTCAATGGAAAGTGTCATATGGTTGTATTGTTCCAAATGCATAATTTTTATTTACATTGTTCCAAATGAACATTAATGATTCAGTGCTAACATTCAAATTGCACAATAAAACCATAGAAATTATATGTATGAATGAATGGAATCATGTAAATAAAATCATGGAGTCAATGTTACACCAGGAATGAAATAATGGAAATTGGGTAATTGAAAGCATGGAATAATAAACAACTCGTTGAATTCATAATGAGACAATGAAACCATATAATATTTGAGTTATGGAGTATGACGAATGGAATCATGAAATTATGTAAAACCAAAGGCATGTAATAGTAATAGTGGAATCATGTAATGAATGATACATGAAATAAGTGTTTTTACAATTAAATTATGGACGAAATGTAATCATGAAATTATGAATAAAATGGAAGCATGGAATATTACAATTCAAAAGTTGTTTAATGACACAATGAAATATTACATTTCAACAACTATTTAATTGGCGTATGTGGACTGAATAAAGAGGAATATCAGTAAAGAAAAAGGAAAGAAGATATTGTGAACGAATAATAAGGGAAAAGAATCTCAATTCAAATTATATAGATAGTCAAATGACGTATTTCCCCTCTCATCAAGACAATTTGTGCGTTATTAGGTAAGAAAGACACATTAATTACGCTCTATACCATTGTTAATTTAGTTTCATCTCAAGCGTTAATTCTCAAATCATGCGGCAGCCATGTATTTGTATATTTGTACCTAAATATGCCATTTGTACGCAAATATACACTTAAATAAAATTACCTTTTTAATTGATTAACTATTATTTGTCTACCGACGTTGAATTTTTTGTATAACTTTCCTTCGTCAGGAAAGTAAATCGGTAAAGGACTGGTTGAAGAATATTAACGTTGTTGTTTTGTAAATTTTAAATGAAATGAATAGTATATAATAAAATAAAGAGAACAATGAACATGAGCGTTGAATAATAAACAAAAAGAAAAATGCCAACTTAATTTAGTCCGATAGAAAGATAAAATAAATACTTAGGTGAATTAAAGATTTTACAGTGATTGAATAAAAAGTAAGAGTAATTAAATTAAACATTTGAGTAATTAATGATATGAATTTGAAAATATTTAATATTAATATGTACAAAGTGGTCGTTGTTTTTCAAAACTTAACGATGTTACAGTCGTAAGAGACAAAATCATTTGTCAAAATTTAAAGATTGTGTGAGTTTTATCTATAGCAACCAAAACTTAGGGTAAACATATGCATTTACCCCTTTGTCACGTACACATATGGTATGATAATTTTGAATTAAATTGTAGATAGGTAGATATTGTTGGCTGGTTCACGAGTACCTTACTTGCCCATTTATGTTTATACATGTATACCTCTGCCTCAGCCTCACAGAGATTCCCTCAGTCTCAGCATCATTAATGCCTTGGCTCTTCTGTTCTCTAATTAACACAGTGCGAGTCTGTATCTGTATCCGCCATCATGGCCTTTGTCTCTCTCTCTCTCCATGTAAATCACTGTACAATGTATGTATAATTCAAATTTCCCATCAACTACACAACCGTATTTATTGCGCTATAGGTGAATATGAGTTTTGAAACCAACCCAGATGACCCTTTTTGGGGTCTTCCTCTTTGATTATGAACCCCCAACAAACCCTGTCCTGTCCCGTCCTACCTATTTATTGGACATGTCAAAGAGAAACATGCATTATAACGAATATGCAGAACAAGCATAAACAAAAAAAATACATATTCATAAATATTTATTGAAGATTTCATTTATAAATGTATTTGTAATTAAAAACATATTCCAACACTTTGTGGTTTGAGTTTTTTATACGTAAATTTGAATTGAAATTGGATTGAGTTGATGGTAAGAGTGTAGGAGGGAGGGAGTGATGGAATCAAGCAAAGGGTAGGGGATGGGGTTTAAATGCAGTGGACCAGGTTTTGTGCTTTGGTAGTCGTGGTTTTTAAATGCCACACCCACCTCTCTCCCCTCTTAAAATCACCCCTTCCTTCTTCTCCATTTCGCATCCACTCTCTTCCTTCTTTTTCTCAGATCTCAATTTTTGTTGTGGAATGGTGACTGTAATATTGGCCTGGTTCACTCAGACATTCTATATCCAGCACTTCATTTCATCATATTGCGTGCCTGTTTGTTTTAGTCTGATTGAGCCGTGCCAATATCTCAGTTTCATTTCATCTCTCCACATATATTATATGTATCCATCTGAAAATACAATACAAAGGTTGTTTTTGTCCTTTTCTTCTTCTCCTTATAGATTTGATTCTCTTGGTAGGGTTACATATGCCCTTTACATGCATACTTTTATTTTTCTACATTGTCTCTCAATATTTGCATAGATTCAATCATTTATTTTTGTTAGAATTTGAATCTTGATAATCAGACGGCAGATTCGATTATTTATTCAAGATTTAATATGTAGAAACTACACGTATCTCAAATAGTCTGTCTCGTAACTTTTTTTATTGAAATATCATCATATATATTATTGATAAAGTCGGCGGCATACCCCTTATCTCTAAGATAGAATATCTTTCATTATTGTTTAGATTTGTACGTAATTGGTGATGAAAAGAAGGGCAAGAAACCTACAACAATGTTGCTTGTTTTGTATCCATGTATATACATGTTCAACCCTCTTTTTTTGTGATCTGTGAACATATATATACATGTTCTTTATACAAAATAAAGGAACTGAATTGTGATAACTTTTCTCCTTTCATTGGCTGTATAGAGAAATAAGTACAAAATACAATCATGTATACTTATTTAATTTCTGTAGATATCTATTTCAGAAGTTCAAATCCTTGTATCAATATTTAGTACGATATGATTGATGAATATTATTATAAATTATTTGAATGCTTCGTTCCTTAAATATTCCTTACATTTGATCTCTCTGTCATAAAATATAAAATAAAAATAAAAGAAAAGGCAAACAGAACAATTGTTCTTAGATTATTATATATAAGAAAAAGATCCATGAATCCAACGGCGCAACAAACAAATCAAGTGGGTCTAAATTGGGGCATTACGACTTGAGTTTGCAAGAAAATGGCGGGAATGTGGATTGGGATGAAGGAGTTTTACATCAAACACTTTTGGTCTGGTGAGTGCTTTCATTTCAGTTCCAGCTTCTCAGCTACCTTTTATCTCTCCTCATTCATTTTTAGGTGCAACAACACTCTCCATCACTTCTTATCATGTTCTTGCCATTTCACTTAATCCTTTATCAAATATCAATGTACATATGGGGCGTTGGCCAATCCTCTTCCTCCCAGATGCTTAACGAGCTTCGACTCGACCACGAACCTCTTGCAAGAGCCCTCCATCATCATCTCCCTTGACGAGGTTGAAGAAAGGGTCGATCTCGTACGAGGGTGAATGTCCTTGAGCTTCCCTTGCAGGAGAGAAAGTCCAAGACAGTCGGTCGCGAGGCCCAACTAACCAATTATTAACTATTAATAATATTTATCAATGGTAATTTTAACATTTATTTTTATTTTTATTTAATAATAATAAAAATTATATATTAGCTATTATTGATTAAAGAGAAATTGAATAATACTAATAACTACATGTAGTGTAATATTTATTATTAATGATAAATAATATCTATTGATAAAAAATGAAAAAATTTATCATTATTATTATAATTATTTTCACTAATATTTGTAATAATAGTAATTAACTAAAATGAAATTTAATAATCTGAATCGGTCAAACCGATATGATTCTAAATCAAAACTATTAAGGGTAATTTACATTTTTTACAAACCAATTCAATTAAATTTAACATAAATCTTAAAATGCTTGGGTTATCCGTAAAAAAAATTGAAGTTGGGATACAGACATTATCTCATTATCTCAGTGATAAATGAAGACAAAATTTAATTAATTTAACCAACTTTTGCTAAACCAACTGGTTCAAATTTTGAGTTTGGATTCTATTGGGCCTATTAGGGGAGACTCAAGTGACTATATTAGGTTTAATCATAGCATAGTCAATCCCAATACTAGTACATACAACTTGCTACTAAATGTTTTTAGGGATAATTATATGTGCCTCCCACGTAAGATTTTCACTCAACTCTCATTGATTGAAAAGACATTTTTTGCACCCTTATGATACCAAAAGATCGCACCTTTAACAATGTAAAAATTATGTTTTATTTTAAAAATGACGAAAATACCTTTGTATAGAAAGAATTAAAAGTATTTGCTTTAACCTTTTATCAAAATAAAAAAAAATTATTAAGGAATATAAAATTTATTTACTATCAAAAAATTTAAAAAGTTTTCTGTAAAAAAATATATTGAAAATATAAACGATGTTTAAAGTCATTTTTTTATTTTAAATATATATTTTAAAATGATTTAATATTAAAACTAGATTATATTATTTACTCCATAAAAATAAGTTTAAAAAATGGTAGATGTATTTTCATCATTTCTTAAATACTTAAAAAAAATTTGAAAATTACATTGTAAAATTTTGGTAACGTAAGTAGGTACAATACACGTCTTTTTAATCAATTAGAGTTAAGGGAAAGCTATAGGGGTAATGACAGATGACTACACACAATTATGTCACGTTTCAAAATCACTAACTCAACTTCAAAAATTTTATTTGGAATACCTAAAGATTAAATAATCGACACTTAGCCCAACTTCTGTTAAATCTAACTGAATTGGTATGTTAAAAAGTCTAAAATCCCCTCAATTGTTATGTTTTAAAATCTGACCAGTTTGAAACCGGCCTGATTGATTATGGAATGACTTTTTTACCCTAAGTGAACAACTAATGGTTTGAGGGCAAATTTGACTTTTCAATTACATAAATTATAAAAAAAAATATTATCAATTTATGATGAAAAAATTAATAATTTTGCTGTTGATAGTTTATGATAATCAATTATCAATTTTTTTATTAACAGTTTATAATATTAATTTACATTTAAATTTATAATTCCAAAATAACAAAAAATTATACAAAAAAGCACATAAGTGTTCGTCTTCTTCAATCCCTCCACCACCGTCATGCTCACCTCCGACAACCACCACCGCGACTCCGGCCGTAACTCCCTTTGAGCTAGTGGAACCCCTTCTTGGAGGCGATCCAACTCTTGAAGAAGTTTAAAACTTTTCCAGAACCTCCTCAGGGATCACATAACCAATTTTGTTCTGACCTTGACCTTACTAAACCTAAACCACAATAATCGAAATCCAGTACATGGAGAACTAACAATTACAAACCTAAACCCCAAATCTTCAAATCCATCCTCGAGCTCCAATGAGGGTTGAGAAATTGGCGTGATTAGTGCACGGAACTTTTGGGTTCTCTGAGTATTCATGGAATGGAAGCTTCATGGAACGACTCTGTGCTCTTCTGGACCACCAGCGTCGAGAGCCCGGTGAAGATGTGTCGACACAAGCAGCCTCGCCTTCAGTGAGAACAACGGATTTGGGTACTTTTTCAGGAGGTGCTTCGTTCACCGGACGGTAGGCTCAAAGGAGATCGACGATGGCTGGGTTCCTATCTCGCCCAACTTTCGAGAGGACGGTCGCGACGACGGGTCTTTTCAAGCGAGGGACGGTGTGTGTGATGGCTATGAAATCGGTGGTGGGTGTATCGGAGGATGTGGCGACGACGAGGGTTTGGGAGGATGTGGTTGAAGGAGGTAACGAGAGGGAGAGAGAGATGGATGAGAGAGAAAAGAAAGGGCATAGTTTGAAAATTGGAAGCATATTTAGGGGTAATTTAGTCTTTTCAATTGAAATAATATTTAAAATAATAAAATTTTATAATAAAATTATTTTTAGTTTTTTAATTATTATTTGTGTACTTGAAAAGTCAAATTTTCCTTCAAACAATAGTTAAAGTAGTCGTTAAATTAGGGGTAAAATAGTCATTTCATAATCATATCAACTGAAACAATTAGACCGGTTATAAACCGGTCAATTTTTAGAACATAAAAATTGAGGGTAATATAGACTTTTTAACAAGCCAATTCAGTTAGATTTAACACACGTTGGGCAAAGTGTCGCTTATTGAAACTTGGGGTACCCGAAATGAAATTTTGGAAGTTGGGGTATTGATTTTGACACGTTACATAGTTGGGTGTAGCCATCTGTCAACGCCTCAAAATTATATATACTCAATGAGAGGTACATAAATAATACGATGATACTGGTGCATTTTTCAATTTGTAAGAAAAAGGGTTTTGTTATGTTGATGTGGTCCATTTATGCCCCTTTCCGGACACAAATAACCCTCATTTCAACACACTTTTTCCTTCGTTTCGGTCACATTAGGGCCATTATTTTGTTATTTTTGAAACTCGGTTAAATTGTGACCTTTTTAGGTATTGGAGCCCAATTATAGCGAAAATGAAGCGAGTTCGGAGCAATAAACGAGAAGGCCTTGCAGCCCAAGTAATTGGAGGAAGCAAAGATAGACGAGTGTCACGATCGTGATAGCTAAAAATCCAAACGAGGAGCAGTATCACGATCTCCCACACGATCGTGACACATTGGCGTTGCAACGACAAAAGGCGATGCCACGATGTTGTCAGGATCGTGGAATGTTCATGACAAGAAGACGACAAAGAAGATAGTCATGATCGCGGCACGGTGGCGAGATGATCGGGAATCGAGAAAAAAGAGTGTCACGATCGTGACAACTCATGTCCCGATCGTGACACATGCGCCATTCTGACGACAATTCAAAATGGGTTGTCACGATCGTGACAAAATCGCGAACCTACTATTTAAAGAGCATAAACTTTAACTTTTAGAGCATACACACTTACACACAATTAGATTTTGAGAGGGTTTCGGCTACCTAGAGGTTTTTAGAGAGAGAGGGCTCCAAAGCCTTCCTTTGGAGGCCATTTTTGGTGCTCCAAGGGAGGGTTTACACAACCACCACTAGGGGTGTTCACGGTTTCATAACCGAACCGAACCGACCATAACCGAACCAAACCGACCGGTTCGGTTATGGAACTAACAGAACCGACAATCGAACCGTAGGTTAATCGGTCGGTTCGGTTATAACCGCCCAATTGAGCGGTTCGGTTCGTTCGGTTATGGGTGTAACCGACCCCAAAACCAAAAACCCAAAATTTTGTGGATTCGGCGACGCTCTTGACGAGGAAGTCGAACGCGCCCTTAGAGGCGACGAGGGACGGCGGGGAGGCGATGGCGAGGAAGGAGGGCTTGGGGCTGTCGGGGAGGCGGAGCTGGAGGTACTGGCCGGGGCGGGTGTAGGAGGCGGCCAGGCCCAGCGAGTCGGAGACGTCGACGGAGATGTGGAAGAGGGACTCGGCGGCGGGGAGGACGCGGGAGAGAGGGGCGGTGTCCTGACGGACGGAGGCGGAGACGGAGGAGAGGCGGCGGCGGCGGGAGACGGAGGTGCGGCGCACTGGCGCAGGTCCTACTGGCGCGCCGCAGGATAGACGGAGGTACTGGCGCAGGTCCTACTGGCGCGGGGTGGGGGTGTGGCCTCTGCGCTGCGCCTCCAATCCATTGAATCTGAAGAGTGAAGAAGACAAAATCCTAAAAGTAAAAGCATATGACCAGTGGTGATGGGCTGACCTAAGTGATGGGCCTCTCCAACATAACTTTGGGCCCAAATAACTAAAGTGATGGGTTGACCTCTCTACTGTTGGGCTCAACTCAAAAAAAAAAATTAATTATAGATTCGGTTATCGGTTCGGTTCGGTTACGGCCGGTTCCTGGAATTTCGTAACCGACAACCGAACCGAGAGATCATCGGTTATGGTACATAACCGAACCAAACGGTTCGGCTACCGATTAGCTCGGTTTCGGCTCGGTTTGGTCGGTTTCCGGTTTTCTGCACACCCCTAACCACCACCACCATGAGAAGAAGAAGAAGAAGAAGAAGAGGAGGAGGCAAGAGGCTGAAGGAATTCATGAGGTCCAAATCAATTAAAATCATGCATAGGTGAAGCAAATTTTAACTATGGATTCGAATAAACTATGAACAGATCATCATGTGAAAAAAATTTCATCAAGAATAAATCTAAAAAATCTGGAATTTACCTTGTAGAATCGAATCAAAATAATACAAAAGAAACTTTTATGTTCTCTAGGTGTATCCACAGAAGCAAGGCTCTTTGGTACTCAAACCTTCTTCAAACTTTTTGCTAGAAAGATGAGAAAAAGAAACAAAAGTGATTAACCGTGAAAGAGTAGAGAGAGGGGCGGCACTTGTGGGGTTTTGAATCGGTTAGGTTAGGGAAAATATTTAGGAGATAATCTGAAAATCAATTAATTTGATTTTCTAATTATTTGCCTAAATAAATTCATAATTATCTTAATATAATTATTTAAGTAATTATTATTAAGAATGAGTTTAAAGCCTACTTAGCTAAACTTTAATTAAACTCATTTAATCGGATTTTAATTAAATGTTTTAGCTAGACCGATCCAATTCCCTTAAACCGATTTCTGGTTTAAACTAATTCGCTCTGATTTAACTAAATCGAAAGGTGAATTATCCCGATTCTCATACTTCTCAACTACTGACTTTTCCAAGTCCATTTTGCTATACCTTACTTAGCGTATGTGACCCTCTAGGCTCACGACTCGTTGGCAGACTGGAAAAATTACCATTTTGCCCTTTCCATCATAAGTGGCCTCAAGCAAGACATTATGATTATCTAACGTTCATGAATATCGATGACTCAATTTAACCTCTTATCGTCCATGTCACTATCTTTTTATCCCACCAATATCTAGATTGATCAAAAGATATAGAACCGTCATCCTTATTTATCAATCACTATTTCTTGATATCTGAGATGACTGAAAACTAATACTAAGTATCTCCTGCATGGCCATGCAATTTCCTTCAGTCATACTCATCAAGTGGCCTAAAAATATAATTCTTATACCGGAGTATGGGAGATAAATCTCCCAACCGTCTTTCGAGTTCACTCATGCAACTCATAACTAAGTCAATCAAAGCCCTTATGGCTACCCTTATACAGGTAACGTTAGACTAGGTCAAACTTAGAGATTCATCACATAGTGATCACAAAGACTCATTGGTCTAAGGATATAATGACAAGCTACGATATGTGAGTATGCTCATGACGGTATCTATGCCGCATACTCACCATCGGGTCGTCCAATATCATCTCCCTGATGATATCTATGATCTAACTCCGGCACTACCTTGTCATGATCAGTAGAGCGTGATCATAAAAAGTTAGCCTCATACTGACCGCTTCTTAATGAAGCTTGACAGATCAGGGACGCATTAAATGTAATTATTTATGATCTATAATTCTACCATTAGTGATGACACACATAATGATATAGATCAAATTACATCTAATATATTATTACAACACATTAGTAATATAATGTCGTTTTATTAATTCGAAAGATGATAAAACATTACATGTAGATAAACTTATTACATAAGACTAGGGCACAACTCTAACAGAGACTACTTGGAGAAGCTAGATTTAAGGGTTTTAAACTTCCCAACACCCATGTCTTTAGGTTTGGGTTTGGGTTTGTAATTTTCCTTCCTTGTCTTGAATCTATTTGTTTCTTGTACATGAATGCTTAAGCACCATGATTTGAGGCTAAAACCCTAGGTCAAGGGAGCTAAACCTTAATTATGACTTAAGCTTTGATATTTATGATTTATTAATTAATTTTTGAATGATTAAATTGTGTTCTACTTTGCTATGTATGCTTGAGTATGAAATCTTGTGATTATTAGTGAGAGCTTGTGATTGCTTGCATGATTATTCTTGTTTTAGCTCATGAACTTCTCTGAGATGAAGGTTTGTAAGCAGATATAGGTAGAATCGAGGTGTCGGTGCTTGGCGCCCACACCTTGGACCAAAGATTGTTAGACATTCAAGTTGTCGAGGAGTTAGTCGTAACATCTTGAGAGGGTAGCTAACTCTAACACGTTGCATTCACCAAAGTCGAGAGATGGTGATGGTATTTGAACATATGTCCAATTTACATGTGATAAATTGATTGATTGATTGATTGTGAAGTGATGAGTGAATATCTTGTAATTGAATGAGTTTTGATATTTATGCATGTTCGTTTGAAATCTACTTTGTGCTTCATGTCATATGCTAACTTTGATCACTTAGCATATGATCTTTTATCGTGGATCGACTCCGAGAGGAGTTTGTTACGGCTGACATAGGTAGATTCAAGGGATCGGCTCGTAGAGTATTTTCCATTGGATCAAAGATTGTTGGGCATTCAAGTCGTCGAGGAGTTAGTCGTAACATCCCGAGAGGGTCGCTAACGCCGACACGTTTCCTTCACCAATGTCGAGAGACGGTGACAGTATTTGAACTAAGGCTAAATGAAATGCATGCTATTTTCGATGTCGTTTGATTGCTTGATAGTCTTGATCATGATGCTAGTTCCTTAGGTTCTCGAATTCTTGACTTCCGACCAACCATCTACCATCCGCCCCCCATTTACTTTCTTGCACTATTTCTAGAGTAGTTGTAGTCGTGTGCTTAGTATAGTTAGTTTAATTTTCTTTTTTTGCGTAATTTACTTTTTCGAGTCGTGTCGGGAAAGAAGGCGCGAAATGCCCAGTTAGGAAACCCACATTTGGTCCCCGAGAGTTTGACCCGGTAAAGCCGGAAACTTATGAATTTACTTGATAGACGACCATGCTCTGATGCGCGTTAGTCTGGGAAGTAAGTGACGAGTGAGAGGCGGTGCGCCCTAAACTAAGCGTCCACTTCCCGAGCAATCATATGTGTTAAATGAACAAGTGTCAAACCCTCAATGTTTTTATCAAAAATCATTTCGTACCTGCCCAACGAAGTCTCGCCTGAGTTCGATGAGCCTTCTCTCCCTCTCAGATCGGGTACCCACCAACCCTTGGGCATTCCCTCAACCCCTAACAATTGAGGTTCACACAACAACCTCTAATTATCTCCCCGACCTCTGACATGTCTAAACCGATGTTCATTCGGCTCCCTGATCGTTCAACAATCTCGCCTCGCACCTGAGCGCATACTCTCGACCGCCCGACGAACCCCAATAACCCGTAGGCATCTGACGCCCAGACTCGGCTCACATATCGACCTACGAGAATGTCTTGTCCCGACGACTGGCCATTCCCAACAGCCCGTGCATGCCTCGTACTTGGAAGCACTGACGTCTGCCAGCCCTTAGAAGCCAACGACGTGTTTTCCCAGGCAAACAACATTGGCCCGCACACCCCTCAGTGTGCCTGCGGTCTTTCCTTGGCGACCAAATAATGTCAGCTCATCCTCTCTTACGATCAAGGATCCTTCCTTATCAACTCACACATTTGGACAAAAATAAGACTAGATGTGCTTGCTTAGCACCTAAGAGTTAGGACTCCTTTTATTTTATAAATTTTGTAATATCTTTTTCATTTAATACCTAGGGTTATATTAGAAAACTACTATTTACTTGTAGTAAAAGTATAGAGAGTTATGACAACGTATTTCTCAACTTTTAGATTAATTGCAGCGAAGTCTCTTCCATACTTTACCAGCCTTCGGATCACCGAAATTTTATTCAAGCAGAATACACGACAGGTCTCGTTCCGTAAGAGGAGACTTCGGCCCTGATCCCTTAAATCAATTCGCCTTGTTTTTATGTTTTAACGACATAGTACAACTCGATCACTCATCTATCTTACCCGTATTTATTTCGACATACAGATCAACTGGTTTAGAAATAATGTAAAGTCAATAAGTTCATCCTTAAACTCTACACGATCCGAACAAAGGAGTAAAATCTTCCGAGCTGTGATAAATGTGTATGTAAACAGGGAGTAAGCAGCAAAATATTGTTTATACTTGTACATGTCGTGCACTTATGTAATTTAAAGAATATATTAATGAATTGTGATTTTATCAACATTATCTAAACTTTATATTCCCTTGATGTGAGATAAGACTTTAACTTTACTTATTTGTTTGAAGAAAGGAGTCGGGCCACTAAAAAACAATGATGACATTCCTTCTCATACTGCCAATACAATGGTTCATAGTAAATGAAAGAATCATATTTGAAATTAGATTCAGATATTTTGTATTGTTGGTGTAGTGCCTCTTCGTGGGCTCTCAAACACAAGTTATTTTTCCTCATATAATAGGTACATTATATAAAGAAGAAAATATTATAGTATTAGTGGCACCACCAAGAAAGTGAGATTCACATCCACTCTCACTGGACCACTTGCGTGTCATCTTTTCTTTTAAACTTTATATTATGGATAAGATCGAGATCCTTTTGCTTAAAGCTTTAAAATCCCAGTTGAGCTTCAGAGTAAGAATATATAATAGAGTTGAGTTCCGGCCACCATCACCGGCGCCAAGTTGCCGCATATTAGAACTGGGACATAATGAAATAGAGCCTTTTGCTTTCTTTGTAGCCAATTTTTTTATGAAAAGCCATTTTGGGTGCGTTAGAGAATCGAACACCTTTCCACGTGGATTCCACCTCATACTGAGGGTGAATATGTAACTTCATTTCCTTTGTTCTACTCAATTTCTTAGTAAATCCATGGACAAATGGGACTTCTTACAAATAAAATGTCATTTATTTACTTATTTATAAAGTTGTGTTACTATTCATAATAATTAAGGAACTATGTTTGAACTATAGCATCTACTAAGTAACTAGAATGTTTATTTTTCTTCATTTGCTTAATTAATTTTCACTGTATAATTGTACCAAGCATCTCATCTTGTAGGGAGTAATATCTCAGTGTCTCATTTGTTGTTTTGTTAATACTTTTCTATATTAATTATTCATTATATTAAACTCATATATTTTAAAATAAATATGTAATAATTCATCATTAAATTAGACATATAATACATCATTTTATAATATTAATTATATTTTACCATATAATTCGGATATGTAAAATGAAATATAATTTAAATTTTATAAAATAACATATTTCATTTAAAACTTAATTAGGGCTCACTAAAAATTTCAGATAAAATATTTTCTTGATAAATGCTAAGATTAAAGGTTCTTAACCTCTTAATTAGGGTGTAAATAAGTTGAATTGAGCATTAGTTTGACAGGGCTCGACTAATAAAAATGTGTATAGTTCAGGAAAAAACATATAATCTTGGCTAGCCTTTATTCGCTTAATTTAATGCAATTTCTTTTTTAAATAAGATAAATATTAAATAAAAATATGTAATTCACAAATAGTAAATGAGCCAGAGACTGGCTCGGCTCGATAAGGCTTGTCTATTTTAATTATAAATATTAATTATTTTATATATAGAGTAGGTACATCATTAAATTAGACATATAATACATCATTTTATTTATATTAATTATATTTTATCATATAATTCGGATATGCAAAGTGAAATATAATTTAAATTTTATAAAATAACATATTTCATTTAAAAATTAATTAGGGCTCAATAAAAATTTTAGGTAAAATATTTTCTTGATAAATGCTAAGATTGAAGGTTTTCAACCTCATAACTAGGGGTGTAATCAAGTCGAATTGAGCGTTAGTTTGACAGGGCTCGGCTAATGAAAATGTGTATAGTTCAGGAAAAAAAACATATAATCTTGCCTAGCCTCTATTCCCTTAATTTAATGCAAATATTTTTTTTAAATAAGATAATATTAAATAAAAATATGAAATTCACAAATAGTAAATGAGTCAAAGATCGGCTCGGCTCGGCTCGATAAGCCTTGTCTATTTTCATTATAGATATTAATTATTTTAAATATATATATATATAACTAAATATTAAATGAGTCGTCTCGCGAGTCTATCTAACCTTTAAAAGGCAGGTACGAACTTGGCTCTTTTATTAAAATAATTTAATCTTGAGGTCGAATTCAGCTCAGACTCTATGATGACGACCTCGAACTGAATATCTAAAAAATCGAGTTTGAGCAACTCATTAAAAGCTCGACTCATTTACAACTAAAATCCTAACAATTTTTATTTTTTTTCATGATATTACATGTTTTCAAAACGTGCAAAGATGAAATATGTATTTTATAAAAGGGGTAATGACAGTTGGCTACACCTAACTATGTCACATTTCAAATTTAATACCCCAACTTCCAGTTTTTCGAATGACATACCTCAAGTTTCAATAAGCGACACTTAACCCAACGTCTGTTAAATCTAACTGAATTGGTCTGTTAAAAAGTCTAAAATGCCCTCAATAGTTTTGGTCTATTAAACCGGTCTAATTGGTTCAATTGATATGATTATGAAATGACTTTATTACCCCTAAGTGAACAACTCATTTAACTAATGATTTGAGGACAAATTTGACTTTTCAATTATACAAATAATAATTATAATTACTTAATAATCAAATAAATATATTATTATTAATTGATTATATTATTATTATTGTTAATTATATTATTAGTAATCATTAATTATATTATATTATTAATAAATTATATTATATTAATAATAATAATTAATTATATTCTAAATCATTTAATTATATGATAATAATAATTTTCTGATGGTTATAATTGTAAAAATTATAATAACAAACTGTTTACAAACTTTGTACAAAAATTATTACAAAATAAAAGTTGTTAAAATTACAAAATTTCAAAATCAGTCTTCTTCTTCCTCACGCCCACGCCTCACGTTCAATCCCTCTTCCTTGTCTCCGCCGCCGACGCTCAAATTTTGTTGACGGACCTCCGGCGCCGGTGCCGTCAAGGATGTGGAGAACCTGAGTCGCTGGAGCCCATCCCACCGGAGCGAACCCCAGCCCGCCGGAGACCAGCCCGATTCTCTCGCCGGAGATCGATCCTGGGTGCGGGCTCGCCATCTCCGTCGCGCTCCTGGCGCAGGTTCTTCTCCTCGCCGTCTCCACCTCGCTCCTCTTCATGTGTCCACGTTCTCGCTCCGCATCTCCACCTCGCTCCTCCTTTAGATCTGACTTGGTCCACCGCGCGTGGTGCTCGTCTCCGCCGTGGAACACCTCCTCGAACTGCCCCCAGTCCAGATCCGTCAGCGGCTCCGACTCCGCGTTATAGATTTTCAGCGCCAGTCTCCGATTTGAGATTGGGTTGTGGCTTGAGATTTGGGCACGAAATCGATTCTCAAGAGTTGATAATTTTGTGTTGTAATTTTGCTGGTAATTCTGGGTTTTGTGATTTAATAGCTGATAAATGATCTTGATTGTTCTTGTTGGTTTGAATTTTTGAATTTGTTTGAACTGTGTGTTTTGTGTCGATGAAGGAGATGGTGTGGTTAATTTGGAAAAAAATGAAGGAGTTAGGGAAAAATAGTATGATGGCACACTAATGAGAATTTGATAAATAGTAAAGGATATTTTAGACATTTCATGTTTTAATAAAATTGATTAATTAATAATTTTATTTGTTTAACTTAAAAGACAATTATGCCCTTTATCTATAAGTTTAAATTGATTTTTAAATGAGGGTGAAATAGTCATTTCACTTAGTAAAAATTGTATTTAATTTGAACCGGTTAGACCGGTTTTGAATTGATCAGACCAGTTAAATTTTAAATCAGAAATATTGAGGGTATTTTAGACTTTTTAACAAACCAATTCAGTTAGATTTAACAGACGTTGGGCTAAATGTCGCTTATTGAAACTTGAGGTATGTCATTTGAAAAACTGGAAGTTAGGGTATTAAATTTGAAACGTGACATAGTTGGGTGTAGTCAACTGTCATTACCCCTTTATAAAATTTAAACTGGGTATCGAATTATATGATAAATATATCATTGATATAAATAAAAAACATATTATGTGTCTTTAGTTTAATGATGTAAAAATTATATATCTAGTTTAAAATTTATGAATTTAATATGTTAAGCCAAAACTAACTAATATAAATAATTTACTAATAATAACAAATGAAATCCTTCAAAAATAATAACAACACATGAAAAAGAAATAGAAGATAATATGTTATTAGTTGGTAAATGGGTGTATTTTTCTTAAGAACTAACAATTATTGTAATAATCTTGATATATGACACTGTAAAAGTCAAAATGAAAATTCTCATTCATTGAATGAGCAACACGTGTTCACTTCATGGGTCCTCAACATAGTTTCTTAAATATTGATAGTAACACACTTTTCTAAATAAATAAATTAGTTACATTTAATATGAAAAAAATTCGGACAAATGACACTTTATTATACAAAGAAAAGTACATGTAGCCACACTTAATTATATATGATAAAAAAATACTTAGTCGCTTCAATTATAAAAGTAGACAATTATATCTAATGATTTGAAATTGACACTTAGCTAGAATCATTAAGTATTTAGATGGAAAGAGTTAAAATTTTAAAATAGAAAGACAAAAATGTCATTGGTCTGACTTCAAATTTTCAAAACATGTTATTCTCATATTTTTTTCCTATCACCTCTTCTGTTTCTTCGCCATCCTCGACTCCGGCCCTCCGATCGACTTCACCCTCCTCGCCGCTGACTGGAAGACTCGCCGATGAACAGAAGCTCACCAGAAAATCATAAATGTAAGAACCATTTTTAACACTTATGCTTTTAACACCTAATTCATGCATTCTTATGACAAAAATGTTTTCAGGGAGTGTAAAATTGTAATAGCCTTATTCCTGCAAAATTCCTCTTATATAGTTCTCAAAATTCAGAAATGTAAGAAAATGCATCAAGGAATTAAATATTGTTATAATTTAACATTCTCTAAGTATACTTGTCGTTACAGGTTAATGGTGAAGTTACGGATCCTAATGTTGATGTCTCCGATCGTGAGAACTGTTAGGAATCGTGGGATCACACACAACGGAAACAAACAAAAAACCACGATTCTGTCGCGGATCCATGCAATTAGATAATAAATGATCTAGATTTGGAAGTAATACCTCTTGTTGATTTCGTCTTGTACGAATTGATGAGATTAGGCATCTCTCTTAGGTCCGCCCTCCCTCTACTGGTATCCACACGAGCGTGACTTTTGAAACTGAGATCGGAATTCTAGTCGACCTCACTGATAAGAACTTCTTCTTTCTGAATTGTTTTGAGCAAAAACATAAAAAAAAAAATTTCTCTCTGAGTTTTGTGCCTAAAATCACGGGTCACAAAATGTGAACATGATACTTTTACCAAAAGACCAAGAAATAGAATTTTCAAATACTGAATAAACCCAATTTCAAAAATCTTCTAAAATTGAGGCGTTAAGTGATCCACACAATGGATTAGTTAAGGACTTTTCATTTCTTCAATTTTAATTGTATTTACAAATTAAAAGATATATATTTAAAATTGGATTTTTAATATACATCTTTTAATTGTAAATGTATTCTATTGAGAATAGTCATTTCCATTAGAACACTTTATACCCGTTATATCACATTTAATCTAACACACCAGATTAATGTGGATTTCAAACGTGTGTGGCGTATTTGCATGCGGCTAGTGGCAATTTTGGGAACTAAATGTTCAAATGTTTTTTAAATGTTCCAATTAAGGCAATTGATTGCAATATAGCTGATAAAAAAATTGATTGCAATATCATAAAAGTTAGATTAAAATCATAATTGCAATTAATGATTCAATTAAGGCAATTCAATTCCATTGGCGGAAAAATCCTAATTGCAATCGGATACAGATCAGATTAAATCTATAATAATAGGAAACAAATTAATTGAATAAAACTAATATGAATGTTATTGTACTTATTAACAATCTGATTTACATAAAAAGGGAACTAAATATTTTTAGAATGATAATCAATAAAAGTTGGTAGAATCGATGCCAACTTCTACCTCTGTTATTATGACCAAATGTAGTATGACCTTAAGATACAATATCATTATGGTATGACTATTCACTACCAAGTTTGTTCATATTTTACATGAGCGTGGCTTTACTCAAACGTCATATGACCAGAATATACAATACAAATTCAAATCACATTCATATTCTAGTATGGTTATTCACTATCAAGCTTGTCAATGTTTTACACATGTGTTACTTTACTCAAATGTAATATGACTATAAGATACAATACAAATTCAAATCACATTCATATTCTGGTATGACTATTCACTACCAAGTTTGTATATGTTTTACATGCGTGTGTCTTTACTCAAATGTAGTATGGCCATAAGATACAATACAAATTCTAATCACATTCATATTCTGGTATGGATGTTCACTACCAAGTTTGTCCATGTTTTACATGCATGTGACTTTACTTAAATGTAGTATGGCCATAAGCTACAATACAAATTCAAATCACATTCATTATCTGGTATGGTTGTTCACTACCAAGTTCGTCCATGTTTTATATGCGTGTGACTTTACTTAAATGTAGTATGACCAAAAGATACAATACAAATTCAAATTACAAGCATATTCTGGTATGACTGTTCACTACCAAGTATGTCCATATTATACGTGCGTGTGGCTTTATTAAAATGTTGTATGACCAAAAGATACAATACAAATATATATAAACAATACATAACATTAATTTGAAGTATAAAAGGAAATATTGAATATCTATAATAATAATAAGGAAACAAATTAATAGAATAAAACTAATATGAAATTAATTGTATTTTTAAACAATTTGATTTACATAAAAAAGAAAATAAATAATTTTAGAAAAATAACAATAAAAGCTGGTATAATCGACCTCTTTATTAACAACCGAATATACATAAAAGGGGAAATTAATATCTCAGGAGAGGTAATCAATAAATGCAAAAATATATCTCATGGCAATTTACCTTATTACCCCCACGCTCCAATTGATTAGTGAATCAGTGGGCTCGCACCACATGTGTGAAATATTGAACACAACAAAGATCCAATGGTGCAGAAGTGTTCTAACGTTCTAACACTAAATGAGTGTTCTTAATAGATTAATGCTATATATATATATATATATATATATATATATATATATATCACATACAAAATTTTGGTTATTTACAAACTAAAGGTAAGTGTCCAAACCAATAATCAACCAATCACAAATGTTGCTTTATGGAAATCCACTCGCACGCTTTCTTACCGTGTGACACGTGTCCATGCGCATTCATGAAAGATTACACAATGACTTTTGGAGTCGCAAAAAGTTCCACACTCAGCGCAAAAGTTCAACATGAGCTTTTGGTTGTGTGGAACTGTTTGCGCTGAGTGTAGAACAATTTGCACTGGAGGTAGAACTTTTGGGTGCATGGGAAACTTTTGCGTTGAGTGTGAAACTTTTTGCGGCTTCAAAAGTCACTGTGTGACTGTTGTTATGGACACGCTAGGAAAGCGTGCGCGCAGCTTCCATAAAGAAACGATTGTGATTTGTTGGTGATTGGTTTGGACACTTACCTTTAGTTTGTAAAAAGTCATTAGTTTGTAGTGGAATGCATCCATATATATATAGGGGACAGATCAGGTGAGAACCAAACCCCTTTATGAGAACGTGAGAACTGAGTTTGTCCATTGAAAATAAGTGAATGTCCATCGTAAATAAGTGAATGTCCAATAAAAATTATGATATCCAATGAAAATGAATGTCCATCGGAAATAAGTGAATGTCCAACCGAAACACTTTGTCCATTCAAAGTACATGAATGTCCAATGGAAATAAGGGAATGTCCAGTGGTTCTCATGTTCTCACGACACATTTGGTTCTCAGTTGAACCCTTCCCTTTATATATATATATATATATAGAGGCATATTCAAGTGAGAACCAAGAGTTGCGTGAAAACTCGTAAGAACCACCCAATTGTAACGATGAGGCGTGTATTTTTCTATACCGTAGAGGGGAAAGAGTTACCCGTCGATGGGAGGGATGTTACGAGGGATTGAAAGAAAAAATAATTTTAATTTTTTTTGGTCTGCCATAATAATGTTATGGAAATACATGTCAAAATAATAGATTTACAGTTATGGAAATACATGACATAATAATGGAAACACATGACCTACTAATAGAAATACATGACATAATAATGGAAACACGGTTTTCACAGGTTTGCACAAGACCTCCTAGTTCGCACGAGAGCATGCCTTCAACTACAAACTTTAGCTTATTTACAAACCGTCCAAACCAATCAGAAGCGTTGCTTTATGAAAATATGCGCGCGACATGTATCCATGCGTGTCCATGAAAGCTGGCACACAGTGACTTTTGGGGTCACAAAAAGTTTCACCTTCAGCGCAAAAAGTTCCACCTGACCTTTTGCGCTAGGTGGAATTGTTTGCGCTGGATATAGAACTTTTTGAATCATGTTTGTCTTTTTAAATTAAACACTTTCCCCTCTAGGGTATAGAAAAATACACGCCTTCTTATTTCATTTTTCTATACCCTAGAGGGCAAAAGTCCTCTTATATGTTTGTCTCTCTCTAAGTGAACTATGTCCAACACAAATTACAAAATGTCATCTAAATTAATAACAAAAAATATGGTCCCGTAATTACAATTACGGGTAACAATACTGTCCGACCCGAAGTGAACTAAGTCCATACCAGACATGTATGTCCTAAGAAAAATTATGGAAAATAGGGTTCATACTTATTACTAATGTTATTAATATTGTCCGTCGAGAAGTGAACTATGTCCACACCACAACATGTATACCTTACCACAAATTATGTGAAAAGTGATTATATATGTCTGATTCCTATAAATGTCCGTTAGTAAGTGAACAATGTCCATACCAGAACTAAGTTTGTCCACTAGAAGATTATGGAAAACACCATAACATGTATGTCTTAACAAATATTATGAAAAACAAGGTTCATACTTATCACTCAAGTTTTTAATATTGCCCGTCGAGAAATAGATTATGTCCACACCAGAACAGGTATGTTCTACTGCAAATTATGTGAAAAACATGGTCACGCATGTCCGATTACTAATTGTCTGTACGTGAGTGAATTATGTCATATTGGAATAAAGTTTTTCCATATATTATTCAATAAAAATAAAAATAGAGAAGAGAAAAGTAAAAAAGGAATTAATTAATATATATTATTCTGCATAAATAAAAAAGAGGAAGTAATAAATGTATATTATTCCGGAGATAAAAAAGAAAAGTAATTAATTAAGAGATAGTATATATGTCAATTATATATACTGACAATTGTGCACTCAATTGAATTATTTGAGTTAAAAAAGCATCATCTGGTCGCGCGTGATCCAATAGTCAATATCTATTCTCGGGTTCTAACAAATAAATTTGGTTCTCACTTGATTTGTCCTCTGTATACATATACATATATGCATATGCATATGCATATGTATATGTGTATATATATATATATATATATGTGAGAATCGTGTTTCCATTATTATGTCATGTATTTCCATTATTAAGTTATGTGTATTCATTATTATGCCATGTATTTTCATAACCATATTTCCATTATTATGACATGTATTTTCATAACATTATTATGGCAAACTAAAAAAAATAAAAATATTTTTTCTTTCTTTCAATCCATCGTGACATCCCTCCCCTCGATGGGTAACACTTTTCCCTCTAGGGTATAGAAAAATACGCGCATCTCGTTACATTTGGGTGGTTTTCACGAGTTCTCACACAACTCTTGTTTCTCACTTGAATATGCCCCTATATATATATATATATATATATGGATGCATTCTATTGAGAACGGTCATTAGTGTTAGAACATTAGAATAGAGTATGGCCTTCGAATCAAATTAAATCCAACACACCATATTAATCTGAGTTCCAAACGTGTACGCACATCAGCGTGGGAAAATGGGCAGTTTCAGTAACTGAAAATTCAATTTAAAGAAACTCATTGTGAAAAACGGAAGTGATTTAATTACGAAAGTGGGAAAATCTTAATTGCAATTAAACACGATCCTCCTATACTTAATTAGGCGCAAATGTGGAAAGTATTATTGAGTTGATTTAATGACTAATCATGACATACCAATCGACATTAAATGAAAAGATTTGAAAAAACTAATTAGGGATATTCAACAATTGACTGAAGAAGAAATACTACATTAACAAGATATTTATTGCATGCAATAAGGGATATGAAATTTGTAAAAAGAAAATAAGATATAATAATATCATCAAAAAATTAACAAATATTCAATAAGATAACAAATTTTAGAAAACTGTTAATTGACTATCGAACTTTGGATAATGAATAATATTAATAGTCGATTTCTTAATAGAACATTGAAGGGGATTTCGCATCAATGATGAATAGTCAATATGTGTCAAGGGGTTTTTTGGTTTGGATAGTGGTGACAACGTGTGGCTATCAGTGAAGCAGTATGGCTGCAATGAGGTAAAGAATCGCCATCATATTCGTCATGTGGCTGCAATTAATACGTATGGCTTCAATTTCACATTTGTTGCTGTGGTTGAACAAGTGTGGATAATATGTAAGTGAGTATGGCCATATGAATTTATTATGAAAAACCAAACAATACGGAGGTGAAGAATGGACATAAAATTTTCCATATGGATGCAAACACATGTATGTTTATTATTTGAACCAGATTGGCTGACATGAAGTAAGTGTGGCCATAAAGAAAGTACGTGTTGGTACCATAACTGATCACAAAAAACTCATTCAAAATTGCAAAAACAACACCAAAAATCTAGTTAACTCATTCATATGACATCAACAATCAAAACAAAAACATTATTTTAGTATGACTGGTGCATACTTTCAACGAAATTCGAGTTTGTCTTTTTGGTATGCATTAAGGACTTGATTAGTACATAAAGACATCAGATACTAAGATATAATATAAGCGTGGGGACTTCAAAATAGTTTGTGTATGTGGATGAAGACGTGTAGCTATAAGGGAGAGAGTGTGGCTACAAAGGAGGCGAGTATGGCTCTACAGGAATAAGTGTGGCTACCATTGTAGTGAGTATGTCTATCTTGAAGAAAGGACATTACAACCTTCCTTACCGTCACTATAGCATGACCATCGATGTAGATAACTGTTGCATACTTTAAAGATATTCAGAGATGATTATCTTGTAATGAATTTATGACATGATTATCGACAAATAGATGGTATAAAGTGATATAGTATGAGTGTTAGTCTGTCAAAATGGTGAGTAGTTGTGAATTAAGAAGTATGACTTCAATTTAGAGCATATGTTTGTGTTTTCAACAGTTTGGCTGCCAGGGAGTGGGTGTGGTTACCAAAGAGACGATTATGGCTGATGGGAATCAGTGTGGCTACAATGACAACAAGTATGGCTGTTAGGGAGTATGTATGGCTACCATTGTAGCGAGTATGGTTACCCTGAAACGGATATGGAGCTGGGCTCAGTCACCATAACAAAACCTTTGGTGTGGATAACTGATTCATACTTTGAAAAAATGGAGAGTTCGTTATCTTGTAATGAAATTAGGACATGATTATCGACAAGGAGATGGGATAAAATGATATAATATGATTGTCAGTACGTCAAAATAATGTGAAGATGTGAATTAAGAAGTATGCCTTCAATTTATAACTTGTGGCCGTGTTTTCACCAGTATGGCTAGTAGTAAGTCTGACTATTATGGAAGTTAGTCTAAGGACTGCCCTCATAATTCATCAACAACATAACTCAAACGGAGACACACTAATTGAGCACAAAAACAAAAACTAGAAAACCTAATCACTGTTCGAGGTATTAAATAACAATCTGATTTACAAAAAAAAAGAAATGATTAATTTTGGAAAGATAGAAACTAAATACCTAATCACTGTTCTAGGTATTTAATACCGATCTAAATTATATAAAAGGGAAACAATTAATTTTGAAAGATAATTACACAGAATATGTGAGAGAATACGATTCCTATGATTTACCTATACTACCCTCGCGCAGGATTTACTGTAATGAGATAGTGGGCCCACACCATACATGTGACATCTTGAAGACACCACAGATCCAACAGTCTGTAACTGTTCTAACGCTAAATGACTGTTCTCACATAAATAATCCTCTCTCTCTCTCCATTTCCGTCCAATTGTTTGCCCAAACTTAACTTTCCCACGTGTATTGTTTTATGTTTGTATAACGGATTTGTGGGTAGTTCAATTTGAAAGCTCTCAGGAGATGCCAAACTCTTCCTATTGGAATAATCCCGGGGTTTAAAACTGGCACTTAATCATCTTATTACTTTGTGTTTTCTCGGGACGAGAAAATTTTAAGTGTAGGAGTCTGATAAGTGCTAAAAAACGCCATTTTCACTCTTATTTTACCACATTTCAACCCACTTTTCGTCCCACTTGGATGCATTTAACCCACTTAATATGCATCTTTACTCTACGAGCACTTTGAGAAGAATATGCAGATTTCAGGAGTTTTTCTAAGCTGCATGTGTCCAGGGGCCACGGGCCCACAGACAAATGCCACCTCGTGGCCACTAATTTGGGCCTCAGTGGCCGTCCGTGGTCGTCGCCACATGCCTCACTACCAACAAAGGTTTCCCGTGGCCACCCCGTGGCCAAGAGATATGTCAACCACTCCGAGTCGTGGACGAGTCGTGAAGCGTGCACACCAAGGCACGAAGGCACCACGTCTCGTGGCGATTCGGCCACAGCCCTGTGGCGGGTCAGAAATTTCACACTATAAAAGACCTTCGCCGCATTTGAAAAAATTATCAGTTATATTATAATTCCATACTCCAAAAATCAGTCTGCGTCTTCAAGTCAGAGAGCTCCAGAAACAATATAGGAGCCATTCCAGAGACCAAGTGATCAAGATGAATGGGAGAATCAGAGTAATTTCTACCACATGTAATTAATTCTTGATTGAGAATTAATATTCGGGTTCTACTTTCTCAATTTCCCTCTTTTGTAATTTAATTATGGGATAATAACACTTTGATACACTTAACTATAGCGAAATGACACTTTCATACCCTAACTATTTTTTTTCTTTTTTAGTACCCTAGCAATTTTTTTGTGACAACCTACCTCTAAAATGTCTGAAATACCTAAACTACCCTTGGTGTAAGAAACTATAAATTGAATTGGTTCGATTTTGTTTATCTCTGATTCAATTTGATTTGTACTTAAGATGCAAATATAATTATACCCGAAAATGTAAAATTAAATTTGAACTATTTCAAATATGGTTTGATAAATCATATAGGACTAGTTTTATTTTGATTTCTTAAATCAGGGGTATTTTGGTCATTTTAGCATAGTTTGTCACAAAATTTTTGTTAGGGTACTAAAAAAGAGACAAAATTAGTTAGAGTACGAAAGTGTCATTTCGCTATAGTTAAGTGTAACAAAGTGTCATTATCCCTTTAATTCCTAATTGAAACTATTTTCAATTCATGTTCTTGTGTAGTATGTGTTAGGTATTATACAATAATATTAACAAATTGCGGAAATTAAATAATTGTAAATAATAATGAATTATGACAACAACAAAGATACATGAACCTTTACAAAATATTTGATACAAACTCGGGAATAGTCGAGGCGTGTTGGACACTTTCCTTAAAGTGTATTCGCTCTCCCTCGGGTGTTGGAATCAACGAGCGTACACCTCCCAGGATACAACGATTTCGAACTAGCACCGTACACCAAAGGTCTAGTTCCGGCGAACTTGAACTTGTGACTTTCTCTATCACCATACTTACGAGGAATATTTGAGATCAAAGAAAGAGATGAAGAACTAAAAACTCATGTTCTTGGTGTTGAGATTGATGAAAAGAGAAGAGATGTGACCATCTATTTATAGTCACCATCTCTTCAACCAAAAGACTTCTCAAATCAATGAAAATTAAGGAGATTAAATGAAAGGTTGTAACATATGTATTCAAGAGAATCAAATGCACATTATGTGCATTATCTCTCATGAATGGAAAAAAAAATCATTTCAATTTCATTCATTTAGGATTTAATATAATATAATATTATATTTTTCCAACAATCCCCCACATGAATGAAATTGAGCGAAACAAAAAACGACACAGATAGGCACGAGTAGAATCGACACGATATGGTGATAGATTCTCCAGTCAATACCTGTATAGGATAGGTAGGGGGTACCTTTGGACCTTCCCTTGTGACAACATGTCGACTTTACTGGCTGACCAATAGACGCGATGTCCTTGAATTGTTCTGCCATTTGTGTAAATGATAACATGTCTCATGCAGGTATCTTCCTGACCCAAGTTCGGTTCTCATGGTTATGTTTATTTTGGTCGTGAACATCGTCCTGGTTCTGCAAGAGTTTCTAGAGGATTTAACCCCTCAATGCTCCTTTGAAGCGACCCCACTTCTCTCTCACATAGGTAATTTCTTATTTAAGAGTAACCCGTTTTACTCCGCTCAAAACATCAATATTTTCGACGCATAAGAATCATTAAAAGCTCAATCGCTTAACCTTTCCATACGGGTGTCACTGTTTGCATCATTGAAATAGGACTGGGGGAACCCCCACAGTGACCTTACCAGTCTTAACAATTAGGTTGTCCCTTTGAACCATGATATTGGGATCTCCAGTCAACATGGTTGAGTTTCCTTTGTCTCGACTATACAATTTCATGGGCTTAAATCCAATTTCTTTAGATGTCTTCTCAACTTGATCTTCATTTAACTAGTTGATCACTAGTTCCGCGGTATTTTCTTTAGACCTTATGTAGTCTATCCTCATTGAACCATAGTTGAGAAGTTGGTTAACAACATTATGTCTTCGACATATATGTCTAGACTTGTTGTTATTCCTTGCCCTTCATAATATCATTCCATAAATATTTAGACTTTCATAGTTGTTTAGTCTTTTCATAAACTCATATTCCATTGTGAATCTAGTTATCAAAATTTGTTCCAAGGATTTTCATATCATGGCAACATCTATCCACCAAATGGACATAAGATATTCAACTTGTTTACGTGTATTCTCTTACACTTTTTGAATATCTATTATAATGTAGACCATAATCAATATTCAATTATAGATACATTAGTATTCTCATAATAACATTGTAATATCCAAAAAAAATTTCTTTTGAGCATTCATGTATCTTGTTGGTCTACATAAGATAATTGCAACATCCCCCAAGTACATGATATTGCAATAACACTCTCGCACAATCATGTTTGAGAGCTACTTATGCTTTCACAAGTGTTAGCTTAAATCAATTATAGCTAAACACCATCATACTTGTTGAACTTGCCAAACATTATCAACATAGTGTGACCAACTTGAAACAAGCCAGTTTGCTTTTCATGTAATTTTGATTCACAAAATTGCATCAGCGAGTCTTATATTTTCCTTATTTTTCACACTTGTTGATCTTAAATTTATTTGACGAAACAAATAAATCAAATATTTTTCATGTCACTACTCAAGTGCATATGTTTAAGTCCATGTCAGGGCTTCACCAATTTGCACCGTTTCTTTTACATGTATGAGCTTACCTTCTAGCATACATGTTAGTAAATAATCAAATGATTTTTCTATCTTGCTCTTTTGCTAATTTTTGACTCTTCTAGTCCATAACCCTCTTTAGAGTTTTATCACAATTCTCAAGAATTTATTTAGATGATCTCAATTCATTTCGTTTTCTGAATATTCCAATTCTAGACTTTAATATAACATTCTTGTGTGTATCGAGATTTTTTCAAATCATACACAAAAACTTTATATGCACTACTATTTTGTGCATGTCCAATGAAGACACAATCAACACTTGTACATGTCCTCATTTTCCTTGGAGTCAAAGTCAAAGCTATTGCTAAGCACCCCCACACTTCCAAGTAGCCGTAGGAAATTTTTCTTCCTCTTATTAACTTAAAGAAAGTTTTATCAACTTTCTTTGTATTACCTTATTCAAAGGTAATTTGCTGAAAAATCATTGCCCCACATGTATAGTGGTGACCCAAAAACTTATAAATATCACATACTTATCTCATAGAGTGATAGTTTCTTTTCAATAACAACATTAGATTGACTATGTGCCAACAAGAATACACATATGTCAACTATTTCAACATATTCATCTTAAAGTCATTTCTTCCCATGAACATGACAATGAATATTTATCCTTATTGTTGCTTTTAAGCAACTATACACAATAATGTTTTGTACAATGAAACTATAAGTCATAAAATATTTATATTCCATCTCTTATTTGAGCATATTGTAAATCACAATATCAATGTGAATTAGCTTAAGAGATTCAACTTTTCTTCCAATAATTTGAAAGACATTATAAATTCTTTCGTTTACACAAAATTCTCATTTGTGTTTACCGATCTTGAAAGAATATATGTGGTCCAAGTGAATAATGTACATATATAATTATATCTCACTTGACCAAGTCTATCATACCATTATATGACTCAATCATATAAATGAAAGACTCTTCTTTATTCGTATCAATCCACATAATGACATTTTCATTCATGTTCATCGTGACATCGGTTATATAACCTTTGTCCACATACATTGTATTTGGAACAATCATTTTTTTTCCAAGGAATCAATTATAATTGAATCCATCAATAACAAGTAATATCTCCAATGAGATTATCATCAATTGCATTCTTTGTCATGCCGCACACACAACTTATTTGATCATTGTCAATGACATATTTCAAAACAATATTTTGAGGTGACATAAGCGCATATGTGCACACTCTCCCAATCATCAATAATCTTTAGATTAGAATTTTCAATTCTATCTAAATAAGTATGACTTCAAACAAACATGTCAAGCCAACCCTTTTTGAGATTTGATAGCCCAAAATTTATTTAGAGATTACAACATAACTAGATCATCACTCATATCTATTATGGTGATCTCATAACTTTGTTGATATGATCTCAAACTAACCATTATCAACCCAAGAATGAAAATATTATTTCATTCAACTTATTCATATTCATATTCATATTATATGATTTATCTAGCAATGAATCAAAACAATTAATCATATTCAAGTATGATATTTCAACATATGAATAACATCGTTATTTTTAGATTCGTGATTCATCAATCCATGAATGGCACATCCAATTTTCATTGTGTTGATCATGCCCAACTCATATTTATGAGTTCGTGAATGAGATCGTTACATCATTCAACTTATATGATTCATCAATTCATGATGATCAATTCAAAATAAGAATCATTCACATTAATCATATGATTATGATTTTCAACCAATGAATAAATTCAATATTCATTACTTATATTCAATTTTATTGAAGTGATTCATCATTACATGAATAAACTCATTATTTCATTCATGTTAATCAATTCATATGATTTAACAAATCATATTTTTCTTATGATTCTCCACTATTCTTTGATAATTTTATTCACTTGTACAATGAACATTAAACTATTCAATATATAGTTTAAGTACAAGAGAATCGTCTTCTCTTTCACTTTTGAGATTCTTCATTTACTGTACTTGATAAACTCAACATGTTTACCATCTTTTCTCAGATTCTTTCAAAGATTAAATCAATAATCTTTTCAAGTCCTTCGACATATTTCTTTTCTTATTGATCATTCACAATCTTTTGTATTTCATGGTACACATTTTACAAATAATATCAAAACTATACAAAACATAGTTTTGAGTACAACGTGATCAATTTCTTCCTCTTTCAATATTGAGGTTCTTTGTGTACCATACATGGTGAATCCAATGTGACCACCATCTTTTGTCGTCCTTTCAACGATGAATCCAACAAATTATTCAAGTCATTCGACATATCATATCGAAACAAAATTCGATATATTTGTGGTAGACACTCGTGTCTTAAACCCACTTGGAATTTGACCCAAAGGTACATTCCCAGCCTCAGCCATATTGACATATAGTCCAATATATTTCATAAGATGAATTAGGCAAGCAAATTCATTGATCCCATCATCAAGCTCTTACTCTCATAATTTGTTAAAAATTGAAGCAATTACGAAATCCCGATATTCAGCATAAATATGCATCATTCTTTGTTTTTCATCTCTACAACATGAAAACAAACTCATTAGTATTTGTAAAATTATAAATTAACTTAAATGACCAAATTCATCATGTTACAATAATTTGTTCAAATTTGGAGCGAGTATAAAACTTTATAGTTTGTATCCAAAAAGATTCATGTTTTCCAATCTTCATATATACAAAATGAAATTAACTCATTAGTATTATACAATTGAAAACATTCAAAATTTCACAAAACAAAGTATGAACCTTCTCGAATCCGCAACCTGTTGAAACTCAAGAACGAGAACACTTTAAGATTGTTAGGTATTATACAATAATATTAACAAATTGCGGAAATTAAATAATTGTAAATAATAATGAATTATGACAACAACAAAAATACATGAACCTTTACAAAATATTTGATACAAACTCGGGAATAGTCGAGGCGTGTTGGACACTTTCCTTAAAGTGTATTCGCTCTCCCTCGGGTGTTGGAATCAACGAGCGTACACCTCCCAGGATACAACGACTTCGAACTAGCACCGTACACCAAAGGTCTAGTTCCGGCGAACTTGAACTTGTGACTTTCTCTATCACCATACTTACGAGGAATATTTGAGATCAAAGAAAGAGATGAAGAACCAAAAACTCATGTTCTTGGTGTTGAGATTGATGAAAAGAGAAGAGATGTGACCATCTATTTATAGTCTTCATCTCTTCAATCAAAAGACTTCTCAAATCAATGAAAATTAAGGAGATTAAATGAAAGGTTGTAACATATGTATTCAAGAGAATCAAATGCACATTATGTGCATTATCTCTCATGAATGGAAAAAAACCCATTTCAATTTCATTCATTTAGGATTTAATATAATATAATATTATATTTTTCCAAAAGTATGTTTATTTGATTCTTTCTTAAAATTATTTATGCATGCTTGATTGTTAAATTGATGACTTAACATGTAAATCACATGCATAATCTAACATCACTTTTAGCATGCTTATTCTAGATACAATTATAAATATGAGGAACTGATATCAATTAGGGATTTGAGGCGATAATTTGATAAATTAAATTCGGTAAATTTAAGTAATTATTTTACATGGTTGATGCGCCGGTGAGAGTGATTTCAATTAATTTGTACTTAACGCTTCGTTTCGTTAGTTCTGAATAGATTGATTAAGTTTATTAATTTTCTTCCAAAATGGGAGTGTAGTAGATGGAAATGATAATTGAAAGCCGGGTTTTAATCCTCACTAGAAATAGTGGGTTAACACGGTAGTAATACCCATACATACAACGAAAGCTAAGAGAATTCACAAATCGTAATGCTTATCGACTTGGAATAACGTGGTTTCTTAGGAAGAGAAAAACGTTTTATTCGTCCGGAAGGGCGTTCTAGGTAGAATAGGAATTCTCGTTACCGCCCTGAATAAAAAACACCAACAAGCATATTTTTAATTTAATTTATTTTCCAAAATTTGTTTATCGGATTCATTGTCTCGGAACGTATGCTTGATTACTTGATTTTCTTTTAATTATTTAATCTTGCATATCCTGCATTTCTGCACCTAATTGCCAACTTTTCTACCGATTAAGATTAGCTAGAAAATTAAGTTTAAGTGGTTAAAATTGAATAGTTGTATTGTCTCTTGGGTTTCATATTTGGGATCGTAATTCTACTTTACTATATTACTTGTGACCGGGACACTACCGGGAGTATGAGATTCAACCCGCATCATTTTGTGTGTTGGGTTTTAGGGCGCATCACAATGTTATTAATACGAGACAAATTAGTTTTTAAGTGAGTTGCAAAATTAAAAAAAAAACTTTAGATGACCTATCTAATAAAGCAAATTCTACAAGTGTACCTAACTAGAATTATCTTTAACTTTAACTATCTCCACACTATATTATATAGATAATTGTAGGTGGGTACACATGAAAAAACCACATTCGCATATAGGTACACCTGAACTTTTTATTTTATTTTCGTAGTTCACATAAACAAGAATTTTTACTTCTATTATAACATTGTTAGTTTTTTTTATAATTCTTACAATTTTAACATTTTTAACTTTTCTATTTATTTTGAAATTTTAAATATAAGAGTATTTTGATCATTTTATAAATTTAAAAAAAACAAAGAAAGACTACGATATTAGTAACATAATATAAAAGTGTGACCTATGAATTAAATATTTTAGAGTACTCAAATGAAAAAAGTGGTTTCCATGTTCCACTCGTTCCTGTACTATCTCTGCTATTAATGTTTACGGATAATCTTGTTTTGGTAAAGTTAAGTTGACATGATTATCACTTAATTATAGGTGACTTCAAAATGTCTCATAAAACATAAGCGAAGTTTGTTTTTTCTCATTTTGCTTATTTTAGTACAAAAGTACTAAAATGCACCTCTTTGAATTTCAATTTTTCAAACTATGCCATTTTTAATATTACCTCCTTTCAAAAACGGTTTACTTTTGTATACTTACAGATTTCAAATTAATTTAGGGTCCTTAAAAGAAATATAGCTGACTTTCATACCTTTCTGAAATGCTAAATTTCATGAAATTTGTGGATCGTTTGGTAAGTCAAAAGTGAGTTTGAATTTTCTAAAAACTAGCTTGTTCGAAAAATTTGCGTTTATAGCAGAAAATTTGAATCCAGTTTTAATGTACAAAACGACCTCCAAATTTGATAAAACTTATTATATTAGAAATGTACGAAAGTCACACACATATCTTTATGTAGATCCCAAAATTATTCGAAGTCTCTAAACATACGAAATTCATACATTTTTAAAGTAAGATTTAATTTCTTAACAAAAAAACATGAGTTTGAAAATTTAAAAAAAAGGGAGACATTCAGTCTTTTTACACAAAAAAAGAAGAAGAGCAAAATGAGAAAAATAAACATCACTTATTTTTTGTGAGACATTTTGGAGTTCCGTGCTAAAAAGAGATTATACCCAGTGCTCATCATGCTGGCCCACTATCTGGTAGTGGGACCTTTGATGACATGTACACGTCACACCAAAAGCTAGGGAGGCTCTATGGGATGGGATGGAGTGACTGATCGAGGCAATATAAAATAGCATTCCTCACTTCTGGCTTTCCCATTTTCCCTCTCTGATTCAATCCAAATTCATCAATCAAACAGTTTACATGACCGATCCTCATCTTCCTCCTCGCACTTGTGACTCGCCGTGAATCTGCAATCGGCGGTTTGGTTCATGGCGATCGAAGAGGACCTGGAGAGCTGCGGGAGCAGGGCGGTGGACTCCGCCGCGCCGCACCGCCACCACCGCCAGAAGCTTCAAGTCTACAACGAGGTGCTCCGGCGAATTCAGGAATTCAATTACGAGGAGGCCAATCTTCCCGGCTTCGACGATCAGCTCTGGCTCCACTTCAATCGACTTCCTGCCAGGTCCCTTGCCCCTTTCCCTTCCGATTCTTAGCTTCTGTTTTTGAATTCGCTACGTGTTTGGTTGCTGAGTCTGTGAGTTCCGAATTGGGAAAAGCGATGACGCTATTATTTCGAATCTCAGAAACAGCTTTGCTTTTCTACTATAAAGCCTGTTATGAGATTCCTAGTTTTTTTTATCACTATTTTGTACGGTAGCAAAAGAAATCAGTTACTCACATGAGCCAAACAATCATTTTCAGCTGATTTTCTATTTTCTCTGCCTCTCTCTTCATTACATTCTCATTTATAGTATGTGTGGTGTGGGGGAGGGGACTCTGGTCCCTTATGGTGGACCAAAGCATAAGACCTCATGTTTCTCAATTAATCTCCAATATGAACCAAACACGACACTTGGATTGTGTCTAATATATTATATATGTGTATTATATCTGACCAATACATGTCCTCGAGATTATTATTGTTTCGATTTTTAACCTGGTGATCATGACTTATGTGGTTAAGAAAATGAAGCCTCAGTTCATTTGGTCAAAATCTATAAGTAGACTCGGAAAAACCAAAAATATAAATATAGAATTAGAAGCAATAATGGAAGAGAATTTCCATGAACAGTTTGCGGAGCAATTGGTTAGTGATTGTGGGTGTATATTTTATGATAAAGCCCCTCAGTTGAATAGCCAGGTCTCTTAGTTTGAAGATTTTTTGTCCTACGTTCTAATTTTCAGCTAATTATATCAAACATATATTCTGATTGAAAAGTTGAGGTATCCTGACATGTGGTGTACTTTACTGAAAACGACGAATCTTATGTCTGGTGTATGTGCTTGGGTCCTTGCTTCTAAGAACTTATGTTGAAGTATCTGGTTCCTTGCGCGTAGATATGCATTGGACGTGAATGTGGAGAGGGCGCAAGATGTGCTCACGCATAAGAGATTACTGCATTTAGCTGAAGATCCAGCAAAACGACTGGTGTTTGAAGTTCACCTCGTGCAGGTAATATGTCTGGATTTATTATGCTTATTATTAGCCATAGCTTTTCTTTTGATGCTTATCTGTAGATGATGCACAGTTGGAACAAAAACAATGTGGGAAATGCAACTCAAGAATATATAAGTTCAACTATCACATGCATGTGGATTCTTTGATGTGTTAGTGTCTGTCTCATAGTTGCCGCCTCTCTTATCAAGCCAAATGAGAACTTTGATACTACCACAAGACCAAACTTCTCCTATCCATGGTTGTTAATATCATATGATTCCCGTTTCAGTTTGATAAACACATTCTCGATGATAAAGTCAAGAATGCAATTTGCATCAAGAGGGGAAGATAAGCTCGTTGATGATCCAATTGCTTACACATTAGGCTGATGAAATTCTGTCTATTTATCAGGCTACTGGAACGTGTTTGATTGTTCAACGAAGTTGTTTGTTTCGAACAATTGATGTATTTTTTCAAGAGAAGACAATGTAGCATTTAATGGCTCCCATAAAAACCTTAGTCAGTTCAGACTTCAGAGCTATGATGCCAGATGACTTTCATTTAATTATTTTTCTTCCTTACATAGGTCTATCCTGTCCATAACAGTAATTCTGTGGAGCCTGTGGACATGGATACTCAAATGAAAGAAGACGCACAAAGTTCTTATAATCATAATAGATTAAGGTATGGAGTCTTTACATCGTCCCCTATATGCGGCGGTCTTTTTTTTCTCTTGCTTTGTTATTTTTTTTATAACCTTTCACTCCGCTTAACATAGTTTTCTGGGATCTCTTAAAAGATTTGTATTGCCATCTCTATCTCTGCAGCTTCCATCCACCGCCCACCTTTGGTTCATCTCCCAATCTTGAAGCACTTGCACTTCACACAAATCGTTATCAATTTGAAGAAGGAGACAATGCTGTGAATTCTGCACCTCGGTTAGAGATTTTGCAAAGTTAACACTATCTTCTTATGATAATACTGTTTTATGCTTTGGCTTCACCTTCCTTTTCAATGCTTGATGTTTGACTTTCCACACCACAAATTTCATTCTAGTTTCTTCTTTGGTTTTTAAGTGGACAATTGCATTACTCTTGTCAATGCTCAACCAGGGCCGTCCCAACGATTTTTAGGGCCTAAAGCAAAAATTTAATACTACTTTTGCTCCAAACTGAATATTGATTTGGGCATTTATTTTTTAAGTTTCATCTAAAATTTGGGGCCTTTTTCGATCATATTTAAACCCTATTTTTCTGGTGGGCCTAAAGCAAATGCCTTATTTGCTTTATGGACGAGCCCGCCCTGTGCTCAACAAGATATGTGAGAATTTCGGGTAGGATTTGGTGAAAATGTGTTTCAGAAACTCAGATGCTGAACATCTATATGAATTTGAGCCCAACATTTATCGGAAGTAGCTTTGTTGATATGTTTAGAAATATGCTAGTTTAAGATTGATAATTCAAGTTTCATCTGCTACAACATATTAATGTTGTGCTCAATAATATTTGCAACTTTATTATTGGTTACTCTGCAGCAAGATATTTGAGAACTTCTGATAAAATCATGAGATAAACAATGTGGTACAGAAATGCAGATACTCGAAAGTTCAAGAACTTCAATTTGTTTTACTTGTTACTTAGATAGCTAAATATATGAAGCTTGTGAAAATTTGTGCCTTTACATCTTATTAACAACTGAATGTTGTTTTCAGTAATAATTATAAAATAAAATTAATAGTAATATTCTTCTCTATACAACCAATTGATTGCTTCACTCCTCACAGTATATGATGTTCTAACGAATTCAATTTTATGTACTTCGTTTTTAATTTGAAACTGGTTTTATATTTTTCAATATACTCTGTAATTTGGCTATCTTGCAGGCCCATGCATGAGATCACCTTTTCAACGATTGACAGGCCAAAACTTCTTAGTCAGGTAGGATATAACTTAGTTACACAAATTCTGATATTTTCCATGTTGTGTTCAAAGTTACTGTCCGATTAAAAACGCAATGCCTTTGATAGTCTGTTGGGCTTACCTGTTAGAGAATATACAAAAGGTTTTTATTTTGATTTTATGTTCTTCAGAGCTCTTAAAACCCTTTCAATTGCTCGTGAGTGATCTAAATGAAAATAATTGTATGGACACTTCACTATCAGTTTTTCCATTACCGACCGCGTATATATGGAGAATACGCCGTTACAAATCAACTTTGTGACGGCGTACAAGAAATTGCATATTCTACGATGTTCAAGGACTCCATATTTAACTTTTGGCATATCATCAAATGATATTTTGATACTGAACCTATGCAACATTTCAAGAATTATTTATATAATTTTTTCACGAAAATATTCCTTTTTAAATTTTTTATTGGCAATAAATCACGAAAATATTCATGACCTTTTCTTTTATGTTTCTGCAATTACTATATGAAAGCTTAAACTCATTATCTTTTCAAAACGTTCCTAACACATCAGAAAAATCCTAGCGCTCCTCTACTCCAGTATCTGAACATTAAATGCTATTATATTTTGAAGCAAAAATGGATAACACAGATTGGAAGTTAAATAGCATATAAAGGATATCAGTGTTTTCTTACTGAAGAAAGCATCTGATACTGTATGCATCATCATATCACTTGTAGTATTGAATAATTTCATATATAAAGATGGCTGGCAATAAATTGCTGGGTGTTACTGTATTATATTCTTATTGAAAATATTATAAACTGCTTCCTGTCTGCATTTTTAAATAAGTAATATTTGTTATTGATTTTCCAGCTAACTTGTTTACTTGCTGAGATTGGATTGAACATTCAAGAAGCACATGCCTTTTCCACAGTTGATGGCTTTTCCTTAGATGTCTTTGTAGTTGAAGGTTGGCCTCATGAGGTAGTTCTTTTTGGCATATTACACTGTTGCAGAATTAGAATTTAGAATACATTCTTGCAGTTTACCATTGATTACACTGTTTGACACATGCTGAAATTCTCAGGAAACTGAGGAGCTTAAAAGTGCGTTGGAAAAAGAAATCTTGAAATTGAAGGTAGTATCTGTCTCCATCGATTACAATGTATACTGCAATTCTTATTTGAATTATTTGCATTGCCAATTGATGTGAATTATTGGGCTTTGAATTTTATTCTCATCATCTTCTGTTCTAAGTATCACCTGTCCACACACACACAGACACACACTACTTGATTACATTGATTTACTTTGTTGTTTATATTTTTAATAATAATATATATTTGTGTTTATAAAGTATTTAAGCTATAGTTTCAGAATGCCTCTCTGAAAATACATTTGTAGATCTTCAGTTCTTGCAGATTAAGCTTTCTCCCTTGTTTCTACTGCAGAATAGTGACATTGCTGTACACTAGTCACTCAAGTTCGTTGATTCTTTAATAGGAAGAATGGTCTAACCTGAAATTGTGGAATTAGTATGTGCTAGTAGAGGGTCAAACTATGTAATTTCCCTGAGTTTAAGCTGGTTTTTTGTCATCTAATTGATGTTCTAGTAATACTTAGTAAACACATTCAGATTTCTGAATACCTCTTCCTGTCGTTTAGGTTTTGAACACAAAATTTCGTGTACATTAATACCTTGGATATTTTTTTGCTACTCTTTGGCAGTACTGATTGAAATTAAGTTTTACTAAATTCAGTTACTAAGGCAAACTTATTTTCAAGTTTCTCTTTTGCTCTGGTCTATTCAATTAAACTCTATGTTTCTGGTGCGTAAATTTTCTTTTCCTCGTTGCTATTCATGTATAGGTCATGTCCATATGCTAATTTTTGCTTGGTCTGCAGAATCAATCTCATTCAAAGCAGATCTTAGTTTCTTCTGTGAACAAGGACTGCCAAACAGGGTTTGAAGGATTGCACAATTCTGTAGAAATTCCTTCTGATGGAACTGATGTCTGGGAGATCGATTCCACACAGCTAAAAATTGATAACAAAGTTGGGTCGGGGTCATATGGTGATCTGTAAGTTTTGTTACTGGGGGTACTTTATCTGAATATGAACCAGACCAACTCTTACTTCATTTAACTTCTTTCAGGTATCGAGGCACATATTGTAGTCAAGAAGTGGCTATTAAAATTCTTAAGCCTGAACGTGTCACTGCAGAGATGTTGAGAGAATTTTCTCAGGAAGTTTACATAATGAGGTTTGTATACTATGCTTATAGAGCTCATTACCAGATCCCTTTTTCATGACAATTCATTGTAGAGACGTCATTTCTCCGAACTAGTCTAACTCCTCTTTGAACATTTTTCTTGTATACATGATGAGCTTGGTTGTTCTCATGGATTTTGTGCTTTGACTTTCAAGTCAGGTACATGTTTTTCCTATGGACTTCAGGTGTTACATATTGCTTCAGGTCAGATATACTAAAAAATGTTGTCCAACTCGCATGCAAAAATCATGCTGCCCAACTAACATTCAAAAATACTAATATAAAGTAATTATACAAATTTCAAGACGGAGTTTTAGTTTCCTAGTCTTGTGGAAAGACTAAAAGTGTAGGGTCTAGCCTACGTTAACATGAAGGGAAGTAATAAAGAAGGCATAATCACCCATGACTTAGTAAGGTAGAGAACTTAAGGATCTTTGGGTTCTTAGAAGCTCAGCAAATAGTTTAGGCTCGTAGAATGAATTTCATACTTGAACTGTAATTTCAGTACAATTATAGCACATGGGAAGATGTGATATACCAGTTTATTGCATAAACTGACCTTTCTCTTTTCATGGATTAAATGAATTTTGCAATGGTCATATATTATGTAACACAATGTGCTATACTAGTAGTATCTATTAATTTGCATGTAGTGTATCCAATTAAAATTTTCATCATGTCAGTTAGTATTCTTTCGACCTTTCTTGGCTGATACATTTGGTTTTCCAGCATCTCTCTATGTCAATTATTTTTATATTTTATTTGCAGGAAAGTTAGACACAAGAATGTTGTGCAGTTAATTGGTGCATGTACACGCTCACCAAATCTCTGCATTGTGACTGGCAAGTTCTGATTTTTCTTTTGATGTAGTATTGACATGCTGTGACCAATTTAATATTATAAACTTATTAGATTTGTATATTAATGTAACCAACATTCTCTACCTTCACTATTTGTCACTACTTGATGTTTGTTTATGCTTGGACAGAGTTCATGTCTAGAGGGAGTATATATGACTTCCTTCACAAACAAAGGGGTGTGTTTAATCTTTCATCTCTACTCAAGGTGGCAATTGATGTCTCCAAAGGAATGAACTATTTACACCAAAACAATATAATTCACAGGGACCTAAAGACTGCCAATCTTTTGATGGATGAAAATGAAGTAAGAGAACTTCTTGACTGTGCGAATCATTTTTTTAATACCTCCCTTAGGAAGAAGGGAGCTCTTTTTTTACCATTCGACCCAACATTTGTTGATATAGAGAAGCCAAACATAAATTGGGAAGGAAAGGGTACCGCTGCTGGGAATCAAACCCTGGTCATTAGGACCAAGTTCAAGTGCTTGACCAGTTGGCCAAACATGCTTTGGTGACTGTGCACATCACTAATGATCTGCATTCTTCATTTTTAACAGTAAATGTCAATGTTAAATTCAAGAATTTAAGTTTTTATTTAGTTTTGTCTATCTGCGTTTTCACTCCGACAAACTCAGTATCTCATTAATAACTTATAACCATCCATATCTGGATATAGTACTTACTGTTAATGCCCTTTGTGTATTGACACTTTAATCAGTTGATATGGCATTGCATGCTTACTCTTTTGTGTTGGTTTCCCTATTTGAAACGTTACTTTTATCATCCAGTCATATATTCTGGGCAAACCCTGGTCGATCTCATCCATAGACTACTGAGCGAATTTGGTCAACTACTGTGGATTCTGTAGGTTGTTGTTGCATGCTGGAGGCTGTAACGACTAATGAAATTCATATAATTTGGGTTAAATGTTGTTTGAATTTTGAACGATTAGGATTAGTTTTGTGTTGAATATTGCCTGCTATTGTTTCATGAAACAAACATTTTGTTATAGTAAAGGAATCAGATTCATTCATCCTGACGTTATATTCTTCCTGGGCAGGTTGTTAAGGTTGCTGACTTTGGTGTTGCTCGAGTGCAGACTCAATCTGGAGTGATGACAGCTGAAACTGGGACATACCGCTGGATGGCTCCTGAGGTTTGATACATATCTGTTTTCAGATTCTCTATCTCTGAAATATTTGAAGTTGTATCAAGACTGTTGTCTTCAAACAGTAGCGTCAGTTTCTTCATAATATTTGCATTAACTATAATTTCTGCTTTTTCCTTCCGTTTCAAAATAAGTTGAATGTTTGATTTTTAGCAAAAATTATGATTAGTTTCGGTAACCCATCACGTCTCCATGTGATTTTACTTGCTGAGACACTTATGTGGTATTATCTATTTCATACAAGCATAGTATGGTAACCCTCAAAAAGAGAGGGGGTACTTATTTTGGAGCATCCAATTTAGCAGAGGGAGTATTAGATACTCTTTTCCCTAATATTTAAAGTATTTCCATAATCATTTGGTTACACCACTTGGCTGCTCGTGCACAATTTATTGTTATACACGGACTGATCCCTATTACTTGCTGCACGATCTCAACCAAAATGCAGTAGTTTTTTGGGTGCTTCTCTTTTGGATAGCTGTCGGTTAAAGATTAAAGCATTTCCTTGCTCCTTCTGACCATAGCCTTTATTTTTGAATGAAGGTGATTGAGCACAAACCTTATAATCACAAGGCAGACATTTTCAGTTTTGGAATATCACTGTGGGAGCTTCTAACTGGAGAAGTAGGATGTCTTTTCTTTTGAGAATTCTTAGAAGAAAACAATTTACAAGTTCTTATGATTGCCTTTTTATTCCCTCATTTCACTTAATGAGGCTGGATACATTATTCTTTTTATCCTTGTTGTAGCTGCCATATTCACACTTAACCCCTTTACAAGCAGCCGTCGGAGTAGTGCAGAAGGTATATATTTATCTTTCTGTTTTTCTTCACGTTAAAGATCTGACAATATTATTAGTGACGTGATTCAAATTTTCTGATTAGGGATTACGACCAGAAATACCTAAGAATGCTCACCCTAAGCTTGCACAATTGCTTGAGAGATGCTGGCAACAAGATCCTACTCTCAGACCTAACTTCTCTGAAATTCTGGAGATATTGCAGCAGATGGCCAAGGAGGTAACTGTACTGCTTATGAGTATAGTATGTATCCCGGGTCCATAAATAGTAGTTTTAATTATGATTTGGTGGGAACAGGATTGAAATGAGGCAGCAAATGAAAAGAAACCATGAATAATTAAAGTGAGCAAAGGCGTTTTTATCTGCATTACCAAAGGTGGGGGATAGAGATTGGTTTCATGAATATGATCTGATCTTGCTCATCTGACCATGACCATCTATGCCTATGCTGCTTCTCCCACACACCTTTAACTTGGGAGAGTTTTGTGTGTACTTGTCCCTTTTCAGCCAGAACATGTTGTTTCTGCCATTCACTGTTACTTGCCTTCCAAAGCTGGCAATGTGTCTGAAATGGGCCAGCTTGGAATATGCTGCTACTGCAACTGCAAAGGTGATGGGTGCTTCATATTTTCTTTTTTTATCTTCTACATGCTTCTTCATCTTGTAAGAAAATAACTGATATTGCGAGCCGGTGGCTATTGACATAATACAAACCACATGGGCTTCAAATTCATTTGAGTTGTTAGATTATACCATCATAATTGGATCTAGTCACATCATGAAAAGCAACTTGAAGTACTTTATTATATATAACATTCTGTCATTATGTAAATCCTCTGGTAAGAGGAAATCAAGACTTACAATTGAAACTGCATGCCAAAAATATAGAGTTTTTGAAAGCATTAGATAAAGAGGAGCCCTTTTGGATAGAGATGTTAATATTTGATTTAGGAAAAGCCAGAGTGAGCAGAGGTTCTGGTAAGCAGATAGTCAGAGGATGCGATTGTCATGACCGAGGAGCTGTCGAGCTCGAACCCTGACCTGCAAGCGAACGAGTGCATGCATACAGTGAAGCGCTATGCGAGACTGTTTCCTGACTCTAACCCCGCGAACCAGCGCCTGAAGTTTCACTAGACTTCTCAGTGCCCGAAATGCTTGCCTTGCCTGCAAAACAGAGGCAGGGAAACATAAGAAAGACGAAACGACAAGCACGTGTTATTGTTACAGGGATGAGATCGGAATGAGCGAGTGTACAAGATGAGCCCTGAACATGGCTTGGATTCTGATGGCCGCCATATCCTCTCTGGTCAACACAGTCACAGGTGCTTCTTGCTCCTCTGCAACAGCTTGGATTGTAATGGTCTTGTTTTGAGGGGACTTGAGTTTCTTGCCGAGGAAAGAAAACCACTTGTTGCCCATTTTGTTTCTCTTTGCTCTCAAGGCAGGACTTGGGAAATGGGAGCACTGTCTTTGTAAACTTAACAACGTGTAGGGATGATTCGTCACCTCTCATCTCACCAACCGTAACCAAACCCAAAACCCAACTACTGATTCGTTTCAGGTCTATTCATGAAAAAGTCAATAGGGACCATTCTATTTGTGAACCAACAGAAAAACTTGTATGGGATGTGCATTTGGTGAATAGCAAGTGTTGGAATCAAGTTATGAGATGGATTGATTATTTGGAATCACGTGTTGTCAAATGTGAACTTGCAAAGTTAAGTGTGATAAAATAGGAGATTATAATAGATGGGTGATATCATATGAGTGAGAACAATTGTTGAAGTGTACACAAGGAATAATAAATTTTAAGGCAACAAAGTTGAAATCCTAAATATATACAGATAGAAGAGGAGTACATCATGGTTCACCATCTTCACATAAGACACATATATACACTCCTAGTTATGTTATTGTATCACCATTCAGTTCCTAGTCCAGTCTGCGCCCAAGCAGCATACCCGCCCGCAATGTCAGTGATGCCGGTAAAACCCTGCACCCACAATTTATCTACAATTAGTTAAAACCAAATTCAAATGCTAATTATTCATATGTTGATGCCTGAAATGGTATGTAAGCATACATACACAAGCTATCAAGTCCGTTGCAGCCATCATTGATCTCTTCCCCATCTGGCACCCCTGCACGTCCATAAACCCAATATTATATCTATGTCAACACAAGAATAAGCATGTCAGTATTGCTGAGGAACGTACAACTACAAACTCGTCGTCTTTTCTAAAATGTGACGACACTTGTGCCACAAAGTTGGGATTCTTTGCCATCTCTGCATTCACATTAATTATTTAGTTGTTAATTTGTAATTGTAATTGTAATTGTAATGGATGAGTAAGAGGCAGACCTGATCCAACTGTGTAGAGGTAAGGAATGTTAATGGCTCCAGGAGGGTGTCCACCACTGAACTCTTCACAAGTCCTGTTCCATAATGAATCAAACATTAGCTTAGCTAGCGACCGATATGAGATGGAGAAGCATGAGTGAACAAAGCATCTACTTACCTGACATCTAAATATTTGTTACCAGCCTGGAGAAGCTCATGAGCAACACGAACTGGGACTGAACTAATTGCAACACCACCACTCCTATGCTTAACTGCCTTTGCCCTTCCAAATGTAATTCAACAACAAATCATCATTTCGTCCATTCTTTTTCTTATTCTTAGACAAGATAAGAAAGGCACTGAAATTTACCACAACTTGTATCTCTTATCATGGTTGATGGAAATGCTGTGGCCTGGTTTTGCAGCTAACGGAGGACAGCTACAGCTACAAGTAGAAGAACATAACAATAAAGCATTACATTAATATCCAAAGAAGAAGAGAGTAAATAGGTCATAAGTGTTAATTAGAGGCAAAACAGACCCGTCGACGGTGGTTTGGGGGAACAAACTGAGGCTGCCAATAATGTCTGTCAACATTTTCTTCTTCTTCTTCTTCTTCTTTTCTTTAGTTTATTATTGTATTTGGTGATATATATGAAGTGAAGTGGGAGATTAAATTAAATAGAGAAAGTGTGCAACGTCGAGTCCATGCTGTTGGTGTCATCCTAACTCATCATATTATCTCACTCTTATCTATTTACGGATAAGTTTTGTCTATTACACGTGGCTCATTCCATCTTTCATTTCCATTCACATCCATTTTCCGCATAAATAATATATTTCTCTTCAACCTTTTCACCACAAATGTTACAATTTGGGAAGAATTGGATGGTATTAAAGACTTTTTATTATTAGTATTTATGACCCGGGATGCAACCTGCAATAAAAAACATATCTTAGACTAAAATCTATAAACTAATATCATTGTCATAACTTCAAAAAAATAATATCATTCATTATAGACTAATGATTCTCATATTTCCCATGTTTTATTAATGAAATAAAAATAATAATATATTGGCACAATAATAAGTTGGAACACATTAAATATCAGCTTTTAAAAATTATGTGAGTACTTTTCCTAGTTTATAATAAAAAATGAAATAACAGTTCTTGTTTGTCTGATTTTGCAATCGTTGCTCTTGATTCTCTTTTGATTCTTTTACTCGCAAAACTAGTTAATCATCTCTCTCTCTCTCTCTCTCTCGTTAATTGTTCTTGATTCGATTATTCTTGCTTTGATATATTTTTTGTCGATCTTTAGTTTATGCTCTTAGGGTTTAACATTAATTTTTGTAGCTTTACTTAAATATTTTGTTTTTCGAGTTTTTTTATATAATGTTGATTACGTTGAATGGTTGTTGTCGTTGCGTTTGGTATCGTATTACCTATGGCAGGCTCGGCCTGGTCCGTCCATAAAGTAGCCATCCTTTTGGCCCACTGAATAAGGGCTCGTTTATATGCACTAAATGTAAATAAAGATGTCCAATTTTATATAAAAATGCCCAAAATTTTGACAAAATCCTAAATACTCAAGGCATATAATCGAGAACAAATCACGTCATGCTATACAAACATAAAAAAATCTCCCAACCTTCGAATCTTAAATTGATGGATTAGATTTACGTTAACTCATCAATGATGCACTAGTGTAATTACGAATTAATTTATATTAATTTAGTTAATTAACACTAACAAAGAGGTAAATTGATATTCTTATACTATCATTATTATTTCATTATTTACAATTTCCTTGTTTACAATTATTATTTTTTTACAAATCAGTTTCATCAATCTGTCATGAAATCGAGCTTTATGAAATTGGGTTCATTGATTTATTATGAAATCAATTTCATCGGTTCATTTGCAGCAGTTTCATTGATTTTGCAATGAAACGTTCTAGTGGTTTCATGATTTTATTAAGAGGTAATTACACATAAGTACACCAAACTATACATCATTTTCACATAAATATCGCCAATTGTAAAACCTGATTTTACAGTCACTCAAATTACATTTCGTCTCAATTAGCCATAATGGAGTTAAATCTAACATAATTTTGGGGTAAGAGAACCAAAATTCCATCTAACCGGTTCAAATAAAAATTGATTATTTTTATTTACCAAATAATCATTAAAATAATATTAACAACTAACATAATTATTAAATAATATAAATTAGTAATAATTATGATTATGATTATAAAATTTACAAATTATTATTAAATGAACATGTTTTGAAAATACAATTATGTCTCTCCATCTCTCTCCGCGCGTATTTGTTCTGCTAATCCAACCTCCTCCTTCACACTTTCTCTAATTCAACCTCTCTCTCACACCATTACAATTCAAAACTCCATTCATCGTTGAAATCAATAAGAAAAACGCTAATTTTTCTGATTCTAAATTAATCCAAATCTGAACCAACTGAAATCACCGTTGGTGGCGAGCTCTGTCAAGAATTTGAATCTGTCTATCGGTGACAGGTATGCACATGAGTTGGCAGGCTTAGATGCTAGAGTCGATTCCCTTGGTTTCCAAGGCTTCGACGTTATCGTTGACGCTGAAGGCATGCTCGGATTTGCAGACGAAGTGAGTGTCTTCTCTGAGAGGTTTGTATTGATCTGAAGCCATCAATTTGTTCTGGGTAGTGTACATTCATAAAAACACATAATTGAAAACCTAGAATTAAACAGAATCGTGTGATTTTGAAAAACACATGTTCGATAATATATAATCTATTAGATTCAAGAAAAGTGAAATTGATGACCGAGAGAGATCTGTAATTTCATAATCTATATTATATATAAAAAAAGTAACTTTTTGGGACGCGTGGAAAATGTTTGTTTAGAAATATTTTACAATTGTTCCATTTTTTGAAATATAAATGTTGATTTCGGTTAATTTGCAGAGTCTTTGTTGTTTATTGTATTTTGTTCTTTGTCTGTGTTCAATGTACGTGTTACTGTGTCTCAGTTGGTGTACGTGTACGTCTTTGCGTCGGTGTCGTTGGTACGCACTTTCCATTCACGGATAGCTCGTGGGTCATTTTCGGGAATCGGTGGTGTCCACGGTGTGCAATCTGCCATTTCACACATAGACGTGGATTGTTCTCGGGAAGAATGTTGGTCGTCGTTGTGGTCCTCCGACCTTGCGTTTGTGTTAGCGGCTGCAATGACGTTTGAGAGTTTTTCCGATTGAGCGATCACGCGGTAGGTCTGAATGTCGAATTTCCCGTCCTTATCCCGTACTGTATTGTAATTGTCTTGTTTCCCGGTGTTTGTTGGTGTTTCGAGGTCGTGGGATTCTATTCTTGAATTCTAGTATTTTGGTTTAGTTTCTCTCTTTATTTAAGTCTTGTCTGAGTGTTTGTTGAGATTATATGTTGTGAATCTTGTATAGTTTTTTTATTGATTAGTTTGTGAAAGGTAGAGTATTTGCTGTTGAGGAGATTATGATTGTAATAATTAATGATTATTTTATTTTATATATTAATTTGCTTAGTTGTTTCGTCTTCCAAAATAAAGGAGAAATAAAGTCATCTTGTTGGAGATGGTATTGGAGCGGAGGTTGACTACCCGAATTTGGGTGAGATTAGGAGAGTAAAAGAAGAGAGAGAGGGTGGGGGTATTCAGAGGAGGACGATTCAACATGACCTCTGTTTGGATTTGTACAACAATTAGGCATTTGCATATTTGGCGTTTGTGCTTACCTCCTTACAATCAATTATGCCATTTTTGGATTAATTATTGTTTGTGTTTATTGCTGGGTATTTGGCTTTTGAAAATAATTTTTGGGTATTTCATCGTCTTCTTTCTGTTCCAATTTTTTGTCAGTGACATAATCTCCATTATCTGCCAAGTTCATTCAACATTGGCTTGAAATGTGTCCTCGGACTTGGCACTTGTAGCACCTTACGTCGCTATTTCAGGAAGTGCCAAAGCCAGTCTTGTCTTAAGAGGCATGGGCAAGTGGTGTAGTGGTCATTGGTGGAAATGCTAGTTTGGAGTTTCTCGTCGTGGGTAGGGTGTCTTCCAAAACGTCCTTTACGGAGCCTTCCAATACGTCTTTTCGGCTGTCTTGAACGATTGATTGCCTCTCAATAGTGTTGGATGTAGGTACCATCTCTTTAAACTCTACGTAGTGGTGGAGTTCAATTTCATTGGTGATGTCGACATTGAGCCCGACTAGGAATCAAGCCATTGTTTGCTCTCGTTCTTCTTCTTCTTCGACGTCAGCGCGACTCATTAACATTTCCATCTCTTTTTAATATTCCTCTATATCATGGCTGAACTTGTTTGGGGGGGGGGGGGGGGGGGGCATTAAATATGGCGAATCGAATCTTCTTTTCATATCTTGGATCATGCCTTGAAGCAATTAAAGAGTTCTAAAGTCCTTGTTGTTTGTTCCTTCTCGAGACATTTTTTCTAAAAAACAATGTTTAGATATAAAATCGTTACAAGAATATGTCGGCTTCAGGGCGTAAGTTGGCTTCATTAAATATGGTGAATCTTCTTTTCATATCTTGGATCATGCCTTGAAGCAATTAAAGAGTTCTAAAGTCCTTGTTCTTTGTTCCTTCTCGAGACATTTTTTCTAAAAAACAATGTTTAGATATAAAATTCTTACAAGAATATGTCGCTCGTGTTTTAACTCTACCATTTTCCCTCTCATTCTCTTAGTCTTAATATTTCTAGAACTAATGCAAGAACATTTGCTTTAGGTATAATGACACTTTGTTACACCTAACTATAGTGAAATGACACTTTCATACCCTAACTATTTTTTTCTCTTTTTTGGTACCCTGACATATTTTTTGTGACAACCTACGCTAAAATGACTAAAATACCCCTGGTTTAAGAAATTAGAATAAAATTGGTCCAATTTGATTTATCAAACCGAATTTGAAATGGTTCAAATTTAATTTTAGATTTGAGAGTATAATTGTAATTGCATCTTAAATATAAACCAAATTGAACAAAAGATAAACAAAATTGAATTAATTCAATATTTTATTTCCTTAACCAAGGGTAGTTTAGGTATTTTATGCATTTTAGAGATAGGTTGTCCCAAAAAAATTTTCAGGGTACTAAAATAGTTAAGGTATGAAAGTGTCATTTCGCTATAGTTAGGTGTAACAAAGTGTCATTATCCCTTTGCTTTATGAATATCTTCCAACGTTCGAGCGAAAGATCAATCTATAGTCAACAACCATCCATTCAAGAACAACGATAGTTTTCAAGAGGCAACGAAAGTATATTGGAGAACAAGCTTTCTGGAGGATGGAATCATGGAGAGAGTGAAAAAAATAATTCTAGAGACTTTTTTTCCTCCATTTTTTTTGAGTCGCAAAGTGAGATTACAAATGAAGAAGGAAAAAAATTGAGAACTGAAATTAAAAATTTAAATGAATCTTGATAGAACCAAAACTCTGATATGAACTCGTCGAAGTCCAAAATTTTATGTGGACCGTCTATCAAAAAGGTTCGGATAGGGATGAAGTTTTTGTGTGAGAAACCTTCCGATTTAGGATGGATCGAATGAAACAACGATAGGTTGCGGAATACCCGTCGATAATTAGGACGAACGCCACAAGAATTTCGAGCACAAATTCTTGATAAGTTCTAGAGCTAAGAGAATCATCTCTAAACACACAATCACACAATGTCTTTTATATTTCAAGTCTACTCCAAACTAAAGCTTACACACTTGTTTATAATGAAAACAAATCTAACCAAAAGTATTTCAATTCAATGGTCATAACTCCAAAATAACATAAGTAATGAAATATAAAATCACCCCAAGTATATGAGAACTAACGGTTCACAATCAATTACGCCAAGAGAAAAAAATTATTTATTTAAAATAAAATACTCCTCGTGGCCAGCTGAACGCTCGGTTCAGTTTTTTTGCATATATGATGCAAAGTTTTGTGACCACTACGAAACTGTTGACATCGTAAATTTTGTGAAGTAAGAAGGCCAGATTTTTGACGATTTTTTTCGAAATTGTGTCTCTAAGTTGACACTTGGTTTGCCCACTTGTTGGTAGTCCGATAGAGTTCCATTCATAATCTTCTAATCTCGTCGGTAGAACGATGCTAGAGATAATCCTCATTATTTAATAATAATTAAGGAGGTGTAGCAGGGGTATAGTTCTGTCACTGAAAGTACCCCTAGATATTATTAAATAGTAATAAAACAATTATAACTCTTCGCGAGGAAAATAGTTATGTGATATTTTCATAATAAATATTATATGAAAATATAGCATGTGACAAAATAACATTAACATTTGCCACGCATCACTCTTCACAATTCACGACTAACCACTCCCTCAATTTCTGCACACTGTGCACATGCTTCATTTTTGGGCTGGGCTTCTTTTCAGCTTTGGCTTCATCCTCATCACTTCAATTTGTTTTGCAATTTTCATTTCACTGTTCTTCAAGTTTCTTTGTATCAATTTCCTTGCCTTCTCTTCTTCCTTGAAAGGGTTGGCAAGCTCATTAATGAATCATCAATTTATGGCTGAGCAAAAAACAACATTAACATTACATTAAGTTGGAATTAAAATCTAACCAATAACACATTGAGAAGACAAATATATAGTTAATTGGTGATAATCTAAGAAAATTGTCCAATTTCATACACTTAAAAATGGAACCTCAATTTTCCCATTTATAATTCACATACTGACCTTCTTGTATAAAAGTGTGTCTATCCCACCATTTGTTTAAATAACATTAATACGATCATTTCGCGAATAATATGATTGAAAGCTAAAACAACCAATCTAATCTCCATTGTAGTTTTCATGTGAAGTTCTCTACTTTGTTACAAAATTAACATTGAAATAAATATGACATGATCTCACATTACATTATATACTGAATCACGTATAAGCTTTGCTAGTGAGGATTGAAGAAGCTGATTTTGACACCGGTTCGAATGACAACGAAGAGCCCCGCCGCGATCAGGATCCCGCTCAGCCCCATCCCCAGCAGCCCAAGTCCCCAATTCACCCACCACATTGCCCCATACCTTTGAGGCCTCTTGATCTTGAGCCACATGAAGCACGGATACGCCAACGTCACCGGAAGTGCAATCCCTCCAATCAATCCGGCCAGGCTTCCCAAGAAAGGCATGGCCACCGCAATGAAGAAGCACACAAACCCGAACACAACCCGGGACAGCGACCGCAGCCACCGCGGGCACGCCTTCTTCTTCTTGATGGTGTACTTGGACTCCATGTCGTCGAAAATGGGCATGCCATAAATTTGGAACGAGCTCGATGCATTGACAATGACAAACAAACTGGTGATCCCTAACAGAAATTGGGAAGTGTCACGGGAATGGAATTGGTACAGAGCCGTGAGCATGCCGCCATTTGCCGGAATCATTTGACCGTAAGCCCAATAGCCGCCGATTGCGAGCGGAAACAAGCACAAGGCTATGATTGTGTATGCAACTTTTACACCTTTCCACATTGGAACGTGCGATGGGTGTTTCTCGTTCGATGGCATTGTAGCCTGCAGAGTTTCATAATTACGTCAACATCCTTTTAATTGGTCTGGTCGATTAATTAAATGAGTAGGAATGATAACAGTTTTCATTCAAACACGATATTGAAGCGTGATGTTGATGCAGAAGATTGTTCCAAACTTAAATGGCTAAAAGTCATGAATTTTGACATTTTTGCTTGAGACTCAATTTTAGCGTTTCTAGATTATCTGATATAAAGTATACCTGAATCTCAAGAATAAGGTTGTGGCCTCTAAAAGCGAAGGCAATGATACCAAGAGCATTGAGCAAAGCAAAAGCAGTCTCAACATCGGAAGAGAGCCTGACGGGGTTGTAGGACACTCCAGGAAGCCTTCCCTGAGCGACGGAGACAACCCATATGAAGGTGCAGTAACCCACCGCCGTGATGGCCCCGATGAGCGACACTCCGGCGATGGAGTTGAGGTTGGGCAGCTGAGACAGAACCACCGCACCGCAGGTGAAGACCAAGTACCACTCAACGGTAGTCAGTTGCTTCCCGCATGTCCCGCCGCACACTATCTGGAAGAACGTCTTCATGGTGGATCCTCCTATGATGATCAGCGCCGTGCAAGTGCCCGCCGACAGGTACATTATCGGAAACGTTGCTACCAAACCCGCTGCCCTCTCGCCTGCAATTACATCGCCCCAATACTTGGTGTCACACTAGTATGCGATATATGATTTATAAATTGTTACACATGCAAAGTATCACATGTTACTATTGATATTTGGATTATTATGAAGAGAAAATAACAAAAACACGTTCAATAACATATTTGCAAGTGAGCGGGCGATATGTTCAATAACATGTTTACCCTCTTATTTTGATATTTGGATTAAATCGAAGGGAAAATAACAAAAACCTGAAAAATATGATTTCTTGCTAATTAAAGAAATGCTCAATAACATAATACTTTTGCTAGAGCAAGAGGGAAGAAAAAGATATTGACAACTGTTTTTTCGCAACAAATGTATGTATTTTTTCACAAGGAAGAAATTTCCCTTAAATTTAAAAATTATATTTTTTATAGATTTTAAAATAATAAATTTTAACTAAAACTAACTTAATTAAAAAATTGCATTATACAAAATTTAAATTAAAGTTAAACATAAAATAATTTAATTAAGGAATTGGATTATACAAATTGTAAATAGAAGATAAATATAGGACAAATGCGTTCTAAAAATCAACAATTTGTCCGATTAGTCCCTAATTAATACTTTAATCCGATTTATTTATTTTATAACTAATCTTAAAAGGCCCTCTCCACCCACTAGTGCCTAGGATTTTTTTTAAAACTTTAGAGAAACTTTTAACAATATTTATTCTTTAGTTTTTTAAAAAATAATAATTAATTTTAAGAATATGTTCGGTCATTTTTTAAAAAACAGAGAGACAAAGTTGACATAAACTTTTTCCTATTGACAGTACACACTACTCTTGCAAAAGTGTTATGGTACGCCACTTTTTGCCATTTTTGCTAAAATGAATTCAGCCCGTTGTGATTCTGTTTTGTAGTTGAGAAAGAAATTGAAGTAAGTACCGAAAGTGGCAGAGAAGAGCTGAAGGTATCTGCTATATCGGACACCGGTTTCTACAGACTCATGGAGATGGACGAGCAACCATAAGGTGTATAGTTGCCACACAAATGCCACCGTCAAGCTTATGATTCCCCATGTCCTGGAACACACAAGTATCTTGTTATGCTACATATTGCAATCATCAAATGAATCATAGTTTATTTAACATGGTATGAGAGGTTAATTACCAGCCAAGGAAAGTGAAGGCGACGGGAAGAACCAGGGCCTGAATACCAATCCCGGAGCACAAGGTGTGGAAAGCAGCATAGTATTTGTTACCGTTGCGGGACTCTGTGATGGGGAGCCAGGCGTCCTGAGGGTCCAGCGTCGTCAGGCGCAGGGCCTTGCGCATTGGGCTAGCCAGCGGCGTCATGAACTTGGGGGTCAACGAAAATGGGCTCCTCTGCTTTGGAGGAGCACTTTCATTCAGGAGTGGTGACCTTGACAGGGATGGCGAGTGCAGCTGAGAGGGCGGGCATGACACCGGCGGCGTGTACTCTGTCGCTGGCCTCGGGGTTAACGGGGCCGACCTGATTTCATTCCCATCACCCATTTTTCCTACTATTAATTATATTATATTTGTGCACACTTCTAAGCGGACGTAGAGCTGTATATAAATAGTTGGGGTTTTGGGATTTATAGAGGCAGTCCTTCAATAGTCATGTGTAAGAAAATGGAATATACAAGTTGATATTTGGGTTTATTAGGTGGTCCTCATGGGGTTGTTGGGATACTAATTCCCAATTGTTTGGTTCCTACTTTAGTCTCAACCTCTTAATAATCTATTTACAGATGTTTGAAGTCAAGGATCATGCTGGTTTGGTTGGTGGCTAATATCCTAAGGTTTCTCACTCTTTTTCAACGGTTAATTTATATGATCACGGACACAAATCTTGATATATAACTATTTTTGCTGTCATTTGAGATTTAAAGGCAAATTGAAGATATCTAGTGGTTTTGTGAATATTTTTTATAGAACAACTATCCTTGTGTTGCCTACGCGAACCTGAATAAAAGCTGGCAATTTATCCGACATGTATCTGTCCAAATATAAGAGCTTGTCACTTGAAATATCATGAAATTATAATAAAATTCAGAAATCCAAGCACAAAGTGGAAACAATTAGCAGTCCACAAAACTGAAAGAAGTAGATGAGATGGGACCTTTAGAATTTGCAAGCAAACCATAGTCTACAGTTTTGAAAATGAAAAAGATGTGGAAAAAAAGACATCAAGAACAGCATTTGGTCAATACGGGTGTCCTCTGATGTTCTCACAGACCACACACCTACTCACAATATGATTTCTTAATGTTGAATCAGGAACACCAACCACAGATTCAAAGTCAAATCCTTGTTTACATGTCAAATATAACTACTTTCCACTTCTCTAGCTTGTGATTTCTAGCCAACCAGCCAACCAGCCAATGAAGAATGATTCTATATAAATAGATTAATACCTACCCCTGCTTGGCACATAACAGAATGATGGTAATTGATAAATTCAAAGACTTTGACTTCAGTAAATGAATAAATATGATTTACATTAGGCATTGTTGTTGAGTGAATGACATTCGAAAAACTGATGCATCGTCTGAGCAGTAATTTTGGTACCTAAGTTATACAATATGTTAAGCTCTATATGGCGTAAGAGTGGAAAAGTGGACCTTGATCATGGCATTGACTTGCGAAACTTGAGAGCTTCAAAACGAGCAGAAATGTCATCATAGTCTGGTAGTTTGGGATGCACGCTATGACCTGGACTGTCTTCAACGTGAGAGGAAAGTAATGGTGGAGGAGGTCGGTTGGGGGCTACATAAATCTCGACCACAGGAGGCGTTGCATCAATCTCAATTTCTTCATCACAGTCAGATTCGTCAAACTTCATGTCCGAATGTGTAGATGGGGCATTATTGCTGTGTCGCCTATGAACATGCCTGTCATTCACATCGGTCCCGTCGTTAAGATAATGAGACCCTCCAAAGTTCTGAGACTCAGTTGAACTCCTCGTGGGTTCGAACTGCCGAAGGACACAATGTGAACCAATTGGTGGATCTCTAGGCACAGAATGACAAGTGGTAAAGCCAGGAGTGGTTTCAAATGTGTGATTGACGTGTGAAGCATTTGAATAGCTATTAGTTTTAGAAGCGGGTCCATGATTTGAGTTTTGGTTGGCGAGATAGGCAGCAGCTTGTGCAGCAGCAATTGCTTGCTTAGCTGAATCTGCAGCAGCGGCTGCAGCGGATGCTATATCTTGGAAACGTGAAGCATCACTTTCTTCACTTACCTCCGTTGTCCTAGGGTCAGAAAAATAAGAAATAAATACCAACTTATTTTCTTGGTTACAAAGAGAGTAAAAATGAATCCAATATCTTACTCACCTATTAGTCGGGATATATTGGTTCGCAGACAATGCTGGTATCGGATTCAAGGGTAAGCTGGTAGGACTAGCAAACGATTTTGGTCCTTCCTGATTAACGACAGGATATAAAAATATTGGTAATGACGAATAACTAGAATTTCATGTTACTACTGTCAGAGAGAGAGATAGAAACACACTATAGGGTCTTCTTGTGGGGGGTTAAGGAGCTCCGTCTCAGATTCAGTTGTATCCCATTCAATCTGGTACTCTTTTGCTATTTCCTTCATTACTTTCAACTTTACTTCACCAGTAGGGGTTCTAACAGAGAGCTTGTCGATCAGCTATAAGAAAAGGTAAGCAATTTTTTTTGATATTAAAAATGGTTTGGTAATATACCAGCTAAGAAAAGATCTAACAGTTGTTCTGAATTGCATCATAGCTGGTTTTAATTAGTCTGAACAATTAGAGCTACTAGTATGAAGACAGCATTACCATGCGATTCACTCCACAGCTGGGGCGTAGATCGGTAGCTGCAGATACAAAATCCTTTCCATATTTCTTCTCAAACACGTCTTGAATAGCCACCAGTTCTGGAATTTCAGAGCACCTCGGCGCTGCAAATATTAGACTAGCAATCCCTTCTTTCAGATCTTGAGGACATTCTCTGCACGTTGATAAATATTGACTGTAGGTAGGTATGCATGCTAACTTCATAGAATAAAAAATTTATGGAATTTCGTTTACCTTTGTTTTGCAATGATAGAAAGTCTCGCTACCACTAATTCACAGAAGAGTTCTATGAACTCATTTGCAGCCAAAACATTCTGTTCTCTTATCACGTGTTCAACCTACAAAACCACAAGCATGCATTGACAAGTTACACCAACCTATGCAATGAAAAGATTAATATGTTTGACACTCGAAATTATATTGAAACCAATGTCTGTGATTTTTAACCACTTAATTGGTGTGGCAATAATATGTACAGTTCTAAGCTTTTCCTACACAAGCTCCATGATTCAAATTATATCTACAAAAGATGTTTTGGCTCGATACAAAGCGGGGCATAGAGTTCTGAAAAGAACAAGTCAAATATGAAACACGTTAGCTCGCTTAACATAGTAAGAACCAGTATGCAATTATACTGCCACAAAAGGCAAGGAAAAGGTTAAAGAATGAGTTCAAAGTTTGGAGGAACATTCAGAATCTAATAAGGGAATATGATGGCAGGAACCTTTATCTATCTCTACTACAGACACATTACATGTGTACCACTGGCTTTGTTCCTAGAACAGATTGCTAATAGACTGTTTGTGAAACTTGTTTTGATGCGGTATAATTAATATATATCAAATATGGTATCACAAATTGCATCTGGTATGAAGTTTGTAATGTTTATTACACCTAAGATAATCCACCTATGCGGGTTCACTTTTAAACTTATTGTTATAATGAAAATACCAATATAAAAAACTATTGTAATCTCATCAGCAAAACTAATTCACTCAAATAGAGATGATAATTAACTCTACCCCATTACAATGCAATCACAAGGAAGGACAATAGCAATTCAGGCATCTAAAAATGGGGGAAATTATTTTGAATGCTCACACAAGACCAAAATTGACTGCAAAAAGGTTTAGAGCAAAAATAAGAAATACCCGAATGCGAGCAGTGGCGTCATGGCCGGATCGAAGGAGCATGGCGATGTCTTGCCTCATCTGCCTCACCACAACCTCCCTCTTGTTCCTCAGCAGCTTTATCCTTGCCACCGCCATCTTCGCTGCAGTTTTACTGAAACAACCAACAATTTGACATTAATTAACCCCAAATCCAACCCACTGGTATTCCAAGTAGAGAGGAGAAATGTACCATTTGGAGGAGCTGAAGGTTGTGCGGAAGAGAGAGAGAGTGAGCTTCACGAGCTTGCTCGAGGCGGCTCTCATGGCTGAACGTGAAGGGCTTTGCGATGTTGGGGTTTTGACGAATAACAATTTATTAAAGTAGAAAGGCAGTGTATTTTGATTCACCCTTCCTTTTGGAAATGTAGCCGTTACTTGATTAGACACGTGGGGCAATCTCGGCCCAAAGAGCGTAATTATCCACTGTGCCAACTCTAGAGAGGGAACGTTACACCTGCATATATGTTTTTGTAAACTGGGGCTATTACAGTTCACTGCATCCCCGTACCTTATTCTACGATTACTCACTCAAGTTCGAAAATTTTTTTTTCTCGGCCTTCCAAGTTTAAAAAATTAATACTTAAGTGTAAATTCTGTTAAATCTAATATATGTGTTTGTAAAAAGTCTAAATCACCCTCGGTATATAACTCTTGGACAGATTAATTATTTAATAGGTGTGAAATGACTATTTTAGCATCAAAGAAACAACAGTTTTAACTATTATATTAAGGATATGATTGTCTTTTCATATAAACAAGTAAAAAACTTAAAAAAAACTGATTTATTTATTTTAATAAATAATCATTCAAATGTAATTGAAAAGACAAAAATCACCAAAATATCATTCTAATTTTCAAAAAATACCATGACATTATCTCTTTTCCCTCTCTCACTCAATCTCCATAGCACAGTACATGAAGCTTATCATCCACAACAAACAACACCATCATTATCAAATTGAATAAAGATCAAAACATTTTCATAATTCATCAAAAAAGTAAACATACATCAATTTCAACAAAACACCCCAAAACCCAAATTCTAAACCAACCCAGAATCAAATCAATTCTTGAAAACATCCACTTGTCATGGACCCTGTCGAGATGAACCCTAATCTCCCGATGTCAAAAGTTGTGACCCTCTTGCGCACCCAATCCCCAAATCCATGTCCCTCTTGAACCTCCCAAGCCACAGCCTCTCCAAGCTCCTCGCCCCCGCAATCGCCGCGACGACGGAGGTCCGGAACTCCGGCGAGTTCGACAAGTCAATTTCGACCAGATTCGTGCATGATAGGTCGATCTCGACCAGACCCAGCAACCCATTTCTGGAGAAGAATCCAGAGCGCGAGAGATCGACGGGTCGGAGCTCAACGACCAGATGCCTAGTCCATTCCTCCAAGGATTGCGCCTCAGCAATCTGGAGCATGGCCCCAACGACGTCAACCAGCTGCCTCCGTGTAGAAATTTGTGCCCTATTCCAATACTGTTTACGTCTATGTTTGTGTAATCATCAATTGGCAATAAATAAAATCGACATTTTATTACTAATGTGTTATAGTAATAAGTTAAGCATAATTCGATCAATATCATTGAGTGTATCATCACTAATAGTAGAACTATAGATCTGTTTGAATTATACTTAACGTGTCCTTGGTCAATAAAACTTCATCAGAAGCAACCAATATGAGGATGACTCTTTATGATCACGCTCTACTGATCATTGATAATGAGATTATCGGAGTTAGATCATAGATATCATTTGGGAAATGGTATTGGATGATCCGACTTGAGTATGCAACATAGATATTGTCATGAGCATATTTAGTTGTCATACATTGTCAGCGTATCCTTTGACCAAGGAGTCTTTCTGATCACAGTATGGTCAATATCCGAGTTTGACCTATACCTAACGTTATCTGTGATAGGGTAACTATAACGGTTATGATTGACTTGGGGATGGATCATATAGGTGATACGAAAGACGGCTACGTGATTTATCCCTCATACTCCGGTATGGGAAGGGTATTAGTTTGCGCTACTTAATGAGAATGACTGAAAGGAAACGCATGGCCATGCTTATGATACGGGGTATCATTTTTCTCTCATCTCACATATCAAGAAACATCGATTAATCAAATAAGGATGACGGTAATATGCATTATACTTAATCAGGATACCTAGTGATAAAAGGATACTGGCATAGACGTCATGCGGTAAAGTCGAATCAGTCGATCATCATGGTCATTGGGTAATCATAATGTCTTGTTAGAGGCCACTTATGATGGATTAAGTGAAACGGGGTTTCACATTAATCTGCCAACTGAGTCATGAGCCTACAGGGTCACACACAAAGGATGCAACTCGAAGCTAGTAGGAGAATAAGGTGAAAGAAGAGGGCCACAGACCGTGGAAGTGGCCACGGGTCCGTGGCAAAGGGATTGTTAACACCGTGGCTAGGTGAACCACCGGATCGTGACCAAAAGATTGGCTACGGGCCCGTGGTAAAACCAAGCAAATGGCCACGGGCCGTGGCGGGGCCATGGTGCGACAGAGGTTTGGCCACGACCAGTGTTGGGGTCCGTGGCGAGGCCACAGTGCGGTAAAGACTTGGCCACGGCCCCGTGGTGGGGTCCGTGGCGGGTCGACGTGCCATGTTTTTGTGGAAACGATCTCTGCAACTGCTTGCCACATCCTAAAACATATATAACGTCTGCTTTAGTTTTTCAGAAAATAGTCCGACGCAAATTTGAATTTATGGAAAAATTCCCTCTCTCTCAAAACCTCATAGAGAAAAAAATTATTCTATCAAATAATTTTCTTCTTAACTTTGAAGCAAGGTGCATCGGTGTGGATACTAGTAGAGAACGGGTAATGTCTACGTAATTGCATATTCTGAATTAAAGCCGGATCTACAAAGGTATAAATCTCAAATCCCAATTTGGTAATTTGCTAGATTAGTTTACGGAACGAGGTTATATTTATTGCTTCCGCTGCATGATTTGGATTGGAACCCTCGTTTCCTAACAGTGGTATCAGAGGTTGGTTGCATGCTAGATCAGGAATATTTGTGTATTAATTTTTGGAAAATTGTATGTGTTAATAAATCTGGTTAGAAATTAATTTTCTGGGATTTTTGGCATGAATCGGCAGTGTAAATCGTTTTTCCAAAAGTTGGAAGAACACTGCCACGGACCCGTGGCAAGGACAAAGTGGGGAGTGGCTATTGGATGGCCATAGCCACGGGTTGTGACCATTGAATGGCCACAGGTCCGTGACGACCCCGTGGCGCCTTGAGCGTGGCCATGGCTGGTCACAACCACGGAGCGTGACCTTAATTGGCCACTAGTCTGTGGCACCTCCATGGCGTCGAGGCCGTGACTATTTCATGGTCACATGGCCACGGAACGTGACCTTAATTGGCCATGTGTCCGTGGCCACCTCCGTGACGGTGTTCTGTTCTAGATTTCCAGAACTGTCCGTTTTCGATAAATCAAAAATTTTAACACCTAAAGTTTTTAAATTCAGTCTGGTTTCGATAAACCGGATGGAAAAGTTTAGGCAAGATAAAATTGGAAATTGCATCATGATTTGATAACATGCTTGATTGACAACATGTTTTATGATGTGATGAATTGTATGGTGTATGGTATAGCCCTTAAACTGTTCCTCTTAAATTTAATTTGCGGTCTACGAACCACTTGGTTAAAGGTTGTAATTTAATTTGCGGTCTGCGTAACCGCTATTTAAATTATAGTTTTGTTATTTAAATTATCTGATATGTGAACTGTGTAGTTTTGTAATGGTTACATCGAGCCGACAAGAATGCAAGAGAACCAGAGGGCGGTCTTGGTGGGAGGCAACATCGACTTGGAGTTGATGCTGTTGGAAAATATTATAAAATAATCAACAAGTTGCTAATATTAAAATAAAATTTAACAATAAACTTTATAAATTGTAACTCAACCTTTTACCGAATACAAGTTCAACATCGTAAAGAAAAAAGTCGAGGCGTGTTGGACACTTTCCTTAAAGTGTATTCGCTCTCCCTCGGGTGTTGGATTCAGCGAGCGTACACCTCCCAGGATACAATGACTCCGAACTAGCACCTTACACCAAAGGTCTAGTTCAATCAAGCGAACTAGAACTCGAACCTTTCTCTATCACCAACCGAACGAAGAAATGAAGAAGAGGGAGAACAATAACACAAGAATTCTTGAGTTTGGATGATTGAAAAATGAAGGAAAAGACCATCTATTTATAGTCTCATCTCTTCCACCTCTTGAATTCTAAGAATCAATGCAACCTTAAAGACAAAATTGAAAGGTTGTAACCTAAACATTCAAGAGGATGAAATGAGCATAACTCACATTCAAATTAGAATATAAAAACAATTTTTTATTCAATATGGGAAATATGATTTATAATCATATAATATACAACAATCCCCCACATGAATAAAATTGTGCAACGTCAAAAAAAGACTCGAGGAAAACTCGAACGAATTGGTGATAGATTCTCCGGTCAATACCTGTATAGGATAGGTAGGGGCACCTTTGAACCTTCCCTTGTGAGAAATCATGTCGACTTTACTAGCTGACCAATAGACTTGATGTCCTTGAATTGTTCTGCCGTTTGTGTAAATGATAACATGCCTCACGCAGATATCTTCCTGACTCAAGTTCAGTTCTCATGGTTATGTTCTTTTTGGTCATGAACATCTCCCTGGTTATGCAAGAGTTTCTAAAGGATTTAGCCCTTCAATCCTCCTTTGAAGCGACCCCACTTCTCTCTCACATAGGTGATTTCTTATTTAAGAGTAACCCGTTTTACTCCGCTCGAACTATCAATAGTTTCGACGCATAAGAATCATTAAAAGCTTAAGTGCTTAACCTTTTTCTACGGGTGTCACTGTTTGCATTGTAGAAATAGGACCGGGGGAACCCCCACAGTGACCTCACTCAGTCTTGACAATTAGGTTGTCCCTTTGAACCATGATCTTGGGATCTCCAGTCAACACGGTTGGGTTTCCTTTGTCTCAACTTTATAATTTCATGGGCTTAAGTCCCATTCCTCTAGATGCCTTCTCAACTAGGTCTCTAGGCAAGCCTTTTGTAAGCGGATCCGCAATATTTTCCTTGGACCTAATGTAGTCAATACTTATGACTCCATTTTTGAGAAGTTGTCTGACGGTTTTATGCCTACGACGTATATGTCGAGACTTACCGTTGTACATTATATTCTTTGCCCTGCCAATAGTTGATTGATTGTCACAATATATACATATTGCAGGCACTGGTTTCAACCAATTAGGAATATCCTCTAAGAAATTTCTTAGCCATTCGGCCTCTTCTCCACATGTATCTAATGCAACAAACTCAGATTCCATCGTTGATCTGGTTATAACGGTTTGTTTTGAGGATTTCCATGTCACAGCTGCACCTCCCAAAGTAAAAACATAACCACTTGTGGCCTTTGAGTCTTGTATATCAGATATCCAACTTGCATCAGTGTATCCTTCCACGACTTCCGGATATCTTGTATAGTGTCGACCATAATCACGAGTAAACCGTAAATACTTTAGTATTCTTACGATAGCATTCCAGTGTTCGGCTCCTGGATTACTTGTATATCTTGCAAGTCTACTTACGGTGAAGGCAATATCGGGTCTCGTACATGTCATTAAGTACATAAGACTACCTATCACTTTTGCATACTCATTCTGAGCAATACTTTCTTTTTTATTCTTTGACAAGTGTTGGCTTACATCAATAGGCGTTCTAGCCAAACCAACATCACCCTTGCTAAACTTGTCAAGAATTTTATCAACATAATGTGTTTGACTTAAAATAAGTCCTTCTTTAGTTCTTGTAATTTTTATTCCTAAAATTACATCAGCAAGTCCCATATCTTTCATATCGAATCTTGATTTCAACATGTCTTTTGTTGATTTGACCATGCGTTCATTGCTTCCTACAATAAGCATATCATCAACGTATAAGCACAGAATAACGTAACCATGCTCTGTGTTCTTAACATATACACATTTGTCACATTCATTAATTTTGAATCCATTTGACAACATGACACTATCAAATTTTTCGTGCCACTGTTTAGGTGCTTGTTTAAGTCCATATAAGGACTTCACCAGCTTGCTCACTTTTCTTTCTTGTCCATGAGAAATACAACCCTCAGGCTGCTCCATGTATATCTCTTCTTCAAGATCTCCATTAAGAAATGCAGTCTTGACATCCATCTGATGAATTTCAAGATTTCGCAAAGCGGCAATAGCTACTATCAATCTTATAGAACTTATTCTTGTTACCGGAGAATAAGTATCAGAGTAGTCAAGACCTTCACGTTGTCTATAACCTTTGATTACAAGTCTGGCCTTATATTTATCAATTGTTCCATCTGCTTTCATTTTTCTTTTGAATATCCATTTAGAACCAAGTGTTCTAATTCCAGGTGGGAGATCTACTAATTCCCAAGTGTGATTTTGCATGATGGAATCAATTTCACTTTTTATGGCTTCCTTCCATAAAGGTCCCTCATCAGAGTTTACAGCCTCTTTATAAGTTTGAGGTTCAGCTTCCAGCATATAGGTTAGGAAGTCAGGGCCAAATGACTTTTCTACCCTTGCTCTTTTGCTTCATCTTGAACACGTGGTATTTCCTCATTATCCTCATGAATTCGTTTAGATAATCTCGATTCATCTAATTTCGGCTTATAAGGAAATACATGTTCATAAAACGTAGCATTTCTAGACTCCATTATAGTATTCTTGTGAATATCTGGGTTTTCAGAATAATACACAAGGAATCTATATGCACTGCTATTTTGTGCATATCCAATGAAGACACAATCAATTGTCTTAGGTCCTATCTTCATTTTCTTTGGAGCTGGGGCCATAACTTTTGCTAAGCACCCCCACACTTTCAAGTAGTTATATGAAGGTTTCCTACCTTTAAATAATTCATATGGGGTTTTATCAACTTCTTTTCGAGGTACCTTATTTAAAAGATAATTTGCTGATAAAACAGCTTCCCCCCACATGTTCTGTGGTAACCCAGAACTTATAAGCATCGCATTCATCATCTCTTTTAGAGTGCGATTCTTTCTTTCAGCAACACCATTAGATTGAGGAGAGTATGGTGGTGTAACCTCATGAATAATTCCGTGTTGGACACAAAAGGAGCCAAACGGTTCAACATATTCACCTCCACGGTCACTTCTTACCATTTTAATTTTCTTACTATGTTGATTTTCAACTTCAGCTTTGTACATGGCAAATTTTCCTATAGTCTCATCTTTGCTTTTAAGCAGGTATACATAACAATATTTTGTACTATCGTCAATGAAAGTTACAAAATATTTGTTTCCACCTCTTGTTTGAGCAAACTTTAAGTCACAAATATCACTGTGAATTAGCTCAAGAGGTTTTGTTTTCCTTTCTATAATTTTGAAAGGTGTTCTCATTTGTTTTGCCTCTACACAAGTTTCACACTTGTGACTATTATCGATGTTCAATGTGGGTATATGGTCCAGGTGAATTAATCTACGTATAGAGTTATAATTCACATGACCAAGTCTACCATGCCACAAACTACTTGACTCAAGCATATAAATGGAAGACTTTTCTTTATTCATTTCATTTTTCTTGATGGCCATTACACTCATTTTCATCATGCCATCAGTTACATAGCCCCTACCCACATACATTCCATTTTTGGTCAACACAATTTTCTGAGACTCAATTACAATTCGGAACCCATGAGTATCCAGTAATGTCCCAGAGATAAGGTTCTTCCTGATGTCGGGCACATACAAGACATTTGTAAGCTTGACTTCTTTTCCCGATGTCATCTTCAGAAAGATCGTCCCTTTCCCCTTGATATCTGAGGTAGCAGAGTTTCCCATGTATATTTTCTCTGCATGCTCAAGCATATTCAGACTAGAAAAAGCATTTCTATTTGAACAAACATGGCGTGTTGCTCCAGTGTCTAGCCACCATTCCTTGTGGTTGGAGTCCACCAAGTTAACTTATGAGATTACCGCAACAAGATCTTCATTTGTGTCCATTGCATTGATCTCTTGTCTCCTTCTCTTTGGAAGCCTACATTCGGTTGACTTGTGACCAAGCTTGTCACAGTTGAAACATTTTCCCAAAAACTTGGGTTGTGGTTTCTTCTTGAACACTCCTCCCTTTGGCCCAATTTTGTTCTTTTCGGCCTTATATCTCCTAGAGCTTTCACCATGCTCCACAAAATTTGCTTTAGCATCAAACCTTTTCTCAGTTTTTCTATTGTCCTCTTCGATACGAAGACGAACAATTAGATCTTCAAGACTCATCTCCTTTCGTCTGTGCTTGAGATAGTTCTTGAAATCTTTCCATCCATGTGGCAATTTTTCAATTACCGAGGCGACCTGAAAAGACTCACTTATTTGTATTCCTTCGTCATGCATTTCGTGTATGATCAATTGCAAATCTTGCACTTGACTCACCACGGTTTTGGAATCTACCATTTTAAAATCTAAGAACCAGCCCACGATAAATTTCTTGGCGCCCGCGTCCTCAGTTTTATATTTATGGGATAAAGAATCCCACAGTTCCTTGGCAGTTCTTTTTGCACTATATACGTTATACAATGCATCACATAAACTATTCAATACATAGTTTCTACACAAATAATCAGAGTTATTCCATGAGTTGAATGCTATAAGCACTTGAGGATCACTTTCATCCTCATGCAACTTTGGTCCTTCCTCGGTTAGCAATCTTGCTAGACCCAAAGTGGTCAAGTAGAAAAACATCTTCTGCTGCCACCTCTTGAAGTTCAAGCCATCAAACTTCTCAGGTCGTTCAGCATGATTTACCGGAACTGACACCGGTGTCATTGTGGTTGGCACTCGTGCCACAAGACCACTTGGGACTTGACTCGAAGGTACGTTCCCGGCCGCAGCCACGTTTCCATGTTGGCCCAAAGGCACAGGTATCTCCCCGACATTAACCATGTCGAGGTCTGTGGGAAGAGTTCCATCATTTCCATTCACACCGTTCATGTTTTGGGTTTCCATTTTTCTACAAAAGAAACCAATTAGTTAGTATACCGATATAGAGAAAAATTAGAAAACCTTTAAACTTTCGCAACCCGTTAAATATTTTATTTAATTTTTTTTAATTAAAATACACTTTAAGATTGTTGGAAAATATTATAAAATAATCAACAAGTTGCTAATATTAAAATAAAATTTAACAATAAACTTTATAAATTGTAACTCAACCTTTTACCGAATACAAGTTCAACACCGTAAAGAAAAAAGTCGAGGCGTGTTGGACACTTTCCTTAAAGTGTATTCGCTCTCCCTCGGGTGTTGGATTCAGCGAGCGTACACCTCCCAGGATACAACGACTCCGAACTAGCACCTTACACCAAAGGTCTAGTTCAAGCGAACTAGAACTCGAACCTTTCTCTATCACCAACCGAACGAAGAAATGAAGAAGAGGGAGAACAATAACACAAGAATTCTTGAGTTTGGATGATTGAAAAATGAAGAGAAAGACCATCTATTTATAGTCTCATCTCTTCCACCTCTTGAATTCTAAGAATCAATGCAACCTTAAAGACAAAATTAAAAGGTTGTAACCTAAACATTCAAGAGGATGAAATGAGCATAACTCACATTCAAATTAGAATATAAAAACAATTTTTTATTCAATATGGGAAATATGATTTATAATCTTATAATATACAACAGATGCAAGTCTTGAAGCCGGTGGGAGTTCCACGAAGAAGGTTCTTCATTAGTTTGGTTCCTTTTGAACCAAATTAAGATTAAGGGCTATATCATGCACGTTTACATTTATATGTGTTAGATATGTATGAATGTATATTTTAGTTTATTTTACGTTTAGAATGTATGATAAACTATCACCAACATGCGAAAAGATTAAAATTGAAATTAATCAAGGCTTGTGCATGTAAACTGGTAATTGAGTCTTTATTGCACTAGGTGTAATTGATGACTCAAATAAAGATTGTGTTAGAGACAATTAAGAAAGTAAACACAACTGAATCATAAATAATTCAAGTCATGTGAGATACCACCCAAATCTCAACACTCAGACTATCTCCCAGCCTTGTGGATGGGTGCGCCTTCGCGTAGCATTCATGAGGATGCGGGCTATATAAGTTGGTCAGTTATATGTGGGTATGTGCGCCTTCGCGTAGTATCCACATATGAAATGGACCATAGTTGAATTTGGTTGACTTGACTACGATTGTCAGCTAGGGTTGACCTAGGGTATCAGATAGGGTATGCCGTGTACATTTATGTACATACCCTAGCCAGGAATTACACTAGGTGTAATTGGACAGGTGTCCTACCTATATAGCTCGATTGGAGCAATGACCATTCGTTCACTTCAATCGAGTAAATCAGGGGTCTTGGTTTAGATTCTAGATTATAGAATCGAATGGTTGTGATTTAATTTGTTATCTTCAACTTAAATTTAATTAATACTGATTAGATTTATTTTTCGTGTAGATTTAAATGGCAAATACTCATGCGAATAGCTCGTTGAGACCCATATTGGATAAAGTCAAGCTCAACGGAGTTAATTTGCTGGACTAGAACAGAAATATGAGGATAGTCCTCAAACACGAACGCAAGGAGTATGTCCTTGACAATAATATCCTTGTAGAACCAGTAGCATGCTCAACAAGGGCTGTTCGAGATGCTTATCAAAAACATCTCAGCGACTCTATTGGTGTAGCCTACATGATGCTGGGCTGCATGGAGGGTGACCTCCAAGAGCAGTTTATGGAACTTTCTGACAATCCTTTTGATATGATGGCACAGATTAAGGAAATGTTTAAGGAAAAGGCGAGAATCGAAAGGTATAACACCATGAGAAATCTTCTTTTCCGTAAACTATCAGTTGGTAATCTCGTAAGTCCACATGTCCTAAAGATGAAGGGTCATATCGAGCACCTTATAAGACTAGGTCTTGGAATGGAGAAAGAAATGGCTGTAGATATCATTCTGCAATCCCTTCCTCAGTCATATGATAGTTTCATCATGAACTAATATATGCACGATATGGACAAGATTGTCTCAGAGTTACATGGAATGCTTGTAACTGCTGAGAAGAACATCAAAGGTAAGTGAGCCAAGGATGTGTTAGAGTTGTGCCCTAGTCCAATGTAAAAGTTGTCTACAGTTATAATGTTTTATCATCTTTTCGAATAAATAAATCGGCATCATATTAGTAATGTGTTGTAGTAATATATTAGATGTAATTTGATATGTATCATTAGTGTGTCATCACTAATAGTAGAACTGCATATCAGAAAGAATTACATTTAATGAGTCCATGATCAGTTAAACTTCATTAAGAAGCGATCAGTATGAGGCTAACTCTTTATGATCACGCTCTACTGATCATGGCAAGATCTGCCGGAGTTAGATCATAGATATCATCAGGGGTATGATATTGGACGACCCTTTGGTGAGTATGCAGCATATATACTGTCATGAACATACTCACATATCGTAGCTTGTCATTATATCCTAAGACCAAGGAGTCTTTGTGATCACTATGTGATGAATCTCTAAGTTTGACCTAGTATAACAGTACCTGTAAAAGGGTAGCCATAAGGGCTCTGATTGGCTTAATTATGAATTACACGAGTGAACTCGAAAGATGGTTGAGGGATTTATTACCCATACTCCGATGTGGGAATGATATCTGTTTAGGCCACTTGATGAGTATGACTGAAGAAATAGCATAGCCATGCAGGAGATACTTAGTATCAGTTTCTAGTCATCTCAGATATCAAGAAACAGTGATTGATAAATTAGGACGACGGTTCTATGCCTTTTGATTAATCTAGATATCGGTATGATAAAAGGATAGTAACATGTACGATAAGAGGTTAAATGGAATCATCGATAATCACGGACGTTAAGTAATCATAATGTCTTGCTAGAGGCCACTTATGATGGAAATGGTAAAATGGTAATTTTGCCAGTCTCCCAACGGGTCGTGAGCCTAGAGGGTCACACACTTTAAGCATGATATATAGCAAAACAGATTTGGATAGAAGATTGGGAGAATCCGCTTTTCAATTTAGTCAATATGAAAACGAACCGGTTGATTTCTGGCCTAGGTTTATAACTAGACGATTGAGGAAATCAGATTAAAGGGATTGGATCAGTTTAGCTAAATTGTTTAATTAGAACCCAATTTAAATGAGTTTAATTAGACTTTAGCTAAATGGGCTTTAAGCCCACTCTTAATCTTAATTATTATTATAATTAAATTAAGATAATTAGAGTTATTTTAGGAATTGATTTAGTAAAAATCAAGATAATTATAATATGATTTTCATGAAATCTTTTCCCTAATTCCCTCTCCAATTTTCGGCTCCCCTCTTCCCCATTGTAGCCGTCCCTCTCTCTCTTCTCCAAAGCCAGGGTTTTTGCTTCTTCTTCTCTCAATACTAGCATAGTTGGGTTAAGAAACCTTAGAGCATTAAGATATCTTTCTTGTGTGGACACGATAGAGAGCACAATGTTTTGGTTTTGCTTTGTTAGATTCGAAATCCTCAAAGATGGAACAAATCGGAACAAACCAGAAAATCTGTCCAGCACTGACGAGTAAGATGTTTTGCTTCAGACGATGGTCTTGCAGTACATAATGGGTTTTGTGCAAAACATGAAAGTCGTAGAGAACTGGATGAAATTTACTCTCCAATAAGAACCGAGGCATTTGTAGATCTGTATCTCAAGTTATGGCTTTTAGAAGTTACATTTTTCTGTAGGCAGATTCACTAAAGCTTCTTTTTGTTGATTTGGTTCGGTTTGCAAAGGTAAAGTTCCAGAATTTTTCAGATTTATTCTTGCTAAATTAATTCACATTATGATCGGTTTTAGTTTAGTATTCAGGATTCCATGGTTACTTTCGCTTCCGCATGAAATTAATTGTTTTTGGAACACATATAAACCCTTCAAGATATTCTTATGATCAACAAGGGGATCAACTTCAAGAGACCTGGTGTGAACAAGGGCAAAGCCCCAATGCACCTGGCTGCAAAGATAAGGATGCCTATTGCTCCTAACCCTCCCGAAGCCCTGGCGGTCAAAGGGAAGGCTAAGGAGAAATTAGTTGCATGCTTCTATTGTCAAGAAGTTGGGCATTGGAAGAGGGCCTGCAAGAAGTTCCAGGATGATTAGCGGAAGGGTGGAGGGTCCACGTCTTCATGTATATTCTTTATAGAAATTAATTTTTCTACTTCAGATTCTTGGGTATTAGATACTGGTGCAGAATCTCACATTTGTACTAATGTGCAGGTGTTGGCAAGTAGAAGAGATTTGGGCAAAGGCAAAGTGACCTGAGAGTTGGAAACGGAATCAGTGTTGCTGAAACTGGTGTAGGATCCATTAGTTTTAATTTTCCCAGTGGGCTTGTACTTTCATTATTAGATGTTTACTGTGTATCTACATTTAGTAGTAATATTATTTCGATTTCTTTGTTGGACAAAGAGGGTTTTGAATTTTCAATCAAGAATGGAAATTTCAACTTCTATCGAAATAATATATATTATGGTAATACAAGTAGAGTTAGACGTTTATATGTATTGAATACTGATAACTCTGAATCGAGCTCAATCTATAATGTTAATACCAAAAGTTTTAAGTCTGATGATTTAAATCAAACTCTAATCTGGCATTGCCCCTTGGGCACATCAACGAGAAACACATCTCAGCACTTCATAAGTGTGGACTTTTAAGTCCATTCGAATTCAGTTCGATTGAAAGATGCGAGACTTGTTTGATGGGAAAGATGACAAAAGCGCCCTTCACAGGTCGAGGTGAAAGGGCGAGTGACTAATTGTGTCTAATACATATTGATGTATGTAGGCCAATGAGCACTTATGCCAAGAGGGCGTTTGGGTATTTCATCACATTTACTAATGATTTCAGTAGATATGGTTATGTCTACTTGATGAGACATAAATCCGAAGCTTTTGACAAGTTCAATGAGTTTAGGAATGAAGTAAAAAAACAACTCGGGAAAAGGATTAGAGCACTTCGTTCAGATCAAGGTGGTGAATACTTATCCAAAGAGTTTACTGATCATCTCAGCGATTGGGGAGTTCAACTCTCTTCTGGCCTGAGTACTCATAGGTCCACATACGTCGGAATGTATTAGACTTAATAAGTCACTCGCCTTTCACATAAACCCGTGAAAGGTGCCTTTGTCGTTTTGCCCATTAGGCGAGACTTGCATCTTTCAGTCTGAGTGAATTCAAACGGACTTAAAAGTCCACACTTGTGAAGTGTAGAAATGCATTTCTCGCTCATTAGGCAAGACTTGCATCTTTCAGTTTGAGTGAATTCAAACGGACTTAAAGTCCACACTAGTGAAGTGTTGAAATGCGTTTCTCGCCTATGTGCCTTAAATGACAATGCCAGATTATAACTTGGTTTAAATCATCAGATTTAAGCCTTTTCTTATTTACGTTATAGCAATTAATCTTACCAACGTAAATATCTGATCCTGAAGACGTGGATACCCACTCTACTTCGCATGATCCTTGTATTACTTACAATCCCTTATTCCTGTGTCCTGGCTCATTGCAGTGATAGCAGACCTTCTTCATTTTGTCCTTAGTCTTCACAGCAGCTTTGGGAGGTGCTTGAACCTTTGGACGCTTGGGGTGTCTGATCTGCCCTGCAAGGTGCTCAGGAGCCTTACCCTTACCCTGATCAGCTTTCTTGAAACTGACCTTTTTGTTGACCATAAGGACCTCCTTGGTCTTGCCCTTGAGGTTCTTTTCAGCGGTCACAAGCATCCCATGATGCTCTGTTAAGGACTTGTCAATGTCATGCATATTGTAATTTACTATGAAATCACTATATGTATCTGGAAGTGACTGCAACATAAAATCCGCATCCATTTCCTCCTGATCATCAAAACCGAGTCTGGTTAGATGTTCCTGAAGACATTAAATCTTCATGACATGGGACTAACAGGGCTCCAGCTTTAAGTTTGCAGGAGTTAAGTTCTATGAAAGTGTCATATCTTTCGACACGAGCTTTCTCTTTGAACATTTCCTTAACCTCTGCCTTACAGGTATGAGGGTCATCTGAAACGTTCCTGAACTGCTTCTGCAACTCTGGCATCCTACTGCCCTCCATAATGCATGACACGTCAAATTGGTTACTAAGGAACTTATATAAGTATCCTTAGTGTTGGGTTTTGTGCCCTAGCACAATGTATTTTCAATCTAATCTTGTAATAAAGATTATTACTTGAATAAAAATCGGCATTCATATTACTAAGTGTTGTAGTAATATCTTAAGTATGATTTGATTTGTATCATTGATGTGTTAACACATAATAGTAGATCTACAGATCAGATAAAATCTTACTTAAGTAGTCCCCGATCAGAACAGCTTCATAAGAAGCGATCGGTATGAGGCTAACTCTAAATGATCACGCTCTACTGATCATGGCCAGAAGGGGGCCAGAGTTAGGTCATAGTATCACCAGTCAGGGGTGATATAGGACGACCCGAATCATGAGTATGTTACATAGACACAGTCATGAACATACTCATATGTCGGATCATGAAATCACATCCTCAGACCGAAGGACCATTGAGGTCAATATGTAATGAGTGACGAGTTTGACTCAGTCTAACGTCTCCTGTAAAAGGGTTACAATAACGGCTGTGATTGGCTCGATCACAAGTTACATAAGTTGACTAGATGGATCGCTGAAGGATTTATCCCTCATACGGACGTGTGAGCAGATATCAGTTTAGGCCACTTAATGAGTACAACTGAAATACAATAGCATGGCCATGCAGACGATACGTAGTATCAGTTATAATTCAGTTAACTCAGAATCAAGAAACAGGACAATAGAACGAGGATGACTTGTCTATGCCTCGTGGTTGTCAAAGATATCAAGAGGATAAAAGGATAGATTCATGAACGACAAGGTTAAGTCGAAATCTCGATAATCACAAGCGTTGGGTAATCATGATGTCTTGCTAGAGGCCACTCATGATGGAAAGGGTAAAATGGTAATTTTACCAGTCCGCCGACGTGTCGTGAGCCTAGAGGGTCACACACTTTAGGTTGAGTAAAACGGATGGATTCATATGGAGGAATCATGAGAGAGACAAAATCCGGTTTTGGATTAAACCAATTTAGACCGATTTTGGTTTAGGATTAAACCGGAATCAAGAACGGTTTAGCAGGACTAATTAATTATAATCTAATAAAATAGATTTAATTAAATTAGCTAAACTGGGCCTAGCCAGAATGGGCTAAGCCAGAATGGGCTTCTCTACACAGTTAATTAAAAGCTTTGGGCTTTAAGCCCATTAAAGCCTTTAATTAATTAAAAGCCCGATTAAGGTCTATAAAAGGGAAATTTTCAGATCTGAAAATTACACAATTATTTTACAAACCCTACCCGTCTTCTCTCTCTCTCCCTGCTAAGTTTCGGCCGGCCCCTCCCCTCCCCGTGCTCCGTCCGTTTTGCTTGCTTCGATCTTCTAGCAAGGTTCGTTGCAAGTATCCTTTGGATTGCTCTTCCTGTGTGGACGATCTTTAGAGGTTACTAAATCCTATTTAGTAACAAGGAGATTTTTGATTCAAGGTAAACTTAAATTTTAATCTAGTTTAGATCTCATGATCAATTCATGATCATGCAAGATCCGTATTTAATCATGGAACTTTGAGGTTAATTTCTTGTATGGGCATGAAATTAATTGTCTGGAACCCTCAAATAATTCCATCAGTGGTATCAGAGCCTTGGTTATGCATGATTTTGTATTCGAGCATGATAGGCTAGATTTAATTTTTGCAATTAATTCAGTATTGTGAATTGGAAAATTGCAAACTTTATTATTTTGGTTGATGGATTAATTGCTGGAATTTTATTTATGTTGCTGAAAATTTTATTTTGATCAAGTATGATCGGGATCGAGACCCGTGGAGAGCCGAGGCTAGCCGAGAGGCTAACCCCGGCCGAACCACGGGCCGATCGGCCAGCCGGAAGGCCGACCAGATCTGCCCATGGCAGATCTGGCCGATCCTCTTGGCTCCGGCCAGGGAAGGGCCTCGGCCCGACCAGATCCGGCCAGGCGGCCCGCCTCGGCCAGCCCTGCCGGCTAGGGTTTTGGCCGAACCCTAATTGGCCCTCGGGTCAATTTTGGTTCGGCCAAACCAGATGGATTTGGGTCAGATCCGACCCAGAAAAATCCAGAATTTTTCAGCAAATATTAATTAAAATTTCAGACCGGTTCGGTTTCGATAAACCAGCGCGTGAACCGATTTAATTCAGAAATTAACCGGTTTAAGAAACTGTTTAAATAAACCGTATTTTATGATTTAAATCAAGATAAAATTGGAATTAATATGCTTGCTTGATAACATGCTTGTTTGATAACATGATTGTTTGATACCACGGTGTTTGCAACATGATTGCTAAGTTAGCCCGAATTTAGGATTTAATTTTGGTTTGCAACCTGCGAGTTGCTTATGGGTTGTAATTTGTTAGTGACCTGCGTGTCACATCATTTATTTTATTTAAATTAATGTAATTACGAAGACCCAAGATGAGAAGAACCGAAGAGAAGGACGGTAATCCCGAGGAGACGTGGAGCCAGTGGGAGTCTAGGAGAATGAGGAAAGACGAGACCTAGAATAGGTTCTAGTTTATTCCAGTAGGGTTAGCGGGCTAGCTAAAGCAAATTTACATTTATGTTTTTGAATGTATGGGTGAATGTGTGATTTAATTTTCATAAGTTTATGATTAATTAGATCATCACCCACATGTGTAAAGATTAATAATAATCAGTCAATCACGCACATGTAAACCAGAATTGAAATTATCTCTACATGGATTTGTAGATGGTAAGTTCATATTAAGATCAAATTATGATCAGTGATAATGAATATTTAAATGGCAAATAATTTCAAGTCAAGCTAGATACCGCCCACTTTTCATCACTTCGATTAGTTCTCGGACTCATGGGTAGACACGATTAACGTGGATCCATGAGAATGGGTTCTAATAGAAGATGGACCTGTTTGCATGGGTGCGTGCACATTAGCGTAGTAGTCATGCAGATTGGACCATGCGTTGAAAATTGGCTGACTTGTCTGCGATTCTCAGATGATCTGAGCCAGGGTATCAGATATAGGGCAATGCTGTATACACACAATGTATAAGCCCTAGCCAAGAATCACATGGAATTGTGAAAGGACTGGACTGTCCTACTCCAATGTCCAAAACTGGGGCGATGAGATTAACTCACTTTAGTTTTGAATATGCGGAGATCTTGGTTTAGATTCAGACACAAGAATCAGTAATGTTCATAGTCAAGTGTCTCTTACTTCAACTTAATTAAAAATCTGATCAAGTTTGTTTTCATGTCAAGATTAGATGGCAACTTCGCTACCCAAAGCAACACGTTCTGGCAGTGAAGCCTTAAAGTCTCTTCTGTCGAATAACATGCTGACTGGGACCAACTTCCTGCAATGGGAGAGGAACCTGAAGCTTGCACTTCAGTATGACAGACAGGAGTATATCCTTACATACAAGCCGTTAGTAGAGCCTGCAGATGATGCCAGCGATGCCGATAAGAATGCTTTTGAGAAATACAAAAGCGATCGACAAGACGTTGGCATCCTCATGGTCGGGTCATGGAAAATGAGACCCAGGACCAGTTCATGCATCTCATGGGAGAACCCCAGGAGATGATGGAGGAAATCAAAATTTACTACCAGAAGAATGCCCGTGTCGAAAGATACGACACTCTTAGGGAGGTATTTTATTGCAGACTCAATGCTGGTGAGGCAGTAAGCCCACATGTCCTTAAGATGAAGCGGCTCTTTGATCGCTTGGCCAGTCTAGGTCATAAGTTCACGGAGCAGCTGAAATCAGACATAGTCCTGATGTCGCTTCCAAAGGCTTATGGAGATGTGATCACAAATTACAATCTCCATAATATGGAAAAGACCATCAAGGAACTTCATGGAATGTTGGTGACAACAGAGAAAGACCTCAAGGGCAAAACCCCTGAGGTACTGATGGTCAATAAGGCTGTCAGCTTCAAAAGAGCTGGCAAACCTAATACCAAGTCACCAGGACAACCCAACAAGGGCAAGGCACCGGCAGTGTCAGGTAAGGGTAAGGCGCCAATGCACCTAGCTGGGCAAATAAGGCACCTAGAGGTCCGAGAATCCAAGCGGTTCATAGAACTGAAGGGAGCTCTTTGGCCTCAGAGGTGGTCTGTTACTACTGCCAGCAGCCAGGTCATTGGAAGAAGGATTGCAGGCAGCACAAGGATTATGTGAAGAGCTTGCCGAAGGGAGGACACCCTTCAGGACCTGGATCAGGTATTTACGTTGTTGAGTATAATCTCAACGCTACTTTCTCAGATACATGGGTAGTTGATACCGGAGCAGAATCTCATATTTGTGTTAACCTGCAGGTTCTGGAAAGTAGAAAGCTCCTTGGGAAAGGTGAGCGGGATCTGAGAGTCGGAGACAATAGTTCGGTGTCAACGACGGCTGTCGGTTCTGTTAGTCTTAGGATGCCCACAGGGCTTGTATTAGTTTTGGACGATGTCTTATGTGTACCTACATTTTGTAGGAATATTATTTCAGTGTCCAGTTTGGACAAACTTGGGTTTGTATTTGCCATAGACAATGGCTTATTTACTTTATCAAGAAATAATATCGTTTACGGCACTGCATCTATGGTTGGTGGATTATATATTTTAAATATGGATAACACTAACTACAGTTCAAACTATAACGTAAATAAAAGGTTAAAGTCAGATGACTCAAACCAGACAGTGATGTGGCACTGTCGTCTTGGCCACATAGGCGATAAATGCGTCTCAACACTTCATAAGTGTGGGCTCTTGAGCCCGTTTGAATTCACACCAATCGAGAGATGCGAATCTTGCATTATGGGCAAGATGACAAAAGCGCCTTTTGGCGGCTTAGGTGAAAGGGCAAGTGATCTTTTGGGCCTAATACATTCAGACGTATGTGGGCCCATGAGTACACAAGCCAGGAGAGGTTTTAGATACTTCATAACCTTTACCGACGATTTCAGTAGGTTTGGGTATGTCTATTTAATGAGACATAAGTCGGAGTCCTTTGATAAATTCAAAGAATTCCATAATGAAGTACAGAACCAGCTTGGTAAAAGTATAAAGGCACTTCGTTCCGATCGAGGTGGCGAGTACTTAGATCAAGAGTTTCTCAGTCACCTAAAGGATAACGGTATACTCTCAGAATTAACCCCGCCAGGAACCCCTCAGATGAATGGTGTTTCTGAACGGAGGAACAGAACCCTGCTAGACATGGTTCGTTCCATGATGAGTCACGCCGACCTTCCAGTATCTTTCTGGGGCCATGCCCTAGAAACAGCCGCATTCATATTAAATCGAGAACCTACAAAGGCAGTGGAGACCACTCCATTTGAGGCTTGGCAAGGGAAAGCTCCCAAGTTGTCTTTCCTCAAGATCTGGGGGTGCGACGTTTACGTCAAGCGGTTGCTTGGTGATAAACTCGAACCCAAGGCGGATAAGTGTGTCTTTGTAGGGTACCCCAAAGGAACCATGGAGGTCTGAAATATCTCGTCAAAACCCAGTCAGATATGGCTTCTTAGCCACAGAGGGTAATGACTTGATAGTTGTAGATCAGGATGATCCCGCAACAGTTCAGCAAGCCTTGGCCAGTCCCAACTCAAAAGAATGGCAGAATGCCATGGATGAGGAAATGAAGTCCATGAAAGACAATCAGGTCTGGAACTTAGTAGACAGCACACCTGGGATAAAACCCATAGGTTGCAAGTGGATATTTAAGTTGAAGACAGATATGGACGGAAAGCCTCAAACTTACAAAGCAAGACTGGTTGCTAAAGGTTATCGTCAAGTCCAAGGTATGGACTATGATGAGACTTTTTTGCCAGTAGCTATGATTAAGTCAATTCGGATGATGTTAGCCATTGCAGCATATTTCGATTACGAGATATGGCAAATGGACGTCAAAACCGCGTTCCTTAACGGGAATTTGCAGGAGGATGTCTATATGACCCAGCCAGAAGGTTTTGTCGACCCTAAACATCCCGAAAAGGTGTGTAAGCTGCAACGATCCATTTATGGATTGAAGCAAGCTTCCAGGAGTTGGAACTTACGCTTCGACGAAGCCGTAAAAGAGTTCGGGTTCATCAAAAATCCAGATGAACCTTGTATCTACAAGAAGAGCAGTGGGAGTAATATAGTGTTCCTGGTGCTGTATGTCGATGATATACTAATCATGGGAAATAACGTCCCAACCTTGCTTGAGACCAAAGCTTGATTAGGGAAGTGTTTCTCCATGAAAGACTTAGGAGAGGCCGCTTATATTCTGGGGATCAGGATCTACAGAGATCGATCCAAGAGAATATTAGGTCTAAGTCTGAGCACCTATATAGATAAGGTGTTGAGAAGATTCTCGATGCTTGACTCTAAGAAAGGGAACCTCCTGGTAAGACATGGCATTAAGCTAAGCAAGAAACAGTGTCATAAAACACCTGCTGAGCTTAAGAAAATGAATGGAATCCCGTATGCCTCGGCAGTGTGATCCATCATGTATGCCATAATCTGTACGAGGCCTGACGTATCGTTTGCCCTCAGCTGTGCCAGCAGATTACAGTCTAACCCAGGCCAAGATCACTGGACTGCCGTCAAGTGTATCCTCAAGTATCTGAGGAGAACAAAGGACGCATTCTTGGTGTATGGCGGGATAGAAAGAGAACAGAGCATCGCTGGATATATTGACGCTAGTCGGTGTGGGTCAGAAGCTTCTTGAGTGGATTAGATGTACTGCCGCGAACGTCTTATCCCGTGAGCTTATGTTGTGGCAACACAGGGGCCGTAGCACTTGCTAAAGAGCCCAGATTTCACAACAGGACCAAGCACGTCGAGAGAAAGTATCACATCATCAGAGAGATGGTTGATAAAGTTGAAGTAGAGATAATCTACGTTTCAACGCATGATAATCTAGCTGACCCCTTAACTAAGGCGCTACCGCAGCCTCAGCATGAGGAACATGTCAGGGGAATGGGTTTAGATTGGAATACAAATTGGGTCTAGGGCAAGTGGGAGACTGTTGGGTTTTGTGCCCTAGCACAATGTATTTTCAATCTAATATTGTAATAAAGATTATTACTTGAATAAAAATCGGCATTCATATTACTAAGTGTTGTAGTAATATCTTAAGTATGATTTGATTTGTATCATTGATGTGTCAACATATAATAGTAGATCTACAGATCAGATAAAATCTTACTTAAGTAGTCCCCGATCAGAACAGCTTCATAAGAAGCGATCGGTATGAGGCTAACTCTAAATGATCACGCTCTACTGATCATGGCCAGAAGGGGGCCAGAGTTAGGTCATAGTATCACCAGTCACGGGTGATATAGGACGACCCGAATCATGAGTATGTTACATAGACACAGTCATGAACATACTCATATGTCGGATCATGAAATCACATCCTCAGACCGAAGGATCATTGAGGTCAATATGTAATGAGTGACGAGTTTGACTCAGTCTAACGTCTCCTGTAAAAGGGATACAATAACGGCTGTGATTGGCTCGATCACAAGTTACATAAGTTGACTAGATGGATCGCTGAAGGATTTATCCCTCATACGGACGTGTGAGCAGATATCAGTTTAGGCCACTTGATGAGTACAACTGAAATACAATAGCATGGCCATGCAGACGATACGTAGTATCAGTTATAATTCAGTTAACTCAGAATCAAGAAACAGGACAATAGAACGAGGATGACTTGTCTATGCCTCGTGGTTGTCAAAGATATCAAGAGGATAAAAGGATAGATTCATGAACGACAAGGTTAAGTCGAAATCTCGATAATCACAAGCGTTGGGTAATCATGATGTCTTGCTAGAGGCCACTCATGATGGAAAGGGTAAAATGGTAATTTTACCAGTCCGCCGACGTGTCGTGAGCCTAGAGGGTCACACACTTTAGGTTGAGTAAAACGGATGGATTCATATGGAGGAATCATGAGAGAGACAAAATCCGGTTTTGGATTAAACCAGTTTAGACCGATTTCGGTTTAGGATTAAACCGGAATCAAGAACGGTTTAGCAGGACTAATTAATTATAATCTAAATTCAGAAATTTTATCTTGATTTAAATCATAAAATACGGTTTAATTAAACCGTTTCTTGAACCGGTTAATTTCTGAATTAAATCGGTTCACGCGCTGGTTTATCGAAACCGAACCGGTCTGAAATTTTAATTAATATTTGCTGAAAAATTCTGGATTTTTTCTGGGTCGGATCTGACCCAAATCCATCTGGAATAATTCTGGAACCCTCAAACCCAACAGTTTGCAGGAGTTAAGTTCTATGAAAGTATCATATCTTTCGACACGAGCTTTCTCTTTGAACATTTCCTTCACCTCTGCCTTACAGGTATGAGGGTCATCTGAAACGTTCCTGAACTGCTTCTGCAACTCTGGCATCCTACTGCCCTCCATAATGCATGACACGTCAATTTGGTTACTAAGGAACTTATATAAGTATCCTTAGTGCCCTAGCGGCGTTCAGCGGTGGCTCAGCAGGAGGTTTCTTGGTAAGGATATACTACTTGCGTTCATGCTTGAGTACAAGCCTCAAGTTTCTATTCCAATCTGAGTACTTCACGCTCTTGAGTCTGTCCTCAATCTGGAATCTCAGTGCGCTATTACTCCTTTGTGTTGTATTTGCCTTTTAGTTCTACATGGTAAAATTAATTAAAATTCAAGTTGGAGATTTAGTTATAAAACACTTGTCTGATTCTAACATTAGAATATGAATCAGGATCCTATCATACCCTCAATTGAAGTGAACGGAGGCTCGCTGCTCCAATTGAGAGCATCAAGGTAGGAATACATCCATTTACAAAACCATGTAATTCCTGGCTAGGTTCTGTACTAAAAGTACACGGTATACCCTATACTGATACCCTAGGTCAGCCCTAGCTGACAATCGTAGACAAGTCTACCAAGCTTGAACTATGGATAGAACTAATGTGGCTACTACGCGGAGGCGCACGCACCCACATAGAACTACCCATCTCATCCAGACCTTTTCTCTATGAATGTTACGCGGAGGCGTACCGACATCCATAGGGTCAAAGCCTTTTGAGTGCCCAAACTTGGATGGTATCACGCTTGACTTGTAATTATTTGCGTTTAAGTGAATTATAAGAGTCTGATTGCATATCGATACAATCCTAATATGGAATCATCAATTGAAAATCCATGCAAAGATGACTCCTTAGCAGGTTATATGCAAGTCTGATTAAATACCAGTTTTTAATCTTTGCATGTGGGTGATAGCTAATCATACATGAACTTGTATATTTAAGCTATCATACATTCATACATTCAGACATATAAATGTAACGGTAAATATATGCATAGCTAAGCCCATCTTAAGTTCCTAAGAATCTAGCAATACTGATCATAAAGACTTGGTCTTCAAGATCCAAACTTGCTCCATTCTTGTGAACTCCCACTGGCTTCGAGCCTCCTCCAATCCGAGTCTTCCTCTTGACTTACTTCTTGTGTCGGTCTTCGTGGTTACAAATTTAAATAAATAAAATGAAATACAAATCACGACACGCAGGCCGTATTTACTACAACCCAAAATTAAGCAACACGCATGTTGCAAAACCGAAATTAAAATGCAAGTCTAGAGGGCTTAGCTAGCATCATGTAGAAAACATCATGTTGTCAAAGATCATGTGTACACTCAACATGCTTATCAAACAAATAAAATTTCCAAATTTTATCTTTCTTATGTGTGGAAAAATTTCGGTTTATCAAAACCGGACGGTTTAAATAATTAATTGAATTTTGAACCGGTTCTCGCTGGTTTATGGAAACCGAACCAAATCTGAAAATTAAATTTTTAGGGTTTCAAATTATTCTCGCGAACCGGCCGGTTCAGCTCGAATCTGGTCGAGCCGAACTGGCCCAACCAAGGTCGCCCGCGGAAGCAACCACGGTGGCCAGCGAGGGCTGCCGAGGTCGCCCGCGGGGCTGACCGTGGTCGACCACGGGAGCGACCGCGGTAGCCCGCGAGGGCGGCCATGGTCGCCCCTAGGGCAGACCTGGTCGCCCGCGAGGCAACCATGGTGGCCCGCAAGGGCTGCCATGGTCGCCCGAAGGTGCCCCTTATCGGCCCTTGGTGCCGACCATGGTCTGCCCTAGGGAATTCCATGGTCCACCAAGGGTCTCGGCCCTGGTCAGCCATGGCTAACCCAAAACACAAAAAAAAATATTTTCCTACTTTTCCAAAATCAATTAAATCTGAATTTTTTTTCAATTACATGCATACTAAGGTGATGAACACATAAACAAAATAAAATTCAGAATTAAACATGTTGAATAAAGTTCATAACAACCATGCTCTTATACCAATGAAAGAGATCACCATGGGTTCCAAACGTTAAATTTCATGCAGCAGATACATATGTAACAATGGTGATCGAAACAAGACGAAGATCTTAATGAAAAATTCAGCATGTTCTTAACCTTTTCAAATATGAAAATTACCTTTATAAATCGATGAAAACACAATGTAGTGTTTCTCTATTAAGTCCACACAAGCACAACAACCAAAAAGGTTTTCTCTCACACTTTTGCTATGAATGTTTTGTTTTTGACAATTTTTGACAAAAATGATGGAGGAAGAGGATGAATGGTTCGGCCAAGTGAGGGAGAGGATGAGAGGGAATGGTTGCCAAATAGTTATGTAGTTACGACGTTTTTCAAGATTGGCTAATTTTGAAGAAACTGAAGAATCATGTTACAAAGAATGTCAAAGCATCTTCTACGACATCTTGTGTGACATTGTTGACGGCGTCTCGGCAAGCATCCTGATCGACATAAATCAGGAAAGTGCAGGTTCGGCAGTGCAGCAATAAAACGATTAGGAAAGTGCAGAACGACTCCTAATCTGAGAAGAAGAAAGACGGTGATTAAGAGGAAACCCTTTAGGGTTAGTACTCATCCACGATTGCTATAAAAGCTTAGGCTACCCCCTTAGCAATTGTGTGGTTCTTTATTTGTTTCCTAGCAACAATTTGCAAGGTTCTTAGACGTGAAGGTTTGCGGGCTGAGAAATTGCAGATTGAGCTTAGGATGTTGTGTATCACATAACTATAGAGAGTTAGGTGATTGAGGGTTTACTGAAGTCGTGAGGTGAAGACTGCACGCAACCACCAAGCTTGAAGAAGACTTGAAGACGACAGAGCAAGGCGATTGCTCGAAGAGTGGAATCAAGACGTTCTTGGATTCAGGGGGAGACCCTGAGATAGATTGCACTGTAAGACGTAGCATAAAGTATAGATCTAGGAGGGATCATAGGTACTTGTATGTTCTGACGGATTACTGATAAGTGAAATCTTTCCACTAGGCTGAGAGCCCCCAGACGTAGGTGACGTTGCACCGAACTGGGTAAACAATCTGCTGTGTCATTACTTATAGCTTTATATTTACTGTCCTGCTTTATCTACGCAAGAAGTCAGACACAACGTTATAGCATTCCGTGTAACATTGTGTGTGGCATCTTGCACGACTAAGCCGATCAAAATTTCAATTGGTATCAGAGGGGGCACCTATAGCTTTAGGTGAGTTCCTAAACAAATATTTTGATCAAAGATGGACAATACCAGAGAAGGAGGATCCATAAATCGACCACCTGTTCTAGATGGGAGCAACTATGGCTATTGGAAGGCTCGAATGTGTGCCTTCATGAAGTCACTAGACAACAAGACATGGAAGGCTGTACTCAATGGTTGGAATGCACCACAACTCAGTGACAGTGATGGCAATCCTATCGGCCCAAAACCAGAAAAAGACTGGACCGATGATGAAGATGAAGAATCACTGGGAAATTCTCGAGCTCTGAATCCTATCTTCAATGGTGTTGACAAGAACGTGTTCAGACTAATCAACACATGCACAACTGCCAAATCAGCATGGGACATCTTGGCCATAGCATATGAAGGAACAACTAAGGTTCGAGAACATAAACTGCAATACCTGACTACCAACTTCGAAGCCCTTGTCATGAAGGAAGATGAATCAATTGCAGATTTCAATGTTCGCATTCGTGATCTAGCCAATGAATCCTATTCTCTTGGAGAACCAATGTCTGATGAAAAATTGGTAAGAAAAACCCTACGTGCTCTGAGTCCTAGGTTCAAGATGAAGATCACAGCAATTGAAGAAGTTCATGACCTCAAGATCTTGAAATTTGATGAGCTGATGGGGTCTCTGATGACCTATGAGTTGTCTCTACCCAACATCGACAAAAGGAACAAAGGAGTTGCTTTCAAGAGCTCAACACACAAGCAACTAGATCCTGAGGATTCGGATTCAGATGAAGACATCGAGGCTACAATGGCCCTTCTCACAAAAAGGTACAACAAAGCCATGAGAAGATTTAGTCAAATGGGTGGACGGAATGTCACAGCAAATGCCAGAAACAATGCTCCACAAAAAGCTCAAGCTGGAGGTAGTCTTGACAGACCAAACAGGAGTGGGGAAGAAAACAAAAACAAAGGACTTCAATGTCATGAATGTGAAGGATTCGGCCACCTCCGTAGAGAATGTCCAAATTTCCTCAGACAACAAAAACGAGGATACAATGCCACTCTATCAGATGATGACAATGAAGATAGTGGATCTGAAGAGGTAAGCAACTTTGTTGCATTCACTACTACTACTCCTACATGTAATGTTGATAATGCTGTCGACATCAATAATGATCCAACTCCAAATGAGAATTGGACTAAAGAACAACTAGTCGAGGCATACAAAGGCTTGCACACCAGATGGATCAAGGAAACTCTGATACTTGATCAACAAGGCGAAAGGATCATTAGTCTTACCAACGACAAGCCTAGATTTCTAGAGACGATCGTGGAGCTGAAACGAGAAATCACCAGACTCAATGGAGAAATTAGTCTCATGAATAAATCGGTAAAGATGATGAATCCAAGCACAGAAAGCCTTGACAAGATTTTATCGGTGGGAAAACAGTCCAAAGATACGACGGGACTAGGGTACACACATGCTGTCCCCTCAACAATAGGGACAAAGTTTGTCCCACAACAAGCCTTGACTGACAAGAAACAACAGGATGCCCCAACCCATCCTACAGGACGATCTACAACAAAAGCCATAACATCGTCTACAACCTGTTCTTGTCAAGAAACTGTCAGAAGACATCCTCCACGCAGACAACAAAGCTACAGAAGACCAGCTTATCAATATCAATGGATATGTCATTACTGTGGTCAACCAGGTCATATCAGACCTTTTTGTTTTCAACTTCTTAAGAGGAAGCAAGCTCAGAAATATCAAAGGCATCTCTCATCCCCTCCGAAGACAACTCGCCTTGAGTGTAGACCTAAGAACCTGACCTATCGAGCTAATATTGCTTATACATCATTAAGTGCTTCAACGAACAAAGACTGGTATCTCGACAGTGGATGCTCTCGACACATGACAGGTACTCCAGAGTTTCTTTCCAATCGTAAATTATATACAAACTGCTTTGTTACGTTTGGAGATGGGATCCGAGCTCGAATCATTGGAAAAGGAGTGCTCAAGCATCCAGAAGCCACCTGTCTGACTGAAGCATTACTTGTAGAAGGACTTAAGGCAAACCTGATTAGCATCAGTCAGATCTGTGATCAGGATTTAGTAGTGAAATTCACTAAAGAAGCCTGTATAGTTAACAACATCGATCATGTCACTATTCTACAAGGAGTTCGCTCGACAGACAATTGCTATATCTGGTCTCCCGAGACACATACCGAAGCAACCAAGTGCCTTGTCTCCAAAGTAGAAGAAACCAAACTATGGCATCGAAAGCTTGGACATCTAAGCCTTAGAAGTATGCAAAAGGCAATCTCAGAGCAGGTTATCACCGGAATCCCAAACCTAAAAATAGTTGAAGGAAAGATCTGCGGAGAATGTCAGATTGGAAAGCAAACCAAGATGTTACACAAGAAGCTTCAGCATATCACCACCTCTCGAGTACTTGAGCTGATACATGTTGACCTCATGGGACCAATGCAAGTTGAAAGCCTTGGAGGAAAAAGATATGTCTTTGTATGTGTAGATGATTACTCACGATACACTTGGGTTGACTTCCCTCGTGACAAATCAGACACATTCTCGATCTTCAAGAATCTATGCATCCAAGTCCAACGAGAAAAAGGAGAGACAATTGGCAAAATCATCCGCCTTCGTAGCGATCATGGTCGAGAGTTCGAAAACAGCAAGTTTGCAGATTTCTGCAACTCATAAGGGATAGCACATGAATTCTCAGCGCCAATCACTCCTCAACAGAATGGCATTGTTGAGCGCAAGAACAGGACTCTACAGGAGATGGCGAGAGTTATGATGCTGGCTAAAGACATACCAACTCACTTCTGGGCAGAAGCACTTAACACTGCTTGCCATATCCACAATCGAGTCACTCTCCGACCAGGTATGTCAGTAACTCATTATGAAATATGGAGGGGGAGAAAGCCCAATGTTAAGTACTTCCATATCTTTGGCTCCACTTGTTATATACTGGCTGATAGAGAGCCTCGCCAGAAGCTTGACCCAAAAAGCGATGAAGGCATCTTCCTTGGCTATTCAAGGAATAGTCGTGCATACCTAGTCTTCAACAAACGAACCAAGACAATGATGGAATCAATCAATATTGTTGTTGACGATGACTGCGAAGATGCCTCAGAAGATGCGACAGACGAAGACGGAGCCTATCCTCCCAACAATGTCAGGAAGTACGCTACTCCAGATGTCAGAGAAGATGCTAGCAGCAAAACAGAAGATGATGTCGCCAATAACGAAGAAGTTCCTGAAACTAGCAACAAGAATCCCTCACGAAGAGTCCAGACTAACCATCCTATCTCTGGAGTTATTGGAAACCTGAATGAAGGCGTACGGACTCGGTCAAAAGCTCCTGAAGATTATCATGAGATGATCGGAAATATTTGCTTCGTTTCTAAGATAGAACCCAAAAACATCAATGATGAATATTGGGTCAATGCTATGCAAGAAGAGCTGATTCAATTTGAGAAAAATCAGGTATGGGAACTGGTGCACAAACCAAGTGAAGGAAACATCATAGGCACCAAATGGATCTTGAAGAACAAATCTGATGAGCTTGGCAACATCACTCGCAACAAAGCAAGGTTAGTTGCTCAAGGATATACTCAAATTGAGGGTGTCGACTTCGATGAGACATTTGCTCCTGTGGCAAGACTTGAAGCAATTCGTCTCTTGCTAGGGATATCATGTCATCTACAGATAAAGCTCTACCAGATGGATGTCAAAAGTGCGTTTTTGAATGGGAATCTCAATGAAGAAGTATATGTGTCACAACCCAAAGGATTTGTTGACCCTCACTATCCTGATCATGCGTATAAACTCAAGAAAGCTCTCTATGGGTTGAAACAAGCACCAAGGGCTTGGTATGAAAGGCTCACAAAATTCCTCATCCAAAGCGGCTACACTAGAGGGGGAGTCAACAAAACCCTATTTGTGAAGAACGAAGACGGGAATCTAATGATAGCTCAAATCTATGTTGATGACATTGTCTTTGGAGGGATGTCAAGCAAGATGGTAGAGATATTTATTCAACAGATGCAATCAGAATTCGAGATGAGCATGGTGAGAGAGCTTACTTATTTTCTAGGCTTCCAAATCAAACAACAAAAGGATAGCATCTTCGTATCTCAGAGCAAATATGCGAAGAATATTGTCAAGAAGTTTGGGCTAGAGAAAGCCTCACATAAAAGGACACCAGCAGCTACACATGTCAAGCTAACTAAAGATGATCCAGGAGAAGCCGTCGACCAACACCTATACAGGAGCATCATCGGTAGTCTCATCTACCTCACCGCGAGTCGACCAGATATTGCCTACTCTGTCGGAGTATGTGCACGATATCAAGCTAATCCTAAGGTTAGTCATCTATCCCAAGCCAAAAGAATTATTAGATATGTCTCTGGGACTACAAACTTGGGTTTGTTATATTCATTCGACACATCCTCTACCTTGGTAGGGTATTGTGATGCCGATTGGGCTGGGAACACATCAGACAGGAAAAGCACATCTGGAGGGTGCTTCTTCCTTGGCAACAACCTCATATCATGGTTTAGTAAGAAGCAAAACTGTGTTGCCCTTTCCACTGCCGAATCGGAGTATATTGCTGCTGGGAGTAGCTGCACACAACTACTTTGGATGAAACAGATGTTAGTTGAATACAATGTCAGACAGGATGCCATGACTTTGTATTGTGATAATGTCAGTGCTATCAACATCTCCAAAAACCCTGTCCAACACAGCAAGACCAAACACATTGATATTAGACATCACTTCATTCGAGAATTGGTCGAAGACAAGAAGATCATCCTAGAGCACATCCCAACAGAGAAGCAACTAGCTGATATTTTCACGAAGGCACTAGACGCGAGCAGATTTGAGGATCTCAGATCATCACTTGGTCTGTGTTCCATCAACGACCAGTAAAGGAGATACAGAAACGGTTGAGAGGAAGTGTTGGTACCTCTTCATGAACCGGTCTAAAAACCAACGAATGTCATTGGGCCGGGAAAGGCAAAAGCCCATATAAAAGGAAAGGAAAGATACAGTCAAACGCTAAAGAAGATTTGAATCATTTTCAAAAACCTAGGTTGCCCCTCTCTGTGCTCGCTCTCATCTCCTTCACCATTCACTCTCTGCAAATCTCTCAAACAACAATGGTGAAAACTAGAAGCACAGTAGCCCCAAAGGAAGCCACCGCTTCAAAGAAAGCTGAAGCGAAAGGCTCCACAAGCAGTAGAGCGAAGACAAACAAGCATGGAGTGCGAATCAAAGGGCCAAAAACCCTGAAAAAGTCAGAAGAAATTATCAAAGAGGCTTCACCAGAGAAAGCCCCAATACAAGTTTTTACTCGAGTTCCCAAGAAGTCCCGGACCGGAAGTGCTGCTTTCTCAATGTCTGACCTAACTGGGCCAGAAAGAGAGAATGATCTTGGACAGGAAAACCGAGAGGCCTCCATGCAAATCGTCGCAGTTCCAACACCAACAGGTAATGATTTCTCTGCCGATACTTCTAGAAACAGTGATCTGTTAGAATCACTACTGGAAAACCAGGACCCGCCTCAAGAAGGTGTGGTAGAAGAATTGATACGTCCGGAAGGAGAAAAGGAGGATCTGACTCCGGTCAGTCATGGGCTGGAACGCATTGCGGAAGGAGAAGGAGGAGAAGAAGAAGGAACAGATGTCATACCAAAAGCCACTGAAAATGTTGTAGAAGAGGAAGAAATAGCTGACTCGGAAGAAGCCGAGAAAGAAGAAGAAGAGAAAGAAGAAACCAGAGACAGAGAGACCGATCTGGAAGAAGCTGAGAAGAACAAGGATGCCACCACCAACAACACAGAAGAAAACACTCTGGATGCCAGAGAAGATGTCATGGAAGAAGCTGCTCAGACGACACACACAGTGCTGTCAACCCTGAAGAAAAAGGTCCTAGAAGAAACTGAAAGTTTGGCTGTCATGGTTGGAAAATTGAAAGAAACAAGGAAAAGGAAGGAGGGAAAGGAGGCTGGAGGTCCCAGCAACAAAAGGAAAAAATCGCATGTCAAAGAAAAGGGGAAGAAAGTAATTGCAACAAGGAGGTTGATAGATGAATCCACTGATGATGACCTTGAAGAGGTCCCTGCTGAGGAAGAAAGGAAGAAGAAGGCCCTGAAGACGGCCACGAAAACCATGAGTGTAACTTACGACAACGTGTCGTTTCACTCAGCAGAAGGCGCAAAGAGGTGGGAGTTTATATTTCAGAGAACGGCGTACCCAGAGAAGACATTGTCGTCGGAGCTGCTTGGGCTAAAGGCCATTATACAACTCCTGGAGAAGGCGGAATTGATGAGAACCGTCTCCGACATTGGCAACCACTATCCCCTCCTGGTAAAAGAATTCATTGCCAACTTGCCTACCACATTTAGTACCCCAGATGCTCCAGAGTTTGATAAAGTATATGTCAGAGGCATCCGCTTTGACATCACCTCCGACATCATCAATGAATTCCTGGGAAGGAAGAGGGTTCGATCTGTGCCACCACCCGATCTGAGCAAAGTCCTCCAAGAAATCACCGGAGATAAGAGCAGAACATGGCCATCCAAAGGGACAGTGGCAGCTTCAGATCTGACTTCCAAGTACTCCATTCTCTTTCGGATTGGAGTTGCAAACTGGGCGCCCTCAACCCACGCATCATCGATTAAACCTGAGCTAGCAATCCTTATCTACCAAATAGGTACTGGATCTAAACTTGACTTTGGACAATTTGTGATTGATCATCTTGTTCGCCATGCTAGATCTCTTGCTGTGAAAATTTCCATAGCCTTTCCATCCCTTATCTCTGAATTACTCGTGCATCAACACCCTGGCGTGTTAAAAACGTCGGATAAGGTGGGGAAAAGAGGAAGAGTAATTGTGGTGAGCCACAAATTGTTTGAAGGAAGGCATGCTCCTGATCTAGCCAGGCCAGAAGCCACGGCAAAGACCAGTAGAGCCACAAGTGCCGTCCCTCTCACAAGGACTACCAGCAGGGATGCCGTCATGCTCAAACAAGAAATTGAAGTGCTTGATGAAGACATTGCAAACTTAAAAATGGCTCTGAAGCACCTCTCGCAGCGCCGAACTCAATGCGCCAACCTGCTGCACTCAATGTCTCCTCCAGGCTCAGAAGATGATCCCACAAATGATCCAGAAGATGCTACCCAAGAAGTCTCCACAGAAGCTACAGAGACTGCCAGTTCCAACAGCAGCTCTATTTGAAAAGTTTTATGAAATTTTCTGACTCTTGAACAACTAAACAACTTTTATGGTCTGTAATATTTTGTGAACACTGTATCATGCTTTCTCTCGACAGCTGATCGAGAGCAAGTGTGAGTTATGTTTGGATTTATTTTGCTTATTTCCCGGGTTTGTTGAAATATTTGTTTACTTTGGCTCTTTTTGAGCCAGCAAGGGGGAGTAAGTGTTTAAATTAGAAATACGCGCGCGATGATACAAGGAAGAAAGATAGAGACGACGCGACGCGACGACACTGCCGATCGACGAGACGACGAATGCGACGCAGAATGCAACGAAGAATGCTGCCCTTAAAAATAGCCAAAGGGGGAGATTGTAGTTACGACGTTTTTCAAGATTGGCTAATTTTGAAGAAACTGAAGAATCATGTTACAAAGAATGTCAAAGCATCTTCTACGACATCTTGTGTGACATTGTTGACGGCGTCTCGGCAAGCATCCTGATCGACATAAATCAGGAAAGTGCAGGTTCGGCAGTGCAGCAAGAAAACGATTAGGAAAGTGCAGAACGACTCCTAATCTGAGAAGAAGAAAGACGGTGATTAAGAGGAAACCCTTTAGGGTTAGTACTCATCCACGATTGCTATAAAAGCTTAGGCTACCCCCTTAGCAATTGTGTGGTTCTTTATTTGTTTCCTAGCAACAATTTGCAAGGTTCTTAGACGTGAAGGTTTGCGGGCTGAGAAATTGCAGATTGAGCTTAGGATGTTGTGTATCACATAACTATAGAGAGTTAGGTGATTGAGGGTTTACTGAAGTCGTGAGTTGAAGACTGCACGCAACCACCAAGCTTGAAGAAGACTTGAAGACGACAGAGCAAGGCGATTGCTCGAAGAGTGGAATCAAGACGTTCTTGGATTCAGGGGGAGACCCTGAGATAGATTGCACTGTAAGACGTAGCATAAAGTATAGATCTAGGAAGGATCACAGGTACTTGTATGTTCTGACAGATTACTGATAAGTGAAATCTTTCCACTAGGCTGAGAGCCCCCAGACGTAGGTGACGTTGCACCGAACTGGGTAAACAATCTGCTGTGTCATTACATATAGCTTTATATTTACTGTCCTGCTTTATCTACGCAAGAAGTCAGACACAACGTTATAGCATTCCGTGTAACATTGTGTGTGGCATCTTGCACGACTAAGCCGATCAAAATTTCAAGTTAGAAAAAAATAAGGAAGATATTTTGAAATTTTAATTTGAAATTAAAAATTGAATTTCAAATCAATTAATTGCATATCTAACCCTCTTCAACTCCTATTTGCACTTTTCCCCATTCATCACTTAAATCCCTAAATGGGCTTTAAGCCCGTTTAACTAAAACCCAAATTAAACCCATTAAATTGAGTTCTAGTTTCGGTTTAGACAAAACAGTTTAATTTCCTCGAATTGATTTCTTCAACCGTCTGGTTAAAACCTTAGGCAAGAAAACTACCGAATCGTTTTCAATTTCCATCCATAATTATTTGTCATGTATCGTGCTTAATGCGTGTAACCCTCTAGGCTCACGAACGGTTAGCAGACTGGTAAAATTACTATTTTACCCTTTCCTTCATAAGTGGTCTCTAGCCAGACATTATGATTACCCAACGTTCGTGATTATCAATTATTCGACTTAACCTGTTATCGTACATGTCAATGTCCTTTTATCAAACCGATATCTAGATTGATCAATAGGCATAGAATGGTCATCCTAATTTATCAATCATTGTTTCTTGATATCTAAGATGACTGAAAACTGATACTAAGGTATCACCTGCACGGCCGTGCTATTCCTTTAGTCATACTCATCAAGTGACCTAAACGGATATCTTTCTTATACCGAAGTGTGAGTGATAAATCCCTCAGACGCCTTTCGAGTTCACTAATGTAATAAATCTCCAAGCCAATCGAAGTCGTTATAGTTACCCTTTTACAGATAACGTTAGACTAGGTCAAACTTAGGTATTCGTTACATAGTGTACACAAAGACTCCTTGGTCTTAGGATATAATGACAAGCTACGATATGTGAGTATCTCATGATTGGATCTATGCAGCATACTCACAATCGGGTTGTCCGATATCATTAACCTGATGATATTTATGATATAACTCCGGCACATACTTTGCCATGATCAGTAGAGCGTGATGACAAGGAGTTGGTCTCATCCTGATCGCTTCATAAAGAAGCTTAGCTGATCAGGGACTCATCAAATGTAATTCTTTCTGATCTATAGTTCTACTATTAGTGGTTACACACATAATGACATAGATCAAATTACATTTGATATATTACTACAACACATTAGTAATATATGCCGATTTATTTATTCGGAAAGATGATAAAACATTACATCTGTAGATCACTTATATATTGGACTGGGGCATAACTCTAACAATGTAATCATGAATTGGCAATGAATAAAATCGACATTTTATTACTAACGTGTTGTAGTAATAAGTTAAACATAATTCAATCTATATCATTGCGTGTATTTTCACTAATAGTAGAACTATAGACCTGTTTGAATTATACTTAACGTGTCCCTGGTCAATAAAGCTTCATCAGCTCGAGGGCCTCCTAGGCAGTGGGCTGCTGGCGGGGAGGAGGTCCTAGAATCGGTCGCAGTTAGAGAAGGAGGAGAGGCACCTGGCGGGGAGGAGGAGGACTCGGATGAGCTGACGGCGATGTTCAAGGTGGCGATGGTTAGGTGGGCACGACAGGCTCGCGGGGGATGGAGTAGAGGAGGGTCTTGAGCTCGTAGACGGCGATGGAGCTGGTGATTGAGAATAAGAAGTAGTATGGAGGCGCTGGAAATAATAAGAAGAGCTAGATAGGAGGGGGTTGAATTGAGGAGTGAGGGCTATTGAGTAATTTTATAGTTATATCCAATTTTTTTTTAAATTTTTTAATTGGGTTGATTTAAAAAGACAAATATTCTCTTTAACTCTAAAGTTAGTTTATTATTCAAGTGAGAGTAAAATTGTCATTTCATAATTATCTCAATAATTATATAAGATTGGTAATAATTATACTCCAGGGGCATTTTGGGTATTAAAATATTTTTTAACAGTTTCCGTTACAAAATGGACTGAAGTGTTAACATTTGAAACTTGTGGGATCGAGAAAAAAACTTGGGTGACTGATTCTAGAATGAGGTTTCGGCGGGTGTACTGATATGTAATTATCCTTTGAAAATATGACATGTTAGAGTACCCAAGTAATAAAGAAGGTGGACAGTTACCATATTCGACATACCACGCACTTCACTCTTTTTTTCATTTCGGTAACTCGCATTTTCAATTACACAAAAGAATTCGGTAACAAATTGGAATATTCAATGATTTTAATTTCACTTCAGTGATGATTTCAATTCTCTTTCACATTTTTGTATGAGAAATTTTTGGAGTTTTCAGTTGGTCGAGCTTTAATCGTTCGCATTCAAAATGGAATTTCTTATTTAATTTTGTCTCAACTGTTCATCATCAGAAGAAAAAACTAAACATACCAATGAAAAGGTAAAAAGGATAATCAATAATTTTATTCACCAAAACCTCAGAAATGACGAACAAAGAAGAGAAACTAGGCTAAGGTGGTGGCTTTGTGGACGGGTGGCTGACTAATGGCTTCCTCTACCATTGTTTTAGATTGAGATCAATATGGATGGAGCAATGGATATGATTACGTTTGGGTTGATTATGGTGTTACAGTCAAACAGTGGTATTATTTTGGATGCAAAACACATCAAGAGTTCGGGTCAGTGTGACTGGCTCTTGTTGAAGCTTCGAGTCCCCGAGAGGATTTCTACTAGGAAGGTAATAAGAATGGTGGTCAACTGATAGAGGAGATGGATTGCTTGGTGGATTGTAAGGTTTTACAGGACAATCTGGATTTTGCTTCACTTTTAGGTTATGTTTTATATGATCGTCAATGATTATTACAACAATCGTCGTTGGATAAAATTGCGTTTGTTAACCGATTAGAGAACAGATCGGCACACATATTTTCTTGTGCCGCCCTTTCTCATCCTAATACGAAGTTAGAAATGAGACCTGCCCACCCGTATGTATCTAATATCCTTTCGTAGTAATGTCAGTGGGACGGGTATTGGTGTGGTTATGCATTCCCCGACCCTTCCCTATTTTTTCGTCTTATGCCCCAAACTCAAATGGTTTCCCGAAACATTGAAATTTTCCCTCCATGATTAGGTATGGGGAATCCCCATTACCCGAACCCGGCCCAAATTTAAATTTGAAATCAAGTTTAAATGATAATTTTGCAACTCAACGTGTTTTCAAAAATAATTTTTTAAACAAAATAACTAACATTCGTTCAATAAAAAAATCATGTGGAGATAGTAAAATAATAGTAATGTCACACGTTATACATTTGAAAGTAATTAGCGAATGAGTTAACACAAAAGGTACTAATGGTTGCACCAACATTCAAACCAATGACAAGAAAGTTGTCTATGTAGAACCTGACCACTTAACCATACACCAAGTTGAGATCATTACTCATTTATTTGTATATATTCTGAAATGAAATTTTCACTCTCCAAAATGGCAGTAACTAATATGAGTTTCACATCAGAAAACAGTAAACCTTTTACTCTTTCTCTACTTTATAAATAAAGTAGGAATCACTGATTTAATCCAAACGAAAACTCTCTTTTAAGATGAGATTTGCGTTAGTTTTTTTTATTAATAATCATAATATCAATTTTGATTATTGATAAATATCATTATTTTTTTTATGAAGTGATTTTGGTTTTGAAATTTATCCCAATATCACGCATATAGGCTCAGGAACTTGGGTTAAAATCATGTATATGGGCCTGATTTCATTGGACCTAATTCAAGTTGGTTGTCTCGGGTCAAACCGAGAACCGACCGAAAAATTCGGTTTGGTTTGAGACTAACTTAATTTGAGTTTCGGTTCAGGTTTGGGTGATTGGTTTGGAGAACCGACTTGGTTCAGTCGTTTTGTCCTAGTCGGGTCGGGTCGGTTCTTCAACTGTGAACAACCCTAGTGAGGTTGGTGCGAACCTACAAAAGCCAAGCTCGGATGAAATGATCTAGATAACATGTATTGGTTGTAGATTAACAATTCAATAATTACTATAATTATTAACTCAATAACTACTTTAATTACAAATTATCAATTCAATAATTATTCCTTCAAAAAAAATCAATTCAATACTTATCATAATCATCAATTAACTAACGGAATGCACTCCAAGACAAATGCTTGATTTGATAAAAATGTAGGAATAAATTACATCTATTGGATGTAATCAATTAATGGTCCAAATTATCCTACGATTTCACTAATTAAAAATTAATTAAAAGGGTACGATGGTCATTGCGTTTGATTATGATAATCAATGATATGCATTAAAATATGAAATTGAGAAATAAATAACCACGATTTTAGGAATTTGAAATTAATATTTAAGAAATTCTTACCAAAATTTAAGAGAACAGTCACCATCATTGGAATGGAAATATGGAAATAGATACTAACTGAGACTTAAATTTAATTGAAGTGGAAGCATTGACATATGATTACATATCAAAAAATGAAATAATGGAATTGTTTCTGACTGAGACTTACATGGTATGGAATTATGGAAATAGATTGCATATCAAGAAATGGAAAAGTGGAATTGTGGAAGCAAAAAGACTAACATGCAATGGAATTATGGAATTTACTAACTCTAACGACCAGACTGTTTTACCAATATGCAACACACTAACTAAAACGAAGAAGCTCAAACCCATGATCCACTGAAAAATTTTCCAAAAAAATAGATTAGAACCTAGATTTCAACGAACACTAATATGCAGCACAATGAAAAAACGAACTATATAATAAAACACAAAATCAGACTCTATTGTAGAGAAACAAAACACAAAATCAGGCTCAATTGGCATTGATTCTATGACCAGTCAGAAGACCTATTTTGCCAAATCAAAAATCAATGACTCAAAGATCAATTGCAAAATCACGAAGCCCTAAATCGAAATTCAATTGCAAAATCAATATCAACAAGAATCGCAAAGTACAAGAACTAAAAACTGAATTGGGATACTTTAGATAACAAAAAAAGGGGACAAAAATCGGTGCTAACTTGTGATTTTTGTTTTGTTGGAGCCACTGACTTGAATCGAAGAAAAAGTATGCAAATGGCAAGTTAGGGAAAGCGTTTGTGTGTGTTGAAAGAGGTTTGACGACGAGAGAGAAGCTTATGGATCAGTGATTCTGGAAGAAAAAGAAAGAAACTTTTCACCCATAAATCACTGAGAATCATGAGAAGATATGATTTTAAATCAAAGTTTTTGTATTTTTTCGAGGAAGAAGGGATGACTTTGCCCATAATTCTGACGCATGTTTGGTAACCTTGGGACCCGAATTGAAAAGAATTACATTCTGTGCCATTGAATACTCGCCACAATCCAGAGCGTAGATTTCATAAACGGACGGACATCGTGTATTCGCATGTTTGCACAAGATATTGACATTTGTAGCCGAATTTGTCCCTTAGTTATCTATCTTAATTACACATTATCAATTTAATAATTATCATAATCATCAATTAATTAACTACCTTAATTACATATTATCAATTCAATAATTATCATAATCATCAATTAATTAACTATCTTAATTGCATATTATCAATTTAATAATTACCATAATTACATATTAAATGTATAACTATCAATAAATTAAATACTATAAAAATTACTCTAATTAAATTTATAATTACACTAATAAATTTATAACTATGATCTTATAAAGTCTTCTCTATAACTCTATCTAATACCAGGTTTCGCCTATTTTGTATAAGGTTTTCTATTTCAGTTCATGTCACAACCACTCAAGAGACAAGACCTTGTAAAACACTCAAGACTTTATACTAAAATAGTCAACACTTTATACCAAAAGGGTTGTCATTATCACTCATGAACCATCGTTATAGTAATGGAAATCGGGTGAGATATAAGATTTTAAGTGATTAGAATAATGACACTTTCTTACACTTAACTACAGCAAAATGACACTTTCATACCCTAACTATTTTCTCTCTTTTTTAGTACCCTGACAATTTTTTTGTGACAACCTACCTCTAAAATGCATAGTATACCTAAAATACCCATGGTCAGGTAAATGAATATGATTTGGACCGGCCCAATTTGAACCAGTTTGATTTCATTATTAGTTCAATTCTATTTTTTTTCAATTGAAGTAAGGGTATTTTAGGTATATTAGGCATTTTAGAGGTAGGTTGTTACAAAAAAATTGTTAGGGTACTAAAAGGAAGAGAAAAATAGTTAGGGTATGAAAATGTCATTTCGCTATAATTAGGTGTAACAAAGTGTTTGTTATCCCTAAGTGATTTGATATAATGTTTTGACTAATTTAGCATAAGTTCTTGAGTATTTTAGAAAGATTTTGTACTTTTACCCCATGAGTTTACTTTTCTATTGTTTTTGGTATAAGATTTGGATTTATTTTGGTTTTAGATTTTAAGTGTTGTGGGAATATGACTTTTCTTTTCTTTTCCACTATTTTAGGATAAGGTTCTGATTGTATTGTTATAAAGTCTTGATTGTATTGGTTACTTGATTCATAAATTGAATTATTGTACTTATTTTGGTTGATAAATTGTATTCATGATAGTTCTTATGTTGATAAATTGAATCATGATAATTATTAGATTAATAAATTGAATTATTATAGTTTTTTGGTTCTCGCACTTGGGTACTGTCTACTGTGAGCATTTCTTCGAAGTAATTGATAGATGTATATTTGTTTAATTATCCTTTTAGTTTAAGTGACGTTTGGCAACAAAGGTCTAATTCAATGGTTTTTTCATTCAGTAATAATCTAATTTCTTTACTTATTTATAGTTGCTTTAGTTTCAATGGCTAAAGGTTTTTGTCCAAAATTTTGAAGGTTTGTCATGACTGAAAAACTAATATTCTCCAAAACATTCACCAGGAAAGTTTATGGGGAAATATATTATAGTCCATTACAAAAGTTTGTATGCGAGATAGAAAATTTTTATTGTCCACTATTTTGGGAGTGACATAGTTACAGACGGGCTAGAACATGCATATGGTAAAATCAAGTGCAATCCTCTAAAATGTGGATTCACCGTTCAAAGGAGGTACTAACAACAGTAATAAGTTAGTGAGAAAGTATGTTCAAGAAAGAGACTCTGGTTTGGATGAGACTCCTAAACAAGCTCTCCAATCCATCTTCAATCCCTTCAATGGCCACTTCAAGAGCCTTCAACGCTCCATCCACTTCCTCCATTTCATCCACGCTCTCACACGCCACCACCCCCTTGTGCACCAGCCTCGCCACCACGCGCCACCTCCCTCCCCTCCGCTTACCTGAGACCGGCACCGACAGGAACGATAACAATGATCTAAACACCGATCCTGCCACCCAATTGGCCTCCCGGAGGACCCGGACCACCGCAGAGAGGTGGCGGCCAAGATCTAATGGGCATGAAGCAGAGCAAGAAACAGAGCACTCTGTTTTCTTGCCCATCATAAGCTTGAGGGACGCCAGAGACTTGTCGGTCTCTTTCTTGGCATTTCGCCGGAAGGAGACATAGGCGTTGATTTCGGATTCGAAGTTGCCGGAGTCTCCGGCCTTGCTTCGCCGGAGGGAGGATTGGAGATCCCGGACGTTCGCTTTGATAGATGAAATTGAGTCTCTTGTGGTTCCGCATATGTCCAACAACCTCATGGAGCCATCGAGTAGCTCGTTGATCCATTTCTGGTCTCGGTGACGCTGCGCTACCGCTTGTTGGGTCAGCGGGAGGCTCAGAAGATCCTCCATATGTCCGTACAGCTCTCCGAGGCTGGACAGGCCGATGCAAATCGATGAGCTCGAAGGCGAAGAAGAAGAAGAAGCTTCCCAAGATTTGAGCTTGTTGAGGTCTTCTTCAACGAGGGTTATAGGGTGTGATCTTGATGGCAAACTTATTGATCGTATCTCGTAGGAGCTAAGAGGCTTTTTTAATTTCGTAGAAGAATCCATTTTTGATGTGATAAAAGGTGTGTAATTTTTGTGTGATTGAGAGTGGAACTTGCAATTTATAGAAATGAGGCAAAAGTATATTTGGGCACTTCTTTCTATGACAAGAGCACGTGAAATGAGTAAGGGAATTTGACGATATACAACAAGGGTGTACCACATTTTTAACGACGTGATTTTTTTTTTTCGAGCGTGGCAATTTAACAACGGCTATATTTTGTTTTGTTGGACCGTCAAATAAGTTACACGAAGAAAGTCGAAAACCGGCAAATCGATCGAAACCGGTACAAACTTGACCGAACAAAATTGAAATCGGGACAAACCAATAAAAATTCGGTTATGATTTGTCAAAACCAGTATGAGTCGTTCGGTTTTCGATTTTAAAACCGCGGTTAATCGGTACCGACAGGTAATGGTACAATCACTCAATTTATTTTCAAATTATACTTTTGATTTTCATGCATCAGTGGCTATGATTCTGCCACATGGCAACCTCTCCTCCACATCTGAACATACCTCTCTCTCTCTCTCTCTCTCTCTCTCTCTCTCTCTCATTATCCTTTCTCTCATGAGTGTAAGGCATAAATTAATGAACAACAAATAGATTTAATCGATTCTCCAATCTCAAACATACGAAATCAGCTTTTGAACCACTAGAGCAAGAATTCAAATCTGCATATGCGTGATTTCTTTTGTTCATCAACCACGAAGGAGGCAGCGGTGGAGCAAGGCGGCAGGGGAAGAGGACCTAGGGTTTTGAAATTTTTATTTTCAGTTTTTTAAGTTCTAACCGGTTTCGGTTTAACCGGAAACCGACCGGAATTTAAGGTTAACCGGATGTCCAGTCTTACCCTAATTCCGGTCGGTTTCGGTTCTAAAAGTTAGAACCCGGTCATGACCGGTCCGGTTAACGGTTTTATCCACCGGTTTGGGTTTAACCGGAAACCGACCGGAATTTAAGGTTAACCGGATGTCCGGTCTTACCCTAATTCCGGTCGGTTTCAGTTCTAAAAATTAGAACCCGGTCATGACCGGTCCGGTTAACGATTTTATCCACCGGTTTCAGTTAACCAGCTATGGACAACCCTAGTTGCGCCAGTCACTAATTTTTTTGCAATGACTATATTTCCCTTTAATGTTATAAATAATAAAAAATATATTGACACTCTTCAGCCTTCATTTCGGTAACCAGTGTTCTATGAGAACGTTTGTCGCTAGTCAGGCGGGTAAGGCCTCTAGAGATTTCTTCATTTATGATCCTGTTAAATAATTTATTATACATCAACCAATAAAATATGACTTATAATATGTATATATAAAGTAATAATTATAAATTATTAGAATTTTAAAATATAAATTTTAATATTTGTTATATTCATGTAATTCAAAAACAATAAAAGTATTGACAAAAGTAACTATTAGTATAAATTGTTTTAAGGGAAAATGACACTTTTGTGCACCTGAATATACACTTTTGACACTTTCATACCCTAATTTTTTTTCTCTTTTTTCCATACCTGACTTTCATTTGGACAATTAGTAGTTACGACGGTTTTAGAGATTGTCTGATTTTTAAAGGAACTGAAGAACATGTTACAAAGAATGTCGAAGCATCTTCTGCGACATCTTGTGTAACATTGTTGACGGCGTCTCAGCAAACATCCTGATCGACAGAAATCAGGAAAGTGCAGTTTCGGCAGAAAAGCAAGAAGACGATTAGGAAATTCCAGAACGACTCCGATTCTGGAAAGAAGAAAGACGGTGCTTAAGAGGAAACCCATTAGGGTTAGTACTCATCCGCGATTGCTATAAAAGCTTAGGCTACCCCCTTAGCAATTGTGTGGTTCTTTATTTGTTTCCTAGCAACAATTTGCAAGGTTCTTAGACGTGAAGGTTTGCGGGCTGAGAAATTGCAGATTGAGCTTAGGATATTGTGCATCACATAACTATTGAGAGTTAGGTGATTGAGGGTTTACTGATCGCATGAGTGAAGACTGCACGCAACCACCAAGTTGTACGAAGACTTGAACTGACATAGCAAGACGATTGCTCAAAGAGTGGAATCAAGACGGAGTCTTGGATTCAGGGGGAGACCCTGAGATAGATTACACTGTAAGACATAGCATAAAGTATAGATATAGGGATGATCACAGGTACTTGTATGTTCTGACGAATTACTGATAAGTGAAATCTTTCCACTAGGCTGAGAGCCCCCAGACGTAGGTGACGTTGCACCGAACTGGGTAAACAATCTGCTGTGTCATTGTTTATAGCTTTATATTTCTGTCCGGCGTTATCTACACAAGAAGTCATACACGGTGTTATAGCTTCGTACGTAACATTGTGTGTGACATATTGCACGACTAGACTGATCAAAATTTCAATTGGTATCAGAGGAGGCACCTACAGCTTTAGGTGAGTTCCTAAAACAAATATTTTGATAAAGATGGACAATACCAGAGAAGGAGGATCCATAAATCGACCACCTGTTCTAGCAACTACGGCTATTGGAAGGCTCGAATGTGTGCCTTCATGAAGTCACTTGACAACAAAACATGGAAAGCTGTGATCAATGGTTGGAATGCCCCACAACTCAGTGACAACGATGGTAATCCTATCGGTCCAAAACCAGAAAAAGATTGGACTGATGATGAAGACGAGAAATCCCTGGGAAACTCACGAGCTCTGAATGCTATCTTCAACGGCATTGACAAGAACGTATTCAGACTAATCAACACATGCACAACTGCCAAATCCGCATGGAACATCCTTTTAGTTGCATATGAAGGAACAACCAAGGTCAGAGAACAAAAACTGCAATACTTAACAACCAACTTCGAAGCCCTTGTCATGAAAGAGGACGAATCAATTGCAGAATTCAATGTTCGTATTCGTGATCTAGCCAATGAATCCTATTCTCTGGGAGAACCAATGTCTGATGAAAAATTAGTAAGAAAAACCCTGCGTGCTCTTAGCCCTAGGTTTAAGATGAAGATCACTGCAATTGAGGAAGTTTATGACCTCAAGATCTTAAAATTTGATGAGCTAATGGGGTCTCTAATGACCTATGAGTTGTCTCTGCCTAACATCGACAAAAGGAACAAAGGAGTTGCTTTCAAAAGCTCAACACACAAGCAACCAGATCCTGAGGAATCTGATTCTGACGAAGACATCGATGCTACAATGGCCCTTCTCACGAAAAATTACAACAAAGTCATGAGAAGATTCAGTCGAATGGGTGGACGGAATGTCACAACAAATACCAGAAACAAAGCTCCACAAAAAGCTCAAACAGGAGGAAGTCTTGACAGACCAAACAGGAGTGGGGAAGAAAACAACAAAAACAAAGGACTTCAATGTCATGAATGTGAAGGATTTGGCCACCTCCGTAGAGAATGTCCAAATTTCCTCAAACAACAAAAACGAGGTTACAATGCCACCCTATCAGATGATGATAATGAAGATAGCGGATCTGAAGAGGTAAGCAACTTTGTTGCATTCACTACTACTACTCCTGTATGTAACATTGATAATTCTGCTAATATCAATGATGATCACCGCCATCCAACTCCAAATGAGAATTGGACTAAAGAGCAAGTAGTCGAGGCATACAAAGGCTTACATACCAGATGGATCAAGGAAACTCTGATACTTGATCAACAAGGTGAACGGATTATCAGTCTTACCAATGACAAGTCTAGATTTCTAGAAACGATCGTGGAGCTAAAACGCGAAATCACCAGACTTAATGGAGAAATTAGTCTTATGATTAAATCGGTAAAGATGATAAATCCTAGCACGGAAAGCCTTGACAAGATTCTATCAGTGGGAAAGCAGTCCAAGGATACGACGGGACTAGGGTACACACACCATATCCCCTCAACAGCAGTGACGAAGTTTGTCCCACAACAAGCCATGGTTGACAAGATACCAGTGGATGCCCCAACACATCCTACAGGACGACCTACAACAAATGCCATGACATCGTCTACAACATGTTCTTGTCAAGCAACTGTCAGAAGACATCCTCCACGCAGACAACAATACTACAGAAGACCAGCTTATCAATATTAATGGATATCCCATTACTGTGGTCAACAAGGTCACATCAGACCTTTCTGTTTTCAACTTCTTGGGAGGAAGCAAGCTCAGCTACCACAAAAAAGACATCAAAGGCATCTCCCAACTCCTCAGAATACATCCCGCCTTGAATGAAGACCTAAGAACCTAATCTATCGAGCTAATGTTGCATATACATCTTTAAGTGCATCAACAAACAAGGACTGGTATCTCAACAGTGGATGTTCTCGACACATGACAGGTACTCCAGAGTTTCTTTCCAATCTCAAAATTATATACAAACTGCTTTGTTACTTTTGGGGATGGGATTCCAGCTCGAATCATTGGAAAAGGAGTACTCAAGCATCCAGGAGCCACTTGCCTAACTGAAGCATTACTTGTAGAAAGAGTTAAGGCAAACCTGATTAGCATCAGCCAGATCTGTGATCTGGGTTCAAAAGTGAAATTCACTAAAGAAGACTGTATAGTTTAACACTTCGATCAAGTCACTATTCTACAAGGAGTTCGCTCAACGGATAATTGTTACATCTGGTCGCCCGAATCACATATCGAAGCAGCCAAGTGCCTTGTCTCCAAAGTAGAAGAAACCAAACTGTGGCACAGAAATCTTGGACATCTAAATCTTAGAAGTATGCGGAAGGCAATCTCCGAGCAGGCAATTACAGGAATTCTGAACCTGAAAATAGTGGAAGGAAAGATCTGCGGAGAATGTCAGATTGGTAAGCAAACCAAGATGTCACACAAGAAGCTACAACATATCACCACCTCTCGAGTACTTGAGCTGATACATGTTGACCTCATGGGACCAATGCAAGTTGAAAGCCTTGGAGGAAAACGATATGTCTTTGTATGTGTAGATGATTATTCACGATACACTTGGGTTGACTTTCCTCGTGACAAATCAGACACCTTCTCGATCTTCAAAAATCTGTGCATCAAGGTCCAACGAGAAAAAGGAGAGACAATTGGCAAAATAATCCGCCTTCGTAGTGATCATGGTCGAGAGTTCGAAAACAGCAAATTTGCAGAATTCTGCAACTCAGAAGGGATAGCTCATGAATTCTCAGCACCAATCACTCCCCAAGAGAATGGCATTGTTAAGCGCAAAAACAGGACTCTATAGGAGATGGCTAGAGTTATGATGCTGACCAAGGACATACCAACTCACTTTTGGGCAGAAGCACTTAACACTGCTTGCCATATCCACAATCGAGTCACTCTCCGACCAGGTATGTCAGTAACTCATTATGAAATATGGAGGGGGAGAAAGCCCAATGTTAAGTACTTCCATATCTTTGGATCCACTTGTTATATTCTGGCTAATAGAGAGCCTCGTCGAAAGCTTGATCCAAAGAGTGATGAAGGCATCTTCCTTGGTTACTCAAGGAATAGTCGTGCGCACCGAGTCTTCAACAAACGAATCAATCAATGTTGTTGTTGATGATGACTGTGAAGATGCCTCAGAAGATGCAACAGACGAAGACGGAGTCTATCCCAACAATGTCAGGAACGATGCTATTACTAATGTCCGAGAAGATGCTAGCAGCAAATTAGAAACCAATAATGCTAGTCCAAATGTCGATAATGATGAGACAGTTCCTGAAACCAGCAACAAAAATCCCTCGCGAAGAATCCAGATTAATCATCCTATCTCTGGAGTAATTGGAGACCTGAATGAAGGCATACGGACTCGGTCAAAAACTCCTGAAGACTACAACGAGATGATAGGCAATATTTGCTTCGTTTCAAAGACAGAACCCAAAAATATCAATGAAGCCATCAATGATGAGTATTGGGTCAATGCTATGCAAGAAGAGCTGATTCAATTTGAGAAGAACCAGGTGTGGGAACTGGTGCCCAAACCAAGTGAAGGAAATATCATTGGCACAAAATGGATCTTCAAAAACAAGTCCGATGAGCTTGGTAACATCACTCGCAACAAAGCCAGGTTAGTTGCTCAAGGGTACACTCAAATTGAGGTAGTTGACTTTGATGAGATTTTTGCTCCAGTAGCAAGACTTGAAGCAATCAGACTCCTACTAGGGATATCATGTCATCTACAGATAAAGCTTTACCAGATGGATGTCAAAAGTGCTTTCCTGAATGGAGATCTCAACGAAGAAGTGTATGTATCACAACCTAAAGGGTTTATTGATCCACACTCCCCTGATCATGTGTATAAACTCAAGAAAGCTCTCTATGGGTTGAAACAAGCACCAAGGGCTTGGTATGAAAGGCTCACAAAATTCCTGATTCAAAGCGGCTACACTAGAGGGGGAGTCGACAAGACTCTATTTGTGAAGAATGAGGACGGGAATTTGATGATAGCTCAAATATATGTCGATGACATTGTCTTTGGAGGGATGTCAAAAAGGATGGTAGAGCAATTTATTCAACATATGCAATCAGAATTCGAGATGAGCATGGTGGGAGAGCTTACCTATTTCCTAGGCTTCCAAATCAAACAGCTAAAAGATAGCATCTTCATATCTCAGAGCAAATATGCGAAGAATATTGTCAAGAAGTTTGGGCTAGAGAAAGCCTCACATAAAAGGACACCTGCAGCTACACATATCAAGCTAACTAAAGATGATCCAGGAGAAGCCGTCGACCAACACCTATACTTCTCTACCTTACTGCAAGTCGACCAGATATTGCCTACTCTGTAGGAGTATGTGCACGATATCAAGCTAATCCCAAGGTTATTCATCTCTCCCAAGCTACAAGAATTATAAGATATATCTCTGGAACTGCAGACTTGGGTCTATTATACTCCTTCGACACATGCTCTACCCTGTTGGGGTATTGTGATGCGGATTGGGCTGGAAACACAGCAAATAGGAAGAGCACATCTGGAGGATGCTTCTTCCTTGGCAACAATCTCATATCATGGTTTAGTAAAAAGCAAAACTGTGTTGCCTTGTCCACTGCTGAATCTGAGTATATAGCTGCCGGGAGTAGCTGTACACAATTGTTATAGATGAAGCAGATGCTAGTCGAATACAATGTCAGACAAGAAGCCATGACTTTGTATTGTGATAATGTCAGTGCCATCAACATCTCCAAAAATCCTGTCCAACACAGTAAGACCAAACACATTGACATTAGACACCACTTCATTCGAGAGCTGGTCGAAGATAAGAAGATCATCCAAGAGCACATCCATACAGAGAAGCAACTTGCTGATATTTTCACGAAGGCATTAGATGCGAGTAGATTTGAGTTCCTCAGATCGTCACTCGGTCTGTGCACCATCAACGAACAATAGAAGTTGCTGAAACAGTTGAGAGGAGTTAGTTGGTGCTTCTTCATGAACCAGTCCAAAATCCCAACACATGCCATTGGGCCAAGCATACAAAAAACCCATATAAAGGAAGGAAAGGTCACAGAAGATACGCTCGGACTTCAACAGATTTGATTTGAATCAACCTGTTTTCAAAATCAAAACCTAGTCTGCCTCTTCTCGCCTTCGCTCTCGTCTCCCACACCTCCACACTCAGCAACAAAAAATCACAGATATGGTGAAGACTCGGAGCACTTTAGCACCAAAGAAGGCCACTGGGAGTAAACGATCCGAACCCAAGAAAGCAGAAGCAAAAAGCTCCTAGAGCAGCAATCCAAAAACCAACAAGCATGGAGTCCGAATCAAAGGACCAAAGACGCTGAAGAAAACTGAAGAATCTCCCAAAGAAACCTCACTAGAGGAAGCCCCAATGCCCACCTTTTCTCGAGTCCCTAAACCATCTTGAACCGGAAGCTCTGTATTCTCCACGACAGACCTAACAGGGCCAGAAAGAGGGACTGATCTTGGGCAAGAAAGCCGAGAAGCGTCCATGCAGATTGTTCCTATTCCAGTATCAACAAATGTCCCAGGTATCGACTTCTCCAATATTTCAAACACCGATACCTCTAGAAATAGTGATTTGTTGGAATCACTACTGGAAAACCAAGACCCACCTCAAGAAGGTGTGGTAGAGGAACTGATAAACCCTGAAGGGGAAAAGGAAGACTTGACCCCGGTCAGACATGGGTTGGAATGTATTGCTGAAGGAGAAGGAGAAGAAGAAGGTACAACAGATGTCATTCCTGAAGCCACAAAGGAGGCTGTAGTAGAAGAAGAAGTCGCTGACTCGGAAGAAGCCGAGGAAGAAGCTGAGAAGGACAACAGTGTCGCCACAATTAACACAGAAGAAGTTCCTCTGGATGCCAGAGAAGATGCGACAGAAGATGCTACTGAGGCAGCACGCACGGTGTTGTCATCCCTGAAGAAGAAGGTACTAGAAGAAAATGAGAGCCTAGTTGAGATGGTTAAAAAGCTCAAAGAAACCAAGAAGAGAAATGAGGTAAAAGATGCTGGAGGCCCCAACAACAAGAGGAAGAAGATGTCCGTCAAGAAAAAAGGGAAGAAAGTTGTCTCCCAAAGAAGATTGGTAGATTGGAAGAAAACGTGTTCGATCTGTGCCTCCACCTGACCTGAACAAGGTACTCCGTGAGATTACCGGAGAGAAAAGCAGAAAGTGGCCTACCAAAGGCACTGTGGCAGCATCGGACCTTACATCCAAGTACTCCATTCTCTTTCGCATCGGAGTAGCAAATTGGGCTCCCTCCACACATGCATCCTCTATCAAGCCAAAGCTGGCGATACTCATCTTCCAAATAGGTACTGGGTCTACTCTTGATTTTGGGCAATTTGTGATTGATCATCTTATCCGACATGTCAGATCACTTGCTGTAAAAATACCTATTGCCTTTCCCTCCCTTATCTCTGAGCTGCTTGTACATCAACACCCCGGAGTGTTGAAGACAACGGATAAGGTTGGCAAACGAGGAGGACTGATTGTGGTAAGCCACAAGCTGTTTGAGGGCAAGCATGCTCCTGATCTTGTCAGGCCATAAGCCAAGGCAACGACTAGTCGAGCCACAAGTGCCGCCCCTCCAACAAAGACCACCAGCCGGGATGCAGTTATGCTTGGAAGAGAGATAGCCGTGCTTGACAAGGACATCGTCAATCTGAAGACAGCCCTGAAGCATCTCTCCCAGCGACGATCACATTGTGCCAACCTGCTAAAGTCCATGTCCCCTCCAGGCTCCGAAGATGATGACACCACCTCTCTGCCTAATGATCCAGAAGAATCTACTCGAGATGCCTCCACTGAAGCGACTGAAGAAGAGACTGCTAGTTCCAGCAGTAGCTTTGTTTGATTTTATGAACTTTCTGATTACCGAACAACTGAACATCATTATTTTGTAATTTTTGTTGAACTCTGTTTCACACTTACTCTCGACTGCTGATCGGGAGTATGTGTGAGTTAAGTTTGAATTTCTTTCTTATTACCTTTTTTTGTTACAAATATTTGTTTAAATTTTGGCTCTTTTTGAGCCAGCAAGGGGGAGTAAGATAGATACGCGCGATCACGATGATACAAGAAAGATAGAGACGACGCAAAGACGTTACGTGACGCGAAACGCAAACAAAGACTTGATGACTGCCGATCGTGTGCATCGACGACAAATGCGACGCAGAATGCGAAGAAGAATGTTGTCCTTAAAAATAGCCAAAGGGGGAGATTGTAGTTACGACGGTTTTAGAGATTGGCTGATTCTTAAAGGAACTGAAGAACATGTTACAAAGAATGTCGAAGCATCTTCCGCGACATCTTGTGTAACATTGTTGACGGCGTCTCAGCAAACATCCTGATCGACAGAAATCAGGAAAGTGCAGTTTCGGCAGAAAAGCAAGAAAACGATTAGGAAATTCCAAAACGACTCCGATTCTTGAAAGAAGAAAGACGGTGCTTAAGAGGAAACCCATTAGGGTTAGTACTCATCCTCGATTGCTATAAAAGCTTAGGCTACCCCCTTAGCAATTGTGTGGTTCTTTATTTGTTTCCTAGCAACAATTTGCAAGGTTCTTAGACGTGAAGGTTTGCGGGCTGAGAAATTGCAGATTGAGCTTAGGATATTGTGCATCACATAACTATTGAGAGTTAGGTGATTGAGGGTTTACTGATCGCGTGAGTGAAGACTGCACGCAACCACCAAGTTGTATGAAGACTTGAACTGACAGAGCAAGGCGATTGCTCAAAGAGTGGAATCAAGACGGAGTCTTGGATTCAGGGGGAGACCCTGAGATAGATTACACTGTAAGACGTAGCATAAAGTATAGATCTAGGGATGATCACAAGTACTTGTATGTTCTGACGAATTATTGATAAGTGAAATCTTTCCACTTGGCTGAGAGCCCCCAGACGTAGGTGACGTTGCAGGGAACTGGGCAAACAATCTACTGTGTCATTGTTTATAGCTTTATATTTATGTCCGACGTTATCTACACAAGAAGTCATACACGGTGTTATAGCTTCGTACGTAACATTGTGTGTGACATCTTGCACGACTAGTCTGATCAAAATTTCACAATTAATCCCTAAAATTTTCAAAATACCAAAATTACCCCTAATCTAATAGAGATAACCGGCCCAATTTTTTAATGAGTGTGAAAAGACGAAATTACCCTCAACTATTCATCAAATTTTCAAGTGAATGCCATTGGACCCTCCTATTTCATCAAAACAGAGCATCGTGAGCACCTCGTCAATCACCGGAGCATCGTCGATCACCAGAGCTTTCCTGCTGGGCTTCGTACCTGGTGACTGGAGTGACCGCATTTGGTGGAGGTGATCGAAGTTGTGCCAAAATTTTCACTCCCCGGAAAGTGTGCCGGAAAATATGTTCCTGCGAGTGAAAATTTTGAATTCTTGAACTCATTTCTTATTCCCTCTCTCCCTCTATCTCTTTTCTGGCCATTCTGTGCCGGAGACAATCGTCGGAGCATCACATTCTACCCTTTTGGTTGCTGGCCATTGCCCACCTCGTCGATGCTCACTGCCCACCTCGTCGATGCTCGCCATTTTGTGTTGTGGAGGGTGCAGAGAAAGAATCATGGCCGGCTCCGGCGAAGAATCACCGGAGAAGACGAGAAGGAGGGGTCGAAGACGATGGGGTCGAGACGGACACCTTGGCGGAGGTATTCTGGAGGCCTCGTCGGTCCACCGTGCTCCCCACATGCTGGAGAAACCCCAGCGGTGGATGCCGGAGAAACGCCGGTGAGGAGGGGGTGGCGGAGGAGAAGGAGAGGAATAGTTGAAAGGGTGGCATACCTTTGAAAATTTGATGAATAGTTGAGGGCAATTTCGTCTTTTCACACTCTTTAATTGGACCAGATTTAATTTTGGTTCAATTCAGGGGTATTTTGAAATTTCTGAAGAAAGTTGTCCTAAAATGAAAGTAAGGTATGGAAAAAAGGGAAAAAAAGTTAGGGTAAGAAAGTGTCAAAAGTTTATATTCAGGTGCACAAAAGTGTCATTTTCCCTTGTTTTAATATTTGAAATTTTATATTATTATTGGTTTAAAAACATTTATTTTTTAAAAAATAGTTTAAATCCGCTTAGGTCCGCCTAGACCCGACTAAAGGCAACCCACACTTGCTCACCGTCCTTTAACTAGAGCTCTTCATCATGACTTCAACTTGTTCATTCGTTGGTGTGCTCCATTAATCGTCAGATGTCACGAGCATATCCAAATCAGGTGAGAAAATCGGAGCTCGCGGTTCAGACCTAGACCTTGTGGGGCCCTCTCTTCAAATTCAACCTCAGTAATAAGTTAAGGGAAAATGACACTTTTGTGCACCTAAATATACACTTTTGACACTTTTATACCCTACCTTTTTTTTTTCTTTTTTTCAATACCCTGAATTTCATTTTGGGACAGTAATTCAAAAATACCCATGATTTGAACAAAAATTCAGGGTACTTCCGGGCCATTTTTCCAAAATACCCATGAATTGAACCAAATTCAAGGCCATTTTGGTAAATAAATGGTCAGTTGTCCCAAAATGAAATTCAGGGTACTGAAAAAAAGAAAAAAAAATAGGGTATGAAAGTGTCAAAAGTGTATATTTAGGTGCACAAAAGTGTCCTTTTCCCATAAATTAATTTGAAGTCATGGAGATTCTTACTAGCCCAAGATAGAGTATATAAGAAGCGAAAAGAGGTTAGATGTGGAAGACTAGAAGCATATCTGGTGAGGAATTTCCAACAATCATGACACAACCAAAATTTAATACAAAGATTTTCCACCTATCCGCTCTAACGGCAAGTGCACCAGTCAAGTAATATAGGGAAGCTTTTGACAACCCCAATCACCGATTCCACAAAGATTATGGTGTGCAGGTATTGGACGCTTGAGCTGTATGGGGTTGGTTTAGATTTTGACACATTAACCAATAGCTTTTTGCTAAAATTCCTAACAATTGCAAAGTTCCACTCTAGTATATTCTCTCTAGCATGTAAATCACTCAAATATAAAAATATGAACCAATAATCACAATGATTGAGAATTATGGATTTCTGAGTATTATGATTGTAGTGTATCTCAGTTATATTATGTTAGTGAGATTTTTTAAGATCCAATTCAAGTATTGGTCATCCAAACCCACTCTAACACTACTCCGAAAACGAGCAAAATGTGTTAAATTCTATAATCATTTCTAGTGTTGTTAATACCAGGTCAAACTATAAAATCGATTCTTGAGTATCTAGTAGGGTCCGCCAAACTTCGAGTTGGTACTTTATAGTTGTAAACCCAGTCCGCCTTTTCTTTTAAAGGTGTCAATTTGGTCTACCTAAGGTCTCTATTGGATCCCTACGCCATCAAGTCATTACCTTAGCAGGCCTCACGATGCAATTACTTTCAATCCACCCCCAACTTACCAGTACCCACAATCCATCATGCAATTCTCAATATATGTAATTAAATCATCATCATGTTCGATTAAAAAAAACTCATCATCATGTTCACTTCTCAATTTCACGCAAAAGTGTAGTATATTTTCTAAAATCAAAGCATGCAACAACAATTTTCAGAATTATCAGCTTTCACACATGTAACCTTAAATTCACAATACACAATCTCAATTGAATTACCCAAGAAAATCAAAGCATGCAACAACAATTTTCAGAATTATCAGCTTTCACACATGTAACCTTAAATTCACAATACACAATCTCAATTGAATTACCCAAGAAAATCTCAAATCATAGTGATTAAACTATAATTGAAAAGCAAACACACAAAATCACAAACCAAAATACTTATTTATAGATTCAATTGTTTCTACAAAGTTTGTCTCTACACTAGCCACCTTAGATCCTCTCTCTTCCTCTTGGTCTCTCTCTAGAGACCTCTCCAAGAGCTCTAAGAACTAGCTACCTTCTCCAAACCTCACTATCTGTCTATAGTTCCCAAAAGAGTTCTCTAAAATTACTCCAAGCACCTTAGATCCTCTCTCTTCCTCTTGGAGAAGGTTAGACTTGTGGAGGATAGACGTCCGCCTCTCGACCTCCGCCGCAAGTTCTAAAAACTCTATATAGTGCGTTCTGTTTGTAGAGGGCGAATTGAGCAGAGTGACGGACCAGAAATCTACCTCTCACTTAAGATTTTCACAAAACTCGTCTTTTTTCTGTTTCCACTCCGATTTTGACCTGTTTTTTCTTGTGAAATTTTGTTAAGTAGCAGGAACAATATGTCGAACACAATGTTGTAACGATTGGTTCGACAACTTGCTTAATCACAGTTTAAGGATTACAAATAATAAAGCAGTAAACAGAAGACACACAATATGTTTACCTAGTTCGGTGACTCCGCACCTACGTCTGAGGGCACTCTGCCAGTGGAAAGGTTTTCACTATTCGATAGTCAATAGTACAACTTCAAGCATCAACTAGCTATCACACAAGCTATTTTCCTAAGCTACTAGAGATCTCGCCGTGAACAACCTCGACCACGGACTCCCCCTGTCTTTGAGATTCTCTCAATTCCACCCAGTCTTTGGATGTCTTGAAACTGCCTTACCTAATATCTCCCCCTAATTGCCTCAAAAATGGCAAAAGACCAACATAAAAGAAGGATTTCGACAAACCACAAAAAAAAACAACTCTAAACTCAAGCAAATCAACCCCTAACCGCTGGGCGAAAATCCAAGTTCCACCAAGGAGCAAAAAGTATTCAAGTAATTAACCTGGACAGTCCACGGGGATTCAAGAGTTTATCAAAATAAAATAAGTTTTTTGGAGCGAGTGATATGATTTCTTAAAATGAGGCAGAGTCCTCAACTTCTTTCTCACCTTCATATGGATCTTGTTTTGGAGTGGTAGTTTTAGAGTTCTCATCAGTAGTGACCTTCAGATCATGGAGAAATTTCTCATGAGCAATTTTTATGCTGGTACGAGATTGAATAACCTTGTCAAGGTTGTTGATCGATTTAGTGAGCTCTTGTTCCAATCTGTCAGCAATTGATCTCGTCGGTTTTGAACTGCTGCAAGCTCTTGATGTCTTTACTGGTGGTGGAACAATATCTCTGATGTGCTTCCCGTCAAATAGCTTCGGACTTATATTGAGTTGCAGTGGTCGTTTGCCAGCAACATTAGTTGGACGTAGTATACTTGGATATTGTTGCAGTAACATCCTAGTGATGAGAGAGGGGAAACCAATGGGTAGTTTCACAGCGAGAGATCTAGCATGTTTGACCAGATGATTACACACAAATACTCCAAAATCAGGTTGAGCTTGTGTACCTATTTGATAGATCAGAGAAGCTAGTTCCATTTTGATGCTTGAACCATGCGTCGAGGGTGGCCAATTTGCAATTCCAATTTTATGGAGAATGGAGTACTTAGAGGTTAGTTATGTGGATGCTATTGAACCTCTAGCAGGCCAGGCTTTTCCCTATTCCCAGTAATCTCCTTGCCACTTCATTCATGGATGGTGTCTGACCAACTTGGGCTGAGCTGTCTCTTTCGAGGTAAGCATTGATGGCTTTGGGAGAAAAATCAAGGACAATTCCCCGAACATAAATCTTTCTGAATTCTGGTTTTTCTGCATCATCAAAGGCACCAGGCAGTTTGACGATGAATTCTTTGCCAAAGTGGGATAATATTCTCCTATGTTGGTGACAGTCTTGATTAGTCCTGATGCTTGCAAGAGATTCATCACTGGTTTAATGGCTTGTGCTTCTGTAGACAGTTCTCTTTTTGGAAAGATGGTTCGGTGGTACACGTATTGCCATTCACTGCTGACAAGTGGAGCAGTCGGGACATTCTTAGGAACCCTTTGTCCTCCTACGGTTTTATTTGTTCCACGCACGAGTGCTTCCTCAAGCTCTTCTTCTTCTGATGTTGTATCTTCAACAAACGTAGAGATTATTTTCCTTTTCTTTCCCATGCTAGGTACAGACGTTCCTTCTTCTTCCGAGACTTTTCTCCTTTTTAATAGTTTTTTCTTCTTTTTCTTGTTAGCTAGAATAGTCCCTAGGGTTACATGATCTTCACTTGAAGGTTCATTCTCCCTAGTAACACCCTCGAGTGGAGATATGGTTTCTCACACAAAAAGAGTTTCTAAATTTTCTTGATTGACAAGGACTGGTTCATTACTTTCAGTAGGGATATAGGATCTAGAGTTACATGATTGTTGACTTTGTGTAGATGTTACTTCTGGAGTTTCTAAGCATTCGACTCTTCTAGCTTCCTTTGATGTATCCTTGTCGACATTTAGGGCAGAGATCAAGAGTCCCTCAACTGGTGCATCCTTTTCCATAGCCCCAGAAGGCTCTGTTCGAGGGTTGACAAATCCTTCATTAGAGAAGTGTCCTACTCTTACTTTTACTCCGTACTTGTTTCTCGCAGCCTGGGTCCAGTGCCCCTTTTTGGGTCCAGTGCTCTTGCAGGTGTACGACCACTCCTAGTTCCTACTATTTTTGCGAATTTTGGTATATAGATATGGAGAGAATAGTGAGAATGGTGAAACCCTAATCTTTTCGGAGAGTGGAGATGTGTTTTTGAGAAGACTAGGGAAAGTGCAGAGACGTCTACGTTTAGCTGTGGGTAGCCGATAGGTTTGTATGAGGATTGGCTACAGATCATGTCACATGATGACAAATAGATTTTTGTTTCCTTTTTATTTGAGATCTAAAAATGAGCTTTTGGTTTAATTGGTCCGGATTTGATTTTGTGGACCCTCACAGTCCTTCTAGAGAGAGAGAGAAAAACAAATCAGCAAAAGCTCTCTCCATTTTCTTCCTTGAAGAGCTTTATTCAAGATGGCAAAGTCCAAGGGAGGACCTTAGACTTTCAAACCGATTTGTATCCATTTCCTTGGTGAAGATGTCTGCAAGCTATTTTTATTTTGGAATATACTCTAACTTGATCTTCTTGTCTTCTACTAGCTCTCTAATGAAGTGATGCCTGATGTCAATGTGCTTAGTTGTGCTATGTTGCACCAGATTCTTTGAGATATTGATGGCACTGATGTTGTCGCGGAATAATGTCATGACATCTTGCTTGACATCATACTCCGCCAGCATCTGCTTCATCCACAACAGTTGAGTGCAACTACTTCCAGCAGCAATGTACTCGAATTTAGCAGTCGATAGAGCTACACAATTTTGCTTCTTGCTGAACCAGGAGACAAGATTATTCCTGAGATAGAAGCATCCCCCAAAAGTGCTTTTACAATCTGGTGTGCTTCATGATATATATATCGAATAATTCTTTTCGCTCGAGCTAGATGAATTATCTTTAGATTTGCTTGGTAGCGAGCACAGACTCCTAAAAAGGCAATGTCAGATCTACTTGCTGTGAGGTATAATAGGCTTCCAATGCTGCTTTGATAGAGACTTTGATCTACAGGTTCGCCTTAATCATCCTTGGTAAACTTTACATGAGTAGCAATTGGAGTTCGCTTGAGTGAAATTTTTTCCAAACCGAAATTATTTATAATATTTTTTGGCATACTTTCCATTATCCATATGTTTGATCTGAAATCCTAGAAAATAAGTTAGCTCACCTACCATACTTATCTCGAACTCGAATTGCATATGTTGGACAAAACATTCCAACATCTTGTCTGACATTCCTCCAAAGACAATGTCGTCCACGTATATGTGAGCAATCATAATGTTGCTTCCTTCCTTTTTCATGAATAAGGTCTCGTCAACTCCCCCTCGAGTGTATCCATTCTAAACTAGGAACTGAGTTAGACGTTCATACCAGACTCGAGGTGTTTACTTGAGTCCGTAGAGAGCTTTCTTGAGTCTATAGACATGTTGTGGAGAATTGTGGTCTTTAAACCCCTTTGTGTGAGAAATATATGCCTCTTCGTTCAGATATCCATTATGGAAAGCACTTTTTACATTCATCTCGTAAAGTTTGAACCGTAGATGGCAGGAAATACTAAGAAGTAGTTTAATGGCCTCTAGTCTAGCAACGAGAGCAAATGTCTCATCGAAAGACCCGATAGGCACGAATAAGGAAAATTCCTTCGTCACTGTTAGGATGAAACTTGCGTCGTAGTTCCCTATTGACAAGGATATAACATACCGACCCAAAGACATGAAAGTAATTGACATTAAGGTTTCTCCCCCTCCATATTTCATTAAGTGTTTCCGAAGTACCTGGACGAAGGATGACTGTATTATTAATATGGCAAGCTGTGTTGAGTGCCTCTACCCAAAAGTGTGTAGGGATATTTTTGGTTAAAATCATGACTTTTGCCATCTCTTGAAGCGTTAGTTTCTTCCTTTCTACAATCCCGTCCCGTTGAGGTGTAATGAGAGCAGAGAATTCATGTACTATTCCTTCAGCCTCACAGAAGTTTGCAAAGCTTATGTTCTCAAATTTTCGTCCATGGTCACTCCTTAGTCTGACTACTTTGCCAATAGTTTCTCCTTTCTCCCTTTGAACTTTTCGACACCAGGATTTGAAGACAACAAATGTTTCTGACTTTTCCTGAATAAACTCAACCCATATGTATCTTGAGAAGTAATCAACACACACCAGGATAATTTTTTTTCCTCCTAGGCTTTCTACTTGCATGGGTCTCATAAGATCAACATGCAGGAGTTCTAGTACTCGAGAGGTGGTAAGATGTTGTACCTTCTTGTGTGACGTTTTGACTTGTTTTCCTATTTGACAGTCTCCACAGATTTTTCCTTCATCAATCTTTAGGTTCGGGACTCCAATGATGGCTTGCTCAGATAAGATCTTCTGCATGCTCCTCAAATTTATGTGTCCAAGCTTTTGATGCCATAGTTTGGTTTCTTGAGTTTTGGATAAAAGACATTTAGTAGACAGAGGAGCTGTTGTTGGAGACCATAGATAGCAGTTGTCTTGTGACCTAAGTCCAGTCATGAGTTCCTCTAATATTGTGTTCACCACTGCACACTTGTTACGAGTAAATTTAACCTTGAGGTCTAGATCTCAGAGTTTACTGATGCTTATCAAATTGGCAGTGAGTCCTTCTACCAATAAGGCTTCATTTAGACAGGGTGAGTTCAGTAGGTTGAGCTTCCCTTTTCCTAATACCCCGTCTTTCACTCCATCTCCAAAGGTGACAAAACAGTTTGAGCATGGTGTCAGAGTAGTAAGGAATGTGTTATTACCAGTCATATGCCGAGAGGAGCCACTATCAAAGTTCCAATCATTACTGGTAGAGGCTTTTAGTGAGGTGTAAGTAATGTAAGCCCTATAATGTACTTCCTTCACCCGTCATTCTTTTTGTACTTTGAGGTTGGTGATGTACCTTTTTCTCCCTCCATACTTGTTGATTTTGAGCTTTGGCAGTCTTGCGTTTAACGAAGCTCTTCCTATAGAGGTGATAGCAGAATGGTCGGATGTGACTTTTTTGTCCACAGTGATGGCATGACAAATTATGTATTCTTTTCTTTGGATTGCCATGATCGTGTTTCTTCTGAGGCCGGGTACTACCGGATGTCTGTGACATCTGTTGAGACATGTTGTTGGTAGTTCTTTGAGGAACAAAATTGGTATGTGATGTTGAAGCTCCTTTTGAGTAACCTAGTCCTTCCAAGCTGTTTGCAGACTTTCCAATAAATAGAATTTGGTCCAAGGTGTCAGTGCTTGGGTTCATCATCTTGATGGACTTGGCTATGAGCTCTAGTTCCCCTTTCAGATGAGCGATGTCCTTCTTTAGATCAATGATGGTTTGGAGGAGTCTTGTCTTGTCTTTATTGAGTGAGAGAATGATTGTATTCTGTTTCTCAATAACTTGAGAGTCTTCAAGCCACTTGACATACCACTCATTGTATGCGTTGTTGAGAGTTTCATCTAATAACTCGTCATCTGAGGCAAATTTCTTCAAGAGTTCGGTGGATGTGGAGGCAATGAATGCTACATAGTTACTCGTCAGGTTTGCGTCACTGTCTCCTTCTCCTTTATCCGAAAAGGAAGCAATGTATCCTTTCTTTTGCTTTCTCAAGAAGTTAGGACATTCCCTCTGCACATGCCCACAACCTTCACATTCGAAGCATTGTACTCCTTTTTCTGCTTTTTCACCTCGTCTACCTTCTTTGTTTTCAGCCTTTTGAAACCTTTGATGAGGTTTGTCTCTAACATCTCGTGAGACATTCTTTCTAGCCATCTAGTTGAATCTTTTCATAACTCGATTATAGTTCGCTGTCTGAGTCTGAAAGTACCTGCTCATTTTGGGCTTGAGTGGAGCTTTTGTAGGCTACGCCTTTGTGTTTTTTCTCCATGATTGGGAGAGAGAGCTCGTAGGTCATGAGAGATCCCATGAGTTCATCAAATTTCAGAACTTTAAGATCATGACATTCTTCTATGACAGTGATCGTCATCTTGAATCTAGAGCTTAGAGCTCTATGGATTTTTCTATGGCTAGATCCCTTATCCGTACATTGAACTCAACTAGGTCTCGTCTTCATTCATAGAGATAGCTTCAAAATTTGTGGTGAGATATTGTAGTTTTTGCTCTCGAACTTTGGAGGTCCCCTCATAGGCAGTGGCAAGAGAACCCCGGGCTATTTTGGCACCATTACATGTGTTGATAAGACTAAAGTCGAACATTTGTGCTATCGAGGGATTTCATATTTTGGCACCAGTACATGGCAAGAGAATCCCGGGCTATCGAGGGATTTCATGAAGGCACACATTTGTGCTTTCCAATAACCATAGTTGGTTCCATCGAGCACTGGTGGTCGATTGATCAATCCTCCTTCCTTTGAGTCCATACTTGCTATACATAATCTTTGCAGGAAATCACCTAAGAGTTTAACGTGCCTCATCTGATACCAATTGAAATTATGTTAAGTAGCAGGAACAAAATGTCGAACACAATGTTTTAACCATTTGTTCGACAATTTGCTTAATCACAGTTTATGGACTATAAATAATAAAGCAGTAAATAGAAGACACACAATATGTTTACCCATTTCGGTGACTTCGCGCCTACGGCTGGAGGCACTCTGCCAGTGGAAAGATTTTCACTATTCGGTAGTCAATAGTAAAACTTTAAACATAAAGTAGCTATCACACAAGCTATTGTCCTAAGCTACTAGAGATCTCACCGTGAACAACCTCGACAAGGGACTCCCCCTATCTTTGAGATCCTCTCAATTCCACCCTTCGAGCAAGCCCATGCTCGGTTGTGTTGTCTTCGACAATCTTCTTTGTGAGTCTTCAATCAAGAATCAAAACCCAATAAACTACAGACACTCAAATCTCCTCGACTTTATGTATGCAATCGACATCGTACTCTTTAAATTGATCAGCCTCTCAATTCGCTAGTCGTACACGGTTAACAACTCTGAGAATTTAGCACATAGAAAGGATTGAGTTGCTAAGGGGGTAGCATGTGCTTTTATAGCACCCTATTGCCTAATCTGATTCCTATTCTGATTAGAAAATCTCTTACCGCCTTGCGTTTCTGGCAAGTGACAAGTTGGTTTTGCCGCCTTCATTAAACCTTGCTTGCGTGTCTTTCTTCCAGCTGGACCTTACCTAATTCATCCATGTCTTCATTCCTTTGCGCGCGGAGCTTCTGTGCTCAAAACAGGAAGTCTTCGATGTCTTGTCTAATCATGCGAGTGTCATGTCGCACTAACTATGATGAAACATTTTATCGGTAATCTTGACATCGTACTAAAAAAATATGACAATACTAAACGTAGTAACACGTTGAATACACTCGAATACCCGGCGAAACATATTTGGAAATAAATGACACAAAATTCCTAAAAATCGGGTTAAATGCGGTATGATTTGTTTAAAATGGATTCAGAGAACCTGTTCATATCAACGATCACGGGCTTAGAATTCGCGCATCATACGAATCTCAGAGATCTGTTTATGTAGGATTCATACATGACTTAATTAGGAAAATTTATAATATTAGGAAATCCGAACTAATAGGCAATAACACTAAACTATAATAAACAAGATGTTACAAATATGAATTATGAAATATAGGAAATAATATGAAAATTTTTTATTAGCTATTGATTCCTTAGACTCAATATGGTGGAAACTAAATTGAGGCATATTCTATAAATATATGTGGTCTAGGAGATCATAATTGTCTCTTATTTTTCCCGCGAGTTAAGTTTTTAAAGGATTTCCCTAGCACTCTACACTCACATGTGTGCCGATTTTCATATCACATGGATATATACGTGGACAATAGCCTCCAACCGAATTAAATGACACAAAGGAGTGAAATAGAGTTAGATGACAAAAAAACGAAAACGAGTCTAGAAAGTCGGGACAATGCATGGCTAAAAAATTGTTCATAATTAATGAATAAATTGATATTGAGTTATTCAAAAGGAGTTTGTTGTTATACTTCCCCTCACATGCTGGCATCACAATTTCAGAATATATTCTTCCAGATTGAGGGGATGTACGTGTAGATCATAGGCATCGAGTCTAAACTAAGTGCATAGGGAAAAAACATACACAAAAAAATTGCAGGGGAAACTAATTAAATAGTAAGACCATACCCATTCATTAGATCATATACCTAGCGAGTGAGTAAAACTCCATAATACAAAAATTTTAACCAAGGATCCTTACACTACACTTATTTTTTTCCATAAGAGAAGCATACACAATGAGGGAACGTGGTCGTTAAAAAGATAACAGCCGCGTACACAGTGTGTACGTTGCCATGTCATCTTATGGTAACACATGAATGTTCGCTACCATAAGGGACGTCTTATTGAAAGAGATCACCACGGGTTCCAAACAATGAATATCATGCAGCGGACTTTATGTAACCGTGGTGATCGTAAAAAGCTTGATCTTAATGCCATTTGAACATGTTATAAACATAATTAAAGATCTGATATTTACCTCTTGTAATCGACAAGAACACAAGTGTGGTGTTCTCTCTATCAAGTCCACACAAGCACACAACCGAAATGGTTTTTTTCACTCAATCTTTTGCTAGAAATTTTGAGAGAAAACAAGAGCAACAATGGAAGAAGAGAGGGAGAGAATTTTCAGCCATTAGGGGGGGAGAATGAGGGAGGAAGTTGCTGAAAAAATCAAGGATAAAATGAATAGATATTATGTGATTTTAATTTGAAATTAAATTGAATTTCAAAATTAAAATTGCATTATCTATCCCTTTATTCTTTCTTATTTGCATTTGTTCCCTCTCTTATCTTAAATCCCTAAATGGGCTTTAAGCCCGTTTAACTAAAACCCAAATTAAACCCATTAACTTGAGTTCTAATTTCGGTTTAGTCAAAACGGCTCAATTTCCTCGAATTGATTTCTTCAACCGTCTGGTTAAAACCTTAGGCCAGAAAACTACCGAATTGTTCTCAATTCTCATCCATAATTGTTGTCATGTATCGTGCTTAATGCGTGTGACCCTCTAGGCTCACGAATAATTGGCAGACTGGTAAAATTACTATTTTACCCTTTCCATCATAAGTGGCCTCTAGCAAGACATTATGATTATCCAATATTCGTGATTATCGATTATTCGACTTAACCTGTTATCGTACATGTCACTGTCCTTTTATCAAACCGATATCCAGATTGATCAATAGGCATAGAAGGGTCATCCTAATTTATCAATCACTGTTTCTTGATATCTGAGATGACTGAAAACTGATACTAAGCTATCACCTGCATGGCCATGCTCTTTCTTCAGTCCTACTCATCAAGTGGCCTAAACGGATATCTTTCTCATACCGAAGTATAAGTGATAAATCCCTCAGACGCCTTTCGAGTTCACTAGTGCAATAAACGCCAAAGCCAATCGAAGCCGTTATGGTTACCCTTTTACAGATAACGTTAGACTAGGTCAAACTTAGGTATTTGTTACATAGTGTACACAAAGACTCCTTGGTCTTAGGATATAATGACAAGTAACGATATGTGAGTATATCATGACTGGATCTATGCAGCATACTCACAATCGGGTTGTCCGATATCATCGACCCGATGATATCTGTGATATAACTCCGGCACATACTTTGCCATGATCAGTAGAGCGTGATCATAAGGAGTTAGTCTCATACTGATCGCTTCAGAAAGAAGCTTAGCTGATCAGGGACTCATCAAATGTAATTCTTTCTGATCTATAGATCTACTATTAGTGGTTACACACATAATGACATAGATCAAATTACATTCGATATATTACTACAACACATTAGTAATATATGCCGATTTATTTATTCGAAAAGATGATAAAACATTACATCTGTAGATCACTTTTATATTGGACTGGGGCATAACTCTAACACTTATGGCAACATACATGTCGTTGTAAGCTACACTTATGTCTTTTTTTAAACTAAGCATTCTTCTTTTTCTCCTCCTGCTCCTTTTATTCTTCAACGTGAAATTTAGGAATGCAAAGTCAAAGGGAGTCTTTGAGATGTTCGAGAATGTCAGACCCGACAACTGAAGAGATCCTGCAAAATCGTCGGTCTCGGTTATCACCGGCAACAGGGAGGATTTCTCCTATTTACAGAATATCTTCTATTACATCAACCCTTGGTCGACCACTAACAAACTCTTTCACGAACTCAAGATAGAGATAAGGTAGTTCCTAATTTTCTTACATTTTTTTATCATTACAACTTTCTATTTTTGATACATGTTTTTTTCTTGGTAAATTAGGGTTTTTGTGCATAATAAATAATGATTGACATATCACCCTTTTTCTGCTCTAATTTATATAAATTTACTATCCATTTTATGGCGTTTATGATTATGATTTTTCGGGGTTGAAGGTTGTGAACTAGTAACTGTTGTTGAGCTCGTCAACGAGGAACTTGTAGGCGACCTTGTCGTAAGCCAAGGCGGCTTTCTCGGCGGTGTCGGAGAGATAGTGTCGGTGTCCACATTTATATCGACCACCTCTTTAAAATTAAATTCTTGAAAGAATACTGATGTCATTTACTGTTTTTCTTATAAATTTTATTAGTAATGGAGAAAGTGTTTTGTTAGAAATTATAATTATTTTAGTCCTTTTACATAAAAATAAGGGGGATTATTAATGATTGATCAAAAATAAATATAAACATTGTAATTTAATTAATATACAACAGTTAACAATTGTAACATCTAAAGGTGTCACATATAGTTAACTTTGTTATTCATTATAATCTTCTCAATTTGATTGTAGAAATGGCATGCAAGTTATCGAGAAATAAAGGATAAGGGACCATAGTCAACGTACAATCCTCTACTACCAGTGGTGTCCCTCTCCACCGGCACAGCCAACTCCGTAGCTGAATCCATTGAACTTGATAGGTCGTCATTAATGCAACTAACACGTATCTGCTGTATATGAAGGATATATATATATATATATATATATTAGATTTATCATCAAATGATTTGGAAGATTTGGACGGAGATATGGTTTAATAATTTATGGATGCACGAGTGTTTGTTGCCACCTTGTCTCCTGTGCATGCCAACCTCTCCATATTATATATATATACCAAATAAATTTAGTACTAATTTCCTCCTAATCATAGAAAGATTATAAGATATGTGTTTACAAATCCTAGTCCCAATTAGATACAGACTGTCTTCAATCTTGACAGGGAATGGATTTTGGATCCAACGATGAGTACTTAATTAATCCAAAGGTTTTTTGGTACAACATTGCTCTTAATTTTCATGACTTTCTATGATTTTCTTCTTTATTTTGTCTGTTAGCATCCCAATGTTCAGTGTCAACAATAGTCTAATTTCATACATGAGCTAAATTCGAATTAAAGCTTTCACTGTAGTACGTAGGAAAAATGTCACATGAATACTCTACAATTTGACTTTTTTCACCTAATTACTCATAAACTTTTTTTGGCATTATGAGTATCATGAATTTGCAAAATTGTTACCGTTAGTACCCAATACCTATTTTTGTCCATTTTTCACAAAACTCTGTTAAATTTTGAGGTGAAAAGACTAAAATGTCCCTGTAAGTATTTTGAATTTTCAAAATGTGCCCTTTGACCCTCAATTCATTTTCGTCCTCCATACATTACTCTCACTCTTCATTGAAGGAAATTTTCAAAATGTGTCCTGTTACCCTCAATTCTTCTTCTTCTTCTTCTCCTCCTCCTCCTCTCGAAACCCTCGGCGATTCGTGCTTCAGCGCTCAAATTTAAAATTGAATCATGAGTATTTCTTCTTCTTTTGAGTAATTTCGTTTATAGGTTTATGGGTTTTGATGGTTTTAGTGATTGGGGTCGAATCAAATGGATGTGTTTCAATTTTGTTAGAATTTCTAAGGAGACCCAGTTCACGGGAGGTTCTGGGAGAGCTTCTGGTGTTCACGGGGCTTCTGTGGATCACAGTTGTGTTGGGGTTTTGGTGAGTTGGATGTGGAAGTCGAAATGGGCAGTTTTGGATCAGGAGTTTTTCGATTTCTCGGCCTACAAAATTCCCTCTTCAGTTTCGTCGGCGTCAATTTTAGGATTAGTGATGGCTTTTCTCCTTTTAGGATTATGTTTCTATCTCATATCGTGTTGTGTGTGAGGACTAGATTAGGGAAATGGAATAGGAAGCTGAGTTCTAGTTCTGGTTGTCCTCCATTGACGAGTGAGAGTGGGCTATGGAGGAAGAAGAGGGATTGGCGGTAAAATGGCACATATTGGGGCATTTTAGTCTTTCTACTTCAAAATTTAACAGAGTTTTGTAAAAAAATGGACAGTGAGAATCTAACAGTGAAAATTATGCAAATTTAAGGAACTCATAATATCAAATTTTTTTAAGAATAGTCAAGTGAAAAAATATCAAATTTTGGGGTAGTCTGATAATATTATCCCTAATATATAATAGACAAAATCCCGATCAAACATATTTATTATTAAACCATATATAGTGTAATTTTTAATATATTTATAAAAAAATATATTAAATGAACTGAGTTGAATTGAATTTTTAGTTCATGATTATTTTTCTCCATTTAAAGTGTACGAGATACTATAGTTAAAGTTATTTCAAATCTCACCAAATTTACACTCTACTTGGTGAGGATTTGTAGACCCAAGTCCCATACAAATGCACGTGTGATCATTGAACACAGTGTCTTAACCATGGGATATGTCCATATAAGGTGACCACATCTTCATTAATTGCCATACCTGTTTCGTCCCCATTACTCAAAGCCCCACAAAATTAATTACTCTAATATTCATGTATATGTATATATAATAGTAAGTACTGTAGGAATAATAATGCAGCATCCCAGGTTTTGTTATGCACAATCCATTTAGCACTATTACCCACTCATAACGAGAATTCAAAATTTATTGACGTTCTATAACTTCTAGACAACCCCATGAACACCTCTACTACATAACATTTAATTATATTTTAAATAACAATAACTTACTAACTATTGGAGATGAAATCAATAGAATGGTGTGTTTCTTTAGTTCGTTAGCCAAGTGTACCTAATTAGTAGAAATAAAGTACAGAGTAATATTATTGATAATATTGTCATCTTAGTAGATACAATAGGAGAGCAACTTTTCATTGGTTATTAGAAGGTGTGGACCTCTTCTTTGCTTGCACATGTTGTGTTGTGAATCACTGTTATGTTTCATAATTTATTTGGGCCAACAGTTTTTTTTATATATTTTGGACCATTTGTTAAATATTATTTTGGGCCTAAGGCATAAACATTTTGGTTTTGGGTCATTTCTTTGTCACTACTTTTATATTGATGTTAGGCTCATTATTTAGGGATGCATTCTCTTGCCATTAAGATGGATGGATCATTCTTACCATTACTATTCATAGGATGGATGGTAATGATCCCTGGTTAAAATTAACTACTTATTTTATTACACTAATAATTCAATTAACATAAGAAGATTATAAGCCTTTGCAACATTAGAAATTAAAACCTAGATTACTATTTGTTGCTGTCCGGCTTCACGATTACAATTAGGATATCAGAATTTGATCAGATAAATTTCTGGCGAATTACTAACTCTTAAATCGAAATTTTTTTGACGACAACTAACGAGAGAGAGTCATCATTTCCGGCGAACTCGTGATCTAGTGATAGTTTGATTTAGAATTTATTGATTGTTTGGTTTATATTTCATGATCGCACTACACAACAATCTCTCGTTTTCATACACATTATGTGATTCATGATCGCAAATTCATAAAATTATATTGGATTGCTCGGTTCTGTCAAGCTATCACACAATCTACAGATATCATTAGATTGTATCAATTTTAGAGTTCAATTTTTTAAAACATGTTGCGTAGTTCTTGAAACTAAGAGCACATAGTTTTCTACCTCTTATTTCTAAAACAGATATCACACATTTATTATATTATAAAATCATGATACTAAAAGAGTATAGTTTGTTTTTATGAAACATATTTTACAAATTATGGTTTGTCCATCTTGTTTCACAATGATGCCCTATTAATCAAAGTTTCATTTTTTTACTTACAAGTTTGCAGTTAAGTTTACAGAGGGTTCTGACTCTTGTTTTGCAATATAGTTCTATGAAAAAGGTTTGAGTGTTTTAGAAACAACACAAGTTGTTTCCTTAAACAATAATTACAGTGTGTGTTTGTACCTCTGTTTTGTAAACATGTTTCACTGTTTCCAAAAAAACAAATGTTTTAAACATATACATATGATAGGTGACTTAATGTTTGTGTGATCTTCCTTAGTAAATTGGTGACATAAGAAATATGTCACTTTGCATGGATAGTAGGTGACTTACACTTAAGTCATTCTCTAGTAAATGTAAATGGGTGACTTATTATATTTGTCACACTTTTTGAATAATGCGTGACTTGCATCATCTTCTCTAGTTAATGGGTAACTTAATATGCGTGTCATTTTTTCGTATGGAGGGCGATGGCGGAACTGCAGTGGGGTAGCAAGGGCAGTTGCCCCGTCTTAACTTTCAAATATATACTTATTATGTAATTAGATTGTTCAGATACTTAACGTAATTTAGTGGTTGTGCCATTGTTTTGCTTTCATCTAGGTATTGTATTGGACTCCCAAGTCCCACTTTTTGCGATTCAAATATGCATTTAATTTAAGAGGCGTGCTATGTGTTAACTCATCTACTGTTGTTAGGTGTAATTATTCATAACTTGCATTTTTTTGTCATTTAACACTAATAACGAGGGTAAATTAGTATTTGCATATCATTTCCTTTCAATTATCTCATTTAATTCATATTTAATACCAATAACTACTTACACAATCATGAAATATTTTTCGTTGTTGACCAGTAAATTTTTTTGTTTTAAATATTAGTGTCATATGCTTCCATTGTTCCATTGTAATGTCACATGTTTTCATTGTTTCACGAACAAAATAGTTATTTCCATTGTTCCATTGCAAATGTCCTATGATTTCATTATGCCATTGTAGTGTCATATGTTTACATTATTTCATGAACAATATATTTATTTCCATTATTCCATTGCAAATGTTCTATGCTTTTGATGCGGTTGCATCACGTTTACATTTCAGATAATATTTCCCGCATTAGTTGATGTTTTTACCCTCGGGATTATATGATTGTTAATTCCTTAAACACTTGTATGCCTTCACGGGTTTTTGAGCCCACATGTATAGGAAACTGAACTAGAGGCGTTTTTGGAGACTTCGAGAGGAGTTTCATCATCGTCGATAGCTAAGCACATGCAAGGATCAATCAAGACACCTAGCATCAATCGGAACTGAAGACTCTAGAGCGATTTCATGAGTTTTGACCTGGAGGGGTTTGGGGTTTTGGATTTCTATCTCATAACTTTGTGTTTCAAATTGTACACGAATATTTTATTTGCTAGCACCATGCATGGGCTTAATTCCTGTGATCATGGGTGCTAGGTCGTTACTATGTATTTATTAGATTATTAATTTGATGAATGATGATTTGCATGATTTGTATGTTTTTGGTGTTTTATTGTTAAAAACTTATGTCGGGAGGCATATGTGCTTTAGTTTGAGTTGTGATTTCGAGTTCGAGAGGGCCGGTGGACAACAGACCTATCCATATTCAAGGTTCGATTCACTACGAAAGTAGGAATCGAAATTTGTGGAGACTTATGATTACCATGATAGCTTTTTGATATGTTCATGCTTGTTAATTATTCAGAAATCTATAGTTGACCCATCACTTATGATTCTTCCCCCTGAATAGTATATCTGAAAGCTTGAACGTTTTATATCATTATAAACCCATTATTACATCACACATATTTACTTTCTATTTATAATTATAATTACAACTGAGATAAACCCCAATTGTTCTCTGACGATTCGGCCTGGTCTAACCGGTGGTACTTGTGACGATTGTGTGCGCTTGCATGTTATCAGGTGTCCGTGGACTACTGTCTACATGCCTAACAAGTTTTTGGCGCCGCTGTCGGGGACCAACAGTTTATTTCATTTTTATTTTTAGGGGTAATTACAGATCAGTACACCCGTCGAAACCTCATTTCAGAATTGGTACCCCAAGTTTGAAATTTTTTTCTCAGTCCCCAAGTTTAAAACGTTAACACTTCAGTTCAAATTCTGTCAAATCTAACAACAATACTGTTAATATTTTTGTTAATACCTAAAATGCCCCCATGTATAATTTTAATGGTATACTTATTTTATAAATATATATTTACCATTTTACCCTTCATGAAATACAAAATATATCTTCAGTTGTAGGGGTGTATTTGTCTTTTCAACTAAAAAATTTAAGAAAATAAAATTTTAAATGTGCAATGACTTTTATGTCCTCAAATCATCTCCTCAACTCTCTCTTATCTTTCTGTTTTTCATTTGTTCAACTTCATAAACTTATTCAATTTCCTAGCAATTATTTTACAAAACTTCATATTACACTAATAAGGAATTTCTCAGAAATTCCACAAACAGTTGAATTTGTAAGAATCGAGAATAAAAAAGACACAAAAAATTAGAGAGCTGCAATTCCATACTTTATTGTGAACAATCTAAACTTTTTATGTACATAATTGTTACAACAGAAGCAAACTAAAAATATGCTTATGGAATAGCCATGGTTGAATCGGCAGAGATGTGGGCTCGCAGATAGAACAAACCTGAATCAGATGTGCACCGACAGAGGCCGTCGGAGCCAAGCCCAGCGACGGTGGCGCAGGAACCGAGCCCAGCGACGGTGGAGCCCAGCCATGGTCACGACCTCCAACCCAGATCTCACCGCAGACGGCCATTTCTCGCTGCCCCAACGACGACCTCGAACAACGCAGCCTCCTCGAATCCACCACCAGAGACCACCTCTACGTTGCCTGCTCCGACCCATCCCTCCCTCCCCTCAAGTTCTATTGTTGCTTCGACCGCCACACAACCGTCTCCTTCATTGACAGCGCCACCGTAAGGATTAAAGGCAGACGTCGCCTTCGTCTAGACCCGTCGTCGAAGCTCGTGCCACCGCTGGTAAAGAGATGAACCGTCGCTGCCGGTAAAGTAGTAGCTTGTGCTGCGTTGCTCGCTCTCGTCGGATCTGGTCCCTACAGCGGCGAATACGAGGTTCTGGGAAGATGTTGCAGATCTGATTTGTGGGATTGGAAGATGTGTGGGTTATGGGATGATAAGTTTGCAGATCTAGTTTTTGTGTGGCAAATAATCAGGTTAGAAAAGTGTAAATGTAAGGTTAGAGAAGGGTACAATTGTAATTGCACAAGTTATTTAAATTTTTTAAATTATTTTGTTTGTTAACTTGTAAAGACTATCTTGCCCTCAATCTACTAGTCAAATTGATTATTGAATTGGGGTAAAAGGGTAATTGCATAATTACCCCAAAGATTATATAAAATTGAAAATTATATAGTAAGGATATTTTGGACTTTTTACAAACCACATCAGTTAAATCTAACAGAATTGAACTTAAGTGTAACGTAATGAAACTTGAGGGACCGAGAGAAAAATATCAACCTTGGGGTACCAATTCTGAAAAGAGGTTTCGACGGGTGTACTAATCTGTAATTGCTCCTTTTTCTTACTAGAATTTGTGTCTCTGAAAATTTGCAGGTAGCTGAACGTGCATGACCCGTTTATCCGTTGCATATGAATTTGAATTGAATCAAGAGATCGAAATGCTTTGCAGGCGGAACAACGCGAGAAAGAACATGACGCTTCACCTAGCAACATCTACAAGTATGAACGGAGAGGGAGACATTCCGCTTGTTGCAAGGGTAGCACTAGAGAGAGAAGGCATAAATGATGCTTCGCGTGATGGAGCAGCTCGAAGGCAGGACCCGCCTCAGTTTCCAAACATGCATGCCTAGTTTCAAGCTTTCTAAGCTTTTCAAAGACGAGAGGCACCGGCCTACAACCCATAAAATTTCAAGCTTAAACCGATGCCTTTGAGCCTTATTTCCACTATTGGCTAGTTCCACGGGTTAAGTAAGGAAGATCCACATGGCAATTGTTGGCTATAAACGATCCGAATTTTTAACGAACTGCTCGAGCTCGACTCGTTAAATATTTGGCTCGAGCTCGAGATGAATTCGAGCTCGAGATTGGCCTCGTTTAATAAACGAGCCGAGCTCGAGCCTAACCTTTTAAGGCTCGATAGGTTCGCGAGCCGGCTCGTTTAATATTTATTGAGTTATATATTTATAAAATACTTATAATAGAATTAGACAAGCCAAATCAAGTTGAACCAATTTCAAGCTGGCTCATTTATTATTTAATGAATTATTTCTCATTTGTTTAATTTTTAATTAATATTTTTATTTAAATTTAAGCGAACGAACTCGAGCCGAGCCGAGCTCGAGCTCGTCTATTTTATTTAGAGTCAAACTTGAGCTTAGTCGTATAAGCTCGTTCGATCCCGATCCGAGCTCGAGCCGAACACTTTTTTTACGAGCCAAGCTGAGCCCTGCCAAAATGAGGCTCGGCTCGGCTTGTTGACACTCCTATGCCCATCTATGAAATTTTGAGAGAATGTGTAACACATCAGGGAAAGGAGTACCTTATGATGTACTTCGATATAAACTTTTCTTATGGTCATTGGCAGATGGAGCGGCTAGCTGGTATTAATCATTAAAGCTTGAGGAGACGGAAATCTGGGACACTCTCTAATACTTACTCTTGGGCTGCTACCACCCTTCGTTGAAGACAACAGGCATCAGGCGAGAGATCTATGATTTCGACCATTTGACAAAGAGACTTTAAATGATGCATGAAAGAGATACAAAACACTAATAACAAGATGCCTGGACCTCCAGATGCCTTCCTATGTGCAACTAGAACTGTTTTAGAACGAGCTTGATTTACATAGTCAGTTCATGTTAAATGCCTTAGGAGGAGGCATGTTGATGAGAAAAGACCCTTCGGTAGCATTTGAACAAATAGAATTGTGCACCACAAATAACTTCTAGTCTCTCAAGAAGAGAAGACCGAGATCTCAGCAGGTTGCATACGTGAATGACAATAACGCCATAATAACACTGTCAGATAAAATTTACGCGCTAGTAGTCAAGGTGGAAAACATAGGCTAAAATATAGACAACCAAGATGAGATAAAAGATCAGTGTAGGGTGTGTAATCAGCCAGACTACGGAGTTGATGGCTGTATTTACATAAACCAACATATTACTAGGAACAACCTAAAATTATGATTCGTAGCAGGGACACGATGTCGAACGCAATGCTGTAACACTTGGTTCGACAAATTGTCTGTTTACAAATAATGGACAGTAAATAAAAAACAGTAAACAGAAGACACGCAATATGTTTACCAGTTCGGTGACTCCGCACCTATGTTTAGGGGGCACTCTGCCAGTGGAAAGGTTTTCACTATAGCTAATAGAACAACTTCAAGCATCAACTGGTTATCACACAAACCATTATCCTAAGCTATTATTTCCTCACCGTGAACCACCTCGACCAGGGACTCCCACTGCCTTTGAGATCCTCTCAAATCCACCCTTCGAGCAAGCCTATGCTCAGTGTATTCGTCTTTGACAATTTGCTCGTGAATCTTCAATCACGTACACAATCCCCTAATCGATCAAACACTCAATTCTTCTTGAATGATTTTTGTCGAGCACGCGGTTCTTAACAAAGCATACAATCTCCAAACACACTAGTCCAACACGCTTATGAGCTCTGAATAATTTTTGCACAAAGAACCTCTCAAGTTGCTATGGGAAACACATGCTTTTATAGCAACCACACATGCCTATTTCGGAGTTCTACTCCTTATAGGAAATTCCTTCTCGCCTCTTTGTTATTGGCAAGTTGTCAGGTTGGCGTTGCCGTCTTATTTGGCCTTGCTGATGTGTAATCCTTACAACTAGAAGTTACCTAAACTTGTCGTAGGTTAATTCCCTTGTGCGCCATGTTTCTGTGAATTGAATAGGAAAGTTTCATCTCTTTCCTGATCTAGAGTGGACCATGTCACGCCAAATGCGTTGCAACATGTTGCCTGACATCTTTTCCTTTGTGCTAAAAAATATGCCAATACTAAACGTAGCAACAATCTTCTCATTTGGCAATTTTTTAGGCAAGCACCATTCTAGCAACGTCTCCAGCTTTGGTGAACACCTTTAGCTTTCGGCGAGCAACAGAGTGCAACCATGGATCTTTCTTCTTTGATGAGTCGTTCCTTCTTGCAGCGTCTCACATAGCATGTCCGCGCATCTTTCGCAGCTTGTCACGCAGCAAGATACAACATGTTTCACAGCTAAAATTGGTTATATATCTCCCCCTGATTGCCTTGAAAATGACAAAGGACAACCAGAAACTAAAAACCAGAGTATGCAGGGGAAAATAAACCAAAACAAAATAGCTCTAAACATGAGCAATCGAGCTCCAAAATGGAGCAAATATCCAAACATAGTCAAAATAACTCGGATAAACTCCGATGATTTAAAAGTATCAAACACAACTATGTGTTTTTAGGAACGATACATAAAGTAAACTTGTTCTTCAGAGAGAGGTGGAGTCTGTAACTTCTTCATCGGCATTCAAGTCTTCAGCAAGAGCAGCCTTCAGGTCATGGAGAAGCTCTTCGTATGTAGTCTTTCTGCTGGTTAGAGTTGTGATGGTCTTCTCTAGGTCAGCTATTGCCTAAGTAAGCTCTTTCACCATTTTGTCACCAATCGGGCCGGTTGGTCGTGAGCTTCTTCTAGCTTCAGATGCCTTGACAGATGGTGGCATAAGATCCTGCACATGCTTCCCTTCAAAGAGTTTGGGGCTGATACTGAGCACAAGGGGTCGCTTTCTCGCAACATCAATGTCCCGAACATTGTTGGGACATTGTTGGATTAACAAGCTAGTTATTAATAAGGGGAACCCAACTGGGAGTTTGACAACATATGACCTTTCATGTTTTACCAGATGGTCAATAACAAATGAACCGAAGTTAAGGGGAGAGTTTGTACCTATCTGGTAAATGAGATTGGCGAGCTCTGCCGTGATACTTGACACATAAGAGGAAGGAGCCTAGTTAGCTATGCCAATAGGATAGAGAATGGAATATTTGGCAGTTAGATCTAAGGATGCCAAAGTCCCTTTTGAGGGCCACACCTTCTTTCTCCCACTAGAGATTTTCTTAGCAATCCGATCCATGGTTGGAACATCTAGAGTGACATCTGTAGCATTCTTTCCTAGAAAGCCATTGATCGCCTCAGGGGTATTATCAAATCAGTGACCTCTTACATACACCCTCATATTGTGAGTCCTCTGGATCATCAAATGCAGAGGATAGGTTCACAACAAACTCTTTAACTAGAGAGGGATAGAAGGTACCGATGTTGGTGACTGTTTTTAAGAGGTCAGCCTCTCGTGGAAGCTCCATTATGACCTCCATCTATTGAGCCTCAGCAAAGAGCTCTCTTTCTGGATAGATAATGTATTGGTACACATATCTCCACTTGATGGCTTCATCTACAGTGTGGAAGGATACGTTGTCGAGCGGAGCTGTTGGAACATTCTTTGGAACTTTTTGTCCATCAACTGACTTTTTGCTTCTAATTCTAGGTGGCACCAGAGGTTCATCATCAGCTGATTCTGGCTCATCATCCATTGGATCAGCAACATGTTGCTTCCATTTGCTCGTGCTAGGGATAGCTTTGGATTTCTTCTTTTTGAGAGCAACGTCTAGTGAAACTTCAGGAATAACTTCTTCTTCTTCAGGGGAGGTTGGTTCATCTACTAACTTTCTTTCTGGCTTCTTTCTCTTTTTCTTCATAGGAACATCATGTTTCCTTTTGTTCACACTTTTTTCTCTTCTTTCCTTTCCACGGGGAAACAATACTAACATCTTCCTTATTTGGGAGTCTTTTCTCAACGCTAATTTTCTTTTTCACACACATTGGGTTCTTGTTCAACAGAAGTTGAGATTTATTCTCGGACCTCTTCCACTAGGTCTTCTTCAGCAGAAGCCTCTCAAGAAGATATGCATGAGGAGTCGAAGAGGTTGAGACATTTATCACGTTCTTTTGACTAGGGTTTCGGGTTTTGTCAGCTTCCCCCATAAGAGAGGTCTCTAAAAACTCCTGATTTCCAGAGTTTGTCTCAGCAGAATCAGTCGGAGCAGAGGATTTAGGGTTACCTGTTTTTAATGTCTGGAGTTTTTGCGTCGAAGAAGTTATGGGTGTTTCCTCACCTTCGATTTTTTTAGTTTCTTTTAAGACGCCTTCTTCAACATTCGGTGTTGGCTCCATAGGCTCCTCAGGAGCGACTTTCCCTTCACTTGAGAAGTTTCCTTCTCGTATTTTTACACCATACTCGTTTCACCCAGCCCTCGGTCCGGAGCCTTTCTTTGGGACGGTTTTGATCCTCAGCTTTGGTTGTTGTTTCTTTGATTTTGCAGGAATACGCCCACTTCGTATACCCACCATATAGGGAGAGAAACCGCTATGCGGTTATGTGACTGAAAAACCTAAACGTTTGGGGATAATAGAGGTAGGGGCGAGAAATCATGAAAGATGATATGCAACTTCTTGCCTTCTTCTTCTAGCAGTCGAATAGTTAGGGCTGGTAGTTGGGCAATTGTCCTGTCAAATAATGAGAAAATAAAGATTTTCTTAATTTGAACTCGTCTGGGCCTAGGTCAGTTGTTGAGCCCGGATTCGATTTTGTGGACCTTAGCTGGCTTTTCAGAGAGAGAAAAAAATTTAGCAAAAACTCTCTCCCTTTTTCCTTGATGATCATTGTTTAAGAAAAAAAAGTCCAAGGGAGGACCTTAGACTTTCAAACCTATTTGCATCCAACGCCTTTGTGAAGATATCAGCAAGTTCTTTTTAAGTGGGGAGATACTCTAACTTAATCTTTTTGTCTTTTACAAGCTCTCAAATAAAATGATGTCTGATGTCGATGTGTTTAGTCTTGCTGTGTTGCACATGATTCTTCAAGATATTGATCGCACTGATGTTGTCGTAGAACACTGTCATGACATCTTGCTTGACCCCATATTCTACAAGCATCTGCTTCATCCAAAGAAGCAGTGCAGCTACTTCTAGCTGTAATATCCTCAGACTCAGCTGTAGATAAGGCAATGCAATTTTGTTTTTACTAAACCAAGAGACAAGGTTATTCCCAAGATAGAAACATCCTCTTGAGGTGCTTCTTCAATTAGAAGTGCTTCCTGCCAAGTTAGCATCACAGTACCCAACAAGTGTAGAGGATGTATCAAAGGAATATAATAACCCTAATTTAGCAGTTCCTTAGATGTACCTTATGATTCGCTTGGCTTGAGTTAGATGGTTTGCTTTTAGATTTGCTTGGTACCGAGCACTGATACCCACTGAGAAGGCAATGTTAGGTCGACTTGCAGTGAAATAGAGAAGACTTCCTATGATGCTTCGATAGAAGCTTTGACAAACATGTTCGCCTAGATCATCCTTGGTAAGTTTGATATGAGTGGTAATAGGGGTTCTCTTGTGTGAAGCTTTTTCCAACCCAAACTTTTTTACAATATTCTTAGCATACTTGCTTTGAGAGATAAAGATGCCATTGTTGGGTTTCAGAGGATTCAAAATACAGAGTACGCAGCGGAAAATAAAATTAAAATTTCCCTGAAACAGCCCCCGAATCGTTGCAAACCTAGATCTCATGTTTCTACCCCGAAAACATGTAACTAAGTGATTTACCTTGAGGTTTGAATCGAATCAGTCGTCTGGAAATCCCGAATCGATCTTTCCCTCTATCCGGCACACACGAGTGCATAAGACCACCATATCTAAACTCCAATTCCCCTACTAGAAAGAAAAAAAGTCCAATTTGTAAATCAGGCAGAGTAATGGTATGGAAAAATCAAGTTATAATTTTTCAGATCATGAGGCCTCTATTTATAGAGATTGGCTAGGGTTTTGGGAGCATGAACCAGCCCATAAAATGGGCTAGGTTCGGCTCCCTCCAAACCCTATCCGCCGGGCATCTTGGGCGGTTGGGCCTCATGGGCCGAACCCATTAGGGTTTTGGCCATGAGGCCTTTTCCTTGCCCAATTTGGCAGCCCATGAGGTATTCCAACCATGGGTTTTGGCCCCATTCCTCATCATGACCGGCGCCCAAAACTTTAGGGTTTCGGCCCAGTCCATGGTACATGAGCTGATGGGCCCGTGGCCCAAAACCGTAGGGTTTAGGCCACGACCCGTTTTAACCAATTCATAATTAATTCTGCCCGGATTTCCTAAGATGTGCACCCTATGCGTGTGACCCTTTAGGCTCATGTCCTGTTGGCAGATCGGCGTAAAATTACCATTTTACTGTTTCCATCATAAGTGGCCTCTAGTAAGGTATTATGATTACCCAAAGTTCATGATTATCGGCGATCCAATTTAACCTCATGTCGTCCATGTCACTATCCTTTTATCATTAGGTATCTTGATTAACCATAAGGCATAGAGCCGTCATCCTTATTTAATTAATCACCGTTTCTTGATATACGAGATGATTGAAAATGATACTCCTTATCACTTGCATGACCATGCGTTTCCTTTCACTCATTCTCATCAAGTGGCCCAAACCGATACCTATCTCATACCGTAGTATGAGGGATAAATCCCTTAGACATCTCTCGTATCACACATATAACCCATCCCCGAGCCAATCACAACCGTTATAATTACCCTTTTACAAATAACGTTAGGTCTGAGACAAACTCGGATATTGACTATATTGCGATCACAAAGACTCTGTGGTCTAAGGATACAATGACAAGCTCCGATCTCTGAATATGTTCATGACAACATCTATGTAACATATTCAAGTCGGGTCATCCAATATCATTTCCACAAGTGTAAATTCCACATAACCCCCTAACTATATGAGTGTCTCACATGCCCCCCTTAACTACAAAATCAATTTGTGAGTTGCCTTAACTATCCAAAAATCCCACTTTACCTTTTTTGTTGACTTTTTTCAAAATTCTGTTAAGTTTTTTGTGAAATGACGAAAATACCATTGTATCTGAAAAATGAAAATAAATAAATAAAAATGAGTTTGAGCTTTTTTCTCTAATTTTCTCATTGTACAAAATAAAGAATAAAATTTTGTTAGTAACAAAACTAATTTTAAAAAAATTTATTTTTAAACATCGTTTCTTATTTTTATTAATTTTTATAAATAAATTTTTTCAAAAAAATTTAATACTAAAATATTTTTTTATTCTTTGTTTTTGTAAAAGAAAATAGAAAAAAGTTCAAAATAATTTTTATTTATTTATTTTAATTTTTCAGATACAAGGGTATTTTCGTCATTTCACAAAAAAAACATAACAAAATTTTGAAAAAAATCAACAAAAAAAGGTAAAGTGGGATTTTTGGATAGTTAAGGCACCTCACATATTGATATTGTAGTTAAGGGGGGGCATGTGAGACACGCGTATAGTTAATGGGGGTTATGTGGAATTTACCCTTTCCACAATGATATCTATGATCTGACTCCGGCAAAACCTATTGCCATGATCAGTAGAGCGTGATCATAAAGAGTCATCCTCATACTGGTCGCTTCTGATGAACCTTTACTGACTAGGGACACGTAGAGTATAAATCATGCAGATCTATAGTTCTACTATTAGTGATGACACACTCAATGATATAGATCAATGTATACTTAACACATTACTACAACACCATGGTAATAAAATGCCGCTTTATATTTTATTGCAAAAGATGATACATATGAAGGAATTATTTGAGGGTTCCAGACAATTAATTTCATGCCCATACAAGAAATTAACCTCAAAGTTCCATGTTTTAATACGGATCTTGCATGATCATGAATTGATCATGAGATCTAGACTAGAATAAATTCAATAAATTACCTTGAATCAAAATCTCCTTGTTACTAAATAGGATTTAGTAACCTCTAAAGATCGTCTTGGTAAACCTTTAATTAGATTATAATTAATTAGTCCTGCTAAACCGTTCTTGATTCCGGTTTAATCCTAAACCGAAATCAGTCTAATCCGGTTTAATCCAAAACCGGATTTTGTCTCTCTCATGATTCCTCCATATGATTCCATCCGTTTTACTCAACCTTTAGTGTGTGACCCTCTAGGCTCACGACACTTCGGCGGACTGGTAAAATTATCATTTTACCCTTTCCATCATGAGTGGCCTCTAGCAAGACATCATGATTACCCAACGCTTGTGATTATCGAGATTTCGACTTAACCTTGTTGTACATGAATCTATCCTTTTATCCTCTTGATATCTTTGACAACCACGAGGCATAGACAAGTCATCCTCGTTCTATTGTCCTGTTTCTTGATTCTGAGTTAACTGAATTATAATTGATACTAAGTATCGACTGCATGGCCACGCTATTGTATTTCAGTTGTACTCATCAAGTGGCCTAAACTGGTATCTGCTCACACGTCCGTATGAGGGATAAATCCTTCAGCGATCCATTGATTCAACTTATGTAACTTGTGATCGAGCCAATCACAATCGTTATTGTAACCCTATTACAGGAGTCGTTAGACTGAGTCAAACTCGTCACTCATTACATATTGACCTCAATGGTGCTTCCGTCTGAGGATGTGATTTCATGATCCGACATATGAGTATGTTCATGACTGTGTCTATGTAACATACTCATGATTGGGTCGTCCTATATCATCCCTGACTGGTGATACTATGACCTAACTCTGGCCCCCTTCTGGCCATGATCAGTAGAGCGTGATCATTTAGAGTTAGCCTCATACCGATCGCTTCTTATGAAGCTATTCTGATCGGGGACTGCTTAAGTTAGATTTTATCTGATTTGTAGGTCTACTATTATGTGTTGACACATCAATGATACAAATCAAATCATACTTAAGATATTACTACAACACTTAGTAATATGAATGCCGATTTTATTTCAACTAATAATCTTTATTACATGATTAGATTGAAAATACATTGTGCTAGGGCACAAAAACCCAACAGTCTCCCACTTGCCCCAGACCCAATTGGTATTCCAATCTAAACCCATTCCCTTGACATGTTCCTCATGCTTAGGCTGCGGTAGCGCCTTAGTTAAGGGGTCAGCTAGATTATCATGCGTTGAAATGTAGATTATCTCCACTTCACCTTTATCAATCATCTCTCTAATGATGTGATACTTTCTCTCGACGTGCTTGGTCTTGTTGTGAAATCTGGGCTCTTTAGCAAGTGCTACGGCCCCCATGTTGTCACAACATAAGTTCCCGGGATCAGACGTTAGCGGCAGTACATCTAATCCACTCAAGAAGCTCCTGACCCATATCGTTCTATCCCGCCATACACTAAGAAGGCGTTGTTCTCCTCAGATACTTGAGGATACACTTGACGGCAGTCTAGTGATCTTGGCCTGGGTCAGACTGAAATCTGCTAGCACAGCTGAGGACAAACGATACGTCAGACCTCGTACAGATCATGGCATAGATGATGGATCCCACTGCCGAGGCATACGAGATTCCATGCATTTTCTTAAGCTCATCATGTGTCTTAGGACACTGTTTTTTGTTGAGCTTGATGCCATGTCTTACCGGGAGGTTCCCTTTCTTAGAGTCAAGCATTGAGAATCTTCTCAACACTTTATCTATATAGGTGCTCTGACTTAGACCTAAAATTCTCTTGAATCGATCTTTGTAGATCCTGATCCAAGCTTTGGTCTCAAGCAAGGTTGGGACGTTATTTCCCATGATCAGTATATCGTCGACATACAACACCAGGAACACTATGTTACTCCCACTACTCTTCTTGTAGATACAGGGTTCATCTGGATTTCTGATGAACCCGAACTCTTTTACGGCTTCATCGAACCGTAAGTTCCAACTCCTGAAAGCTTGCTTCAACCCATAAATGGATTGTTGCAGCTTACACACCTTTTCGGGATGTTTAGGATCGACAAAACCTTCTGGCTGGGTCATATAGACATCCTCCTGCAAATTCCCGTTAAGGAATGCGGTTTTGACGTCCATTTGCCATATCTCGTAATCGAAATATGCTGCAATGGCTAACATCATCCGAATTGACTTAATCATAGCTACTGGCGAAAAAGTCTCATCATAGTCCATACCTTGGACTTGACGATAACCTTTAGCAACCAGTCTTGCTTTGTAAGTCTGAGGCTTTCCGTCCATATCTGTCTTTAACTTAAATATCCACTTGCAACCTATGGGTTTTATCCCAGGTGTGCTGTCTACTAAGTTCCAGACCTGATTGTCTTTCATGGACTTCATTTCCTCATCCATGGCATTCTGCCATTCTTTTGAGTTGGGACTGGCCAAGGCTTGCTAAACTGTTGCGGGATCATCCTGATCTACAACTATCAAGTCATTGCCCTCTGTGGCTAAGAAGCCATATCTGACTGGGTTTTGACGAGATCTTTCAGACCTCCTTGGTCCTACAAGAGTTTCTGTTGGAATAGGACTTGGATCATTTACCTCATCGGGTACCTCTACAATATCTGCAGGCTGTTCTGTGTTTTCTCGAGTTTCTTCAAGAAGTACAGGACTCCCACTGGGTTTCTTGGATAAGAATTCTCTTTCCAAGAAAACCCCACCACGAGCAACAAAGACTTTGTTTTCCTAGGGTTTGTAGAAGTAGTACCCCATGGTTCCTTTGGGGTACCCTACAAAGACACACTTATCTGCCTTGGGTTCGAGTTTATCACCAAGCAACCGCTTGACGTAGACGTCGCACCCCCAGATCTTGAGGAAAGACAACTTGGGAGCTTTCCCTTGCCAAGCCTCAAATGGAGTGGTCTCCACTGCCTTTGTAGGTACTCGATTCAATATGAATGCGGGCGTTTCTAGGGCATGGCCCCAGAAAGATACTGGAAGGTCGGCGTGACTCATCATGGAACGAACCATGTCTAGCAGGGTTCTGTTCCTCCGTTCGGAAACACCATTCATCTGAGGGGTTCCTGGCGGGGTTAATTCTGAGAGTATACCGTTATCCTTTAGGTGACTGAGAAATTCTTGATCTAAGTACTCGCCACCTCGATCGGAACGAAGTGCCTTTATACTTTTACCAAGCTGGTTCTGTACTTCATTATGGAATTCTTTGAATTTATCAAAGGACTCCGACTTATGTCTCATTAAATAGACATACCCATACCTACTAAAATCGTCGGTAAAGGTTATGAAGTATCTAAAACCTCTCCTGGCTTGTGTACTCATGGGCCCACATACGTCTGAATGTATTAGGCCTAGGAGATCACTTGCCATTTCACCTAAGCCGCCAAAAGGCGCCTTTGTCATCTTACCCATAATGTAAGATTCACATCTCTTCTCGCCTATGTGGCCTAGACGACAGTGCCACATCACTGTCTGGTTTGAGTCATCCGACTTTAACCTCTTATTTACGTTGTAGTTTGAACTGTAGTTAGTGTTATCAATATTTAAAATATATAATCCACCAACCATAGATGCAGTGCCGTAAACGATATTATTTCTTGATAAAGTAAATAAGCCATAAGCCATTTCTTGATAAGCCAAGTGCTTCGGAGCAGCTTGGGTCTCTGGCTCAGGATGATCCCAGTGATGAGGGAGGGAAAGCCAATCGGCATTTTGACCGCGAACGATTTTGCATATTTCATGAAATGGTCAATTACAAATTTTCTAAAATCGAAATTAGAACGCGTACCTATCAGGTATATCAGCTTAGCAAGCTCAGTCGTGATGCTAGAGCCGTGTGTCAAAGGCGCCCAATTTGCGATGCCGATTCGGAAGAGTACCGAGTATTTTGCAGTGAGAACCGAGGAGGATAGCTTGCCCTTGGTAGGCCAGATTCTCTATGTACTCCCAGATATCTCCTAGACAACTTTGTTCAATGATGGGACATTATCTGAGACATCCGGAGTGTCTCTTCCCAAATAGTTGTTAATAACCTCTTCTGTGAAGATGGAGGACTTTCCTTGGACATACACTTTTCTATACTCCGAACTGGAGGGTATGTCGAAAGTAGGAGATATGTTAACTATGAATTCTTGAACAAGCAGAGGGTAGTACGTACCAATGTTGGAGACGCTGTGTAGGAGCCCTGCATCTGTAATTACCTCTGTTATTTCCTCCATCTTCAAGGCGCTTGGTGACAGTTCCCTTTCTAGAACAACTTTTCTCATTACAACAAACTTCCAGTTCAGTATGGACTCCGCATGATGGAAGGAGATGTTGTCTACTTTGCGGGCAGAACATTTTTCGGGAGCTTCTGTCCTCCAATATACTTAGGCTCAACAGGAGCCCTTTCTACAACTTCCACTTCTTCTTCATCCGAGTTAGGTTCATCAACAAGATATCTCGACTTCTTTGGAGACTTTGTTTTGGCAGGACTTGCTGCCTTGTTAGCTTTTCGCTTCTTTTCACTCTTTCCAGCAGACTTCTTTGCAATGATGACTTTTCTTCTCTTGGTGGAACCTTTCTTTACAAATATAACAACCTCAATAGGCTTCTTTCTCTTGGACTTGGACATAACAACAGAGTCTTTCTTGGAGACCTCTGCCTCTTCCTTTTCAAAGGATTCGTCAGACTTCTTAGAGTCTTCAATCTCTTGCCTCAGATCGGCAAGTACAGTGGCTACAGATATACTTGGGCCAGATTTTTCAACTTCTTCATCGGGAACATCATCATGCACACCTCGCTTCTCGATGTCTGGAACTTCTTTTCCACCATCTTTCTCCACATTATCTTGTACAAATCTCTAGACATCATCACAGACTTTCTCAGGAACTTGACTTCCTACAGCAGCAATGTTTACAACATTTTCATTACCCATGGTACTACCAATTTCCTTCATGGTTTCTGGTGGAACAACAAAACTTTCCTCTTGGGTGCCTTCGGCACTTTTCAGATACTGATCTGGGTCTTCATCAACTTCCTTTGATAGTTCGGCTTCTTGTGGGTTGTCAGCATGATTAACCCTAACCTCTTCATGCGGGAATATTGTTTGCAAAGGAATGGCTTCCATAATTTCACCAGGGACTCCAATATTTTCCAACCCCTCTAATATGATGGGCGGAGTAGAAGTGATACCTCCAACACTTGAATCGGGAATTTTGGAATCAGGGATTACAGGGTTACCTGGTGTAGATGAAGTTGGAGCCGCTTCTTCTTCAATGACACTTGCTCCGACAATGGGAGCCTTAGAAGGTTCAACAATGGCAGTCCCTGTTTTTGTTGGTTTAGGGATCTCCTCTCAGGCCTTTTCTTTCTTTTTCTCTCATTTCTTCTTCCCGAAGCTTGATCGTGAGGGAGACATGGATTTCAAGCGTAGTGCCTTCTTCCGGGCAAAGTTAGCCGCAACCCTACCGCTTCGTGTGCCCACCATTATTGAGTTGAAGAGAGCTTGAGACGAGAGCAAGAGAGAGTAAGAGGAGAGGGTTGTAAATCCCTTTTGGAAAGTGAAAGGTTAGAGAGGCAAAATTAGGCAGTTGTGAAAATAAACTCTTTTGAAATAGTGGGACCAAAAAATAGGGAATAAAGTAACTAGTATTTTTGAAAGTTCAGCACTTTCCTTTTTCCTAATTGAGTGGGCGCAGAACATCTTTTGGCCCATCATGAGGTATGGATGTCAACTACCATAATCCACACCACTCTTTCCTTGGCTTTAAGTTTTAGACGACATCTCGATCATACACATGCCTAATGATGACCTTAGACTTTCGAATCGAGCAGTGTCAAGAGTCTTAGTAAAAATATTAGCCAATTTCCTTCAAGTGGGAATGTAATCCAGCTGAATTATCCTTTCTTCCACAAGATCTCTTTAAAGTGATGACGAATATCTATATGCTTCGTTTTGATGTGCTGGACAGGATTCTTGGATATGTTTATGGCACTGACATTGTCACAGTATAATGTCATGACATCTTGCTGGACATCATACTCTGACAACATTTGCTTCATCTAAAGTAGTTGAGTGCAACTACTTCTAGTAGCTATATACTCTGATTCGGCAGTAGACAAGGTTACACAGTTTTGTTTCTTGTTGAACCACAAGATTAGGTTATAGCCCAAGTAAAAACATCCACCTGAAGTACTTCTTTGATCGATGGTACTCCCAGCCCAATCAGCGTCACAATACCCAACAAGGTTAGACGTTGTATCAAAAGAGTATAATAGCCCCAAATTTACCGTTCCAGCAACATACCTCAAGATTCGCTTGACTTGAGAAAGATGACTCACCTTTGGGTCTGCCTGATGTCTGGCACATACTCCGACGGCGTATGTTATGTCACGACGACTTGTTGTGAGATATAACAGACTTCCTATGATGCTTCTGTATAGGCTGTGGTCTACTGATTTTTCATTTTCATCTTTAAACATCTTTGTGTTTGTGGCAATGGGGGTCCGTTTGTGAAATACCTTTTCCTGACCAAACTTCTTTACCAGATTCACAACATACTTGTTTTTAGAGATGAAGATGTCATTCTTCATTTGCTTGATTTGGAACCCAAGGAAATAGCTAAGTTCTCCCACCATGCTTATCTCGTATTCTGACTACATGTGACTCACAAAGTGTTCCACCATCTTGTTAGACATCCCTTCGAAGACTATGTCATCAACATAGCTTTGAGCAATCATGATGTCTTTTCCTTCCTTCTTAAAGAACATTATTCGATCTACTACTCCTCTGGCATAACCATTATGTATTAGAAAGAGGGTTAATCTTTCATACCAGGCCCGAGGAGCTTGTTTCAGGCCATAGAGAGCTTTCTTGAGCTTGTAGACATGATCAGGAGCATGTGGGTTGACAAATCCCTTAGGTTGAGCCATGTAGACTTCCTCATTTAAGTCCCCATTTAAGAATGCACTCTTCACATCCATTTGATATAGCTTGAACTTGAGATTACATGCAATTCCCATCAGCAGTCGAATGGCCTCTAGTCTGGCTACGGGGGCGAAGGTTTGTTCGAAATCTACTCCTTCTACTTGAGTATACCCTTGAGCCACCAATCTTGCTTTATTTCGAGAGATGTTTTCAAGTTTGCATGTCTTGTTCTTGAAGATCCATTTTGTTTCTATCACATTGATGTTTTCTGGTTTTGGCACCAGTTCCCAGACGTCATTCCTTTTGAACTGTCCAAGCTCTTCTTGCATGGCATTCATCCAGTACTCGTCATTGATTGCTTCTTGAACATTCTTTGGTTCCACATTTGAGACGAAGCTGACATTTCTGATCATTTGGCGATAATTGACAGGAGCCTTTTGTCTGGTTCGAACTCCATCTTCAAGATTCCCTATCACTTCGTTCATAGGATGGTCCTTTTGAACCTTTCCGGAGGGATTTCTGAGCTCTGGAACAGTCGTTGGAACATTATTACGCGCAATGTCGCTTCCTGTGTCTGCGACTTCTTCTGTCCCATTATCAGGCATATCTGCCTTAACATCCTGTATCCCGACATCTTGCGATACATGTGGCATGACTGCTTCTTCACCGCCGATGTTTTCAAAAATATGGTCAGTGTCATTTATGACCACATTGATGGATTTCATAACCTTTCTAGTGTGATTGTTTGAAGACTCGATATTCTTGGCTATTTCTTGAATATCCCAGAAAGATCCCTTCATCACTTTTCGGATCAAATTTTCGACGATGGTCCCTGTCTGCTAAGATGTAACATGTGGAGCCAAAAACACGAAAGTATTTGAGGTTGGGCTTTCTCCCCCTCCATATTTCATACGAGGTAGTGTTCGTACCTTGTCGAATACTGACATGGTTGATAATATGGCAAGCGGTGTTTATCGCTTCAGCCCAAAAGTGTGTAGGAAGATTTTTGCCGAGAATCATAACTCTAGCCATCTCTTGTACTATTCTATTCTTCCTTTCAACGATTCCATTTTGTTTAGGAGTTATAGGAGCCGAGAACTCATGTGTGATTCCCTCCTCATCATAAAAATCAAAGAAACTACTGTTCTCGAACTATGTACTATGGTCACTATGTAGTCTGACGATTTTTCCTATTTTATCTCTTTGTCGACGAATTTTATTGCATAAGCCTTTGACAACAGAAAACGTGTCTGAATTTTCATGAATAAATTCGACCCATGTGTACCTGGACAAGAACATATCTCTTGCCACCCAGACTCTCTGTTTGCATTGGCCCCATCAGGTCTACATGAAGAAGTTCAAGTACTCTGGACGTCGTACAATGTTGCAGCCTCTTGTAGGACATCTTTACTTGCTTCCCGACTTGACATTCTCCACATATACGTTCTTTAATTATCTTTAGAGGAGGAACACCAGTGATAGCCTCTTCAGTTATGATTTTCTTCATGCTTTTAAGGTTTAGATGACCAAGGCGTTGGTGTCATAGATGAGTTTCATCTGCTTTGGTGAACATGCATGAAGTACCAACATTATTTGATGAAGATTTCCGGAGATAACAGTTATCTCTTGATCGACTTCCTTGCATTAGCTCGACCTTGTTTGATGTGATCATAGAGCATTTGTTACGAGTAAAGTTAACAATCAAGTCAAGGTCACATAACTGACTAATACTCAAAAGATTAGCCTTAAATCCTTCCATGAGAAGTGCTTCCTTCAGGCAATCAATTCTAGGAAGTTTGAGCTGACCCTTCCCGATGACCCTAGGCTTGACACCGTCACCAAATGTGACATGTCCAACAAAGCATGGTTTGAGATTGATTAGCAACATTCTGTCACCTGTCATATATCTTGAACATCCACTGTCAAAATACCAAACTTTTCTGGATGAAGTAGTTAAAGTGGTATAAGTAATGTTAGCTTTGTACGATACATCTTTTACATTCCAAACATGTTTGAGAGTTTTCTTGTGTTGAGAGAGTTTGGCTTGAGTAGATGTCTCTCTGTGCAGGTGGAAACAAAAAGGGCGAATATGACCCCTTTGTCCACAGTAGTGACATGTCCATTGGTTTTGTTGGCGAGGAATCAACTGGGGTAGAACAACCCTTTGAGTTTTTCTAGGAGCTGTCATAGCACGAGAATGTTGCTGAAAATGTTTGACTCCTTGAGATTGTTTATAACGCCGCCGGACAGGTCTCTGTCCATTCTGTTGAGTAGCAAGTTGTGGCCTATAACTTTGAGGAACATGTTGCGTCTGATGATGTTGTTGAGCTTGTCCAACCTCAGATGACAGAGACATTGGAATAGGCAGAGGTCGTTTATCCTGCTGAGGAATAAAGACTGTTTTAGATGTGGTGGCTTATAAGGAAATCCTAGTCCCTGCATGTTCTTGGCCGGTTTGCTCATGGAGAGGAGAGTGTCCAGCATATCAGTGCTGGGATTCATCATTTTCACATTCTTTGTCATTTGATCAATCTCTCATTTGAGTTGACTTACTTCCGTCTTTAAATTGACTATGGTTTCAAGCAACCTAGTCTTGTCTTCTGAGATATTCAGAATCATATCTCTTTGTTTCTCGAGAACTTTGGATTTCTCTATGTATTGGGTGAATAGTTTGTCGTAGGCAATGCTCATCAATTCATCTGGCAAGATTTCTGATTCATCGATAGAAAACTTTTGGTTAGAAGAATGTGCAGTAAAAGCCACGTAGTTGCTTATCTGTTCTTCGTCACTGTCTTCTCCTTCTCCGTTAGACATGGAGGCTTTGTAACCCTTCTTTAGTTTCTTCAGGAAGTTTGGGCAGTCTTTCTGGATTTGGCCGTAGCCTTCACATTTATGGCATTGGATGCCTTTGCCTTTTCCTGTTAGATCAGATCTTCTACCTTCTTTGAGGGTGACAACATCCTTCTGAAACTTGTTTGGCACATTGTCTTTAAGATTCTGATAGACATGTTTTCCAGCTCCTTTCGAGAATCTTTTCATGATCCTGTTGTAATTTTTTACCATCAAAGAAAGAGTTTCATCAGTATCATCATCAGATTCAGAATCTACCTGATTTAGAGAGGGACCCGTTGAGCTTGTCAGGGCAAGTCCATTGAGTTTTCTATCTAGAGCGGGAAGCGAGAGTTCAAAAGTCATTAATGAACCCATTAGTTCATCAAATCGAAGAGTTTTCAGATCGTGCATTTCTTCTATGGCAATAGACTTCATCTTGAATCTTGGACTAAGAGATCGAAGAGTTTTTCAGACCAGATCTTCATCTGTCATGGGGTTTCCCAGCGAATATGATTCATTTGCCAAGTCTCTAATCCGAACATTGAATTCGCTGATTGTTTCATCATCTTTCATGGATAATGCTTCAAAGTGTCGTTAGGTATTGAAATTTTTGCTCTCGAACTTTGGTCGTTCATTCATATGTTGTGGCAAAAATTTCCCAAGCGTCTTTTGCTACCACACATGTGTTGATCAACCCGAACACATTCTGATCAACTGCATTGAAAATGGCATTTAGTGCACAAGAATTACCTAGGGCAGCCAGGTCTTCTGCATCGGTCCATTCACTTGCTGCCTTGATATGAGAGACGTTTTGATCATCAGTAGTGGTCTGAGCTTTCCATCCATTTATCACTGATTTCCAAGCTTTGTGATCCAGTGTTTTGAGAAATGCAGTCATACGGGTCTTCCAATACCCATAATTTAATCCATCTAACACAGGAGATTTGTTGACGGAGCCTCCTTCTCTGGATCCAGACATTACTTAATACCAGAATTTGTCAAACAGGAACACACCTAGTGAAATAAGATGCCTCCTCTGATACCAATTGAAATTCTGGTTAAACGCAAGATATCTCGAATGATGTTGAGGCTAAGTGTGAGACATCTTGCCGGTGCAAAGTTAATAAACAAAAAAAAGAACAGAAATTAAATAAAACACAGGAGTTGGTTACCCAGTTCGGTGCAACATCACCTACGTGTGGGGGCACTCTGCCAGTGAACAAGTTCCACTATATGTAATCAATCACACATACAAAGCTTCTCTTGATTAGAACCCTAATCTAAGCCCTACGGTATTATTACTAGTGGGAACTTAACCCAGGGTCTCCCCCTGTCTTCGAGCCTCCGACTCGAGTCTACTCTAAGAACTGATCCCACAATTCCGTCTCCTCCTTTGTTGCATCTTCAAAGGCTTGCACACAGCTTCACTGGTGCGGGTTCGTTCAAAACATCCAAACAATATTTCTGCGAGTCTTTGTTTGGAATACACAAGCTATAATCTTAGCTACAACATACAACTCCTTAATACGCTAGTCAAACACGTTCAAGGACCCTGTTTATTATCAACCAAGATATAGCTACACAGCACCACCTTCTACGGGATGGAACGATCATCTATTTGTAGAAGATGTGACGAGACTCTCTTTAGGGTTTCCTCAAGGATCTCGTACGCGTCTTGCCGATTCTGTCTCTTCCATGTTTTCTTTTGCTGCTACACAGTTGATACGGAGATAATCCTTCTGATATTCGAAGATCTTCTAAACAAGAAAACTCCAGAAAGTCTTCTGGCGAGATGTTAGATCGTGATGTCCGAGACTTCTGGATGGACATCTTCTGATTTGAGCATCGGCGTCTTAGGTCGCGAAATATGGATGGACATCATTCCACCATATAAAATTGCCAACATCCGTAGGAACCACAGGTTCCCTACAGGCATCCGAGGACCACCTATTGAGGCACCGAGCTACCATTTCAAGAACTCTACAGTTAAAAGGATTGAGCGTGATCCATTTTTCGGCAATAAATATGAAGGCCCATACCTGCACATTGAAATATTTCTAGAAATCAGCGAGCTGTCGAGGCTGGATGGGGTAAGTGATGATGCGATTTGGCTGAAGCTTTTCCTATTTTCGTTGGGAGGCAAGGCCACAAATACTTGGGATGAATTGTCTACCGCGTTCATCAAAAAGATCTATCCACCGTCAAAGAAAATCAATATCAAGCACCAGGTGGTGAAGTTTAGACAAAATGGGGACGAAACAATGGTAGGAGCTTGGGAGAGGCTTCAAGGAATTTTGTGACAGTGCCGACATCATGGGTTCCCTAAATGGCAAGTGCTTCAATAATTCTATGTTGGGATCAGCTGAAATAACAAGGCTATGCTTGATGCATCAGCAAGCGGGAACTTTATGGATTTAGAAGAAGAACAAGGGTACAATATGCTTAACAACATGGCAGATCATTATGGCAGATGGCAATCTGAATGGGCAGAGTCACAGGTACCTGTAATGAGTAAGGCAGCCTCTAAAATAGCTGAACTAGGGGAACAGTTGAAGAAGCTTAATGATATTGTCTTGGAACGACTGCCTCCACCAACCAAATCTTTAGTACCACAGGAGCAACCTAGAAGATTGACCGGGTCGCAGAAGTTTGAAGAAGTGCAGTATATAATGAGGTAATCATGCCCACACCCCAATAGGAGTGTCGATAATGAAGCAAAGGTTGGCTCATATGGAACTAGATATAAAACATAAGGTGGAGAGCTATTAAGGAGAAGAACTTAAGGCGAGACGCAGATGTTGAAGACCTAAAGAGGAGTCTCGCCAACATGGCATCCTTTAGCACCCGTGCTTCAGGGACTCTTCCTAGCAATACCGAAAGTAACTTGAGAAGAGTGCTCATGTCATCTCAAGCTTAATGGGTAACGGTATTTCTGTTGTTTTACCTACTGAACGTACTAATAATTTTGTTAATGTGTAGAATATAATTCCCACTAGGAGTGGAAACGTTGGGGAGTCACCACCTTCGGGAAAACTTGTGGAGTCACCACCTTGGATGACCCGAAATGACAAAGCCATAGGAGAAGAAAATTAGGTTGATGTTAGAGTTGTGCCTTAGTCCAATATATAAGTTGTCTACAGTAATAATGTTTTATCATCTTTCTGAATAAATAAATTGGCATCATATTACTAATGTGTTGTTGTAATATATTAGATGTAATTTGATATGTATCATTAGTGAGTCCTCACTAATAGTAGAACTACAGATCACAAAGAATTACATTTAATGAGTCCCTGATCAGTTAAGCTTCATTAAGAAGCGATCAGTATGAGGCTAACTCTTTATGATCAAATTCTACTGATCATGGCAAGGATCTGCCGGATTTAGATCATAGATATCATCAGGGAGATGGTATTGGACAACCCGATGGTGAGTATGCTGCATAGATACTGTCATGAGCATACTCACAGATCGTAGCTTGTCATTATATCCTAATACCAAGGAGTCTTTGTGATCACTATGTAATGAATCTCTAAGTTTGACCTAGTCTAACGTTACCTGTAAAAGGGTAGCCATAAGGGCTTTGACTGGCTTGGTTATGAATTACATGAGTGAACTTGAAAGACGGCTGAGGGATTTATCACTCATACTCCGGTATGGGAAATATATCTGTTTAGGCCACTTGAAGAGTATGACTGAAGAACTAGCATGGTCATGCAGGAAATACTTTAGTATCAGTTTTCAGTCATCTCAGATATCAAGAAACTGTAATTGATAAATTAGGATGACAGTTCTATGCCTTTTGATCAATCTGGATATCGGTATGATAAAAGGATAGTGACATGTACGATAAGAGGTTAAGTCAAATCATCGTATAACCACACGGTTGATGAAAGTTCATAATTGACTTTTAATGGAGAGTAAATTTCATAATTGAATTTTACTCCACATGCAGGAGACTAAGAGGAACCACTCTCCTTGACGAGAGCAAGGGAGAGGCATGCACTGCATCATCTACATATCTTGGTCGTGAGGAGAAAGTTAGGTTGGACATTTCTTGGTAAAAACCTTCCCGACCTCCTACTCCTCCGGAGTCTTCGACTCCATTACCTCCCCGTTCCTCTCCTCTTCCACCCTCCTCATCTAGACGGGCAGCTGGGGTAGACGAGACTAATGTGTCTCCACCTGTGGCGTTCGTGTACTTAGACACAAACATGGCCCCTGTCCAGACCTTGCCTCACCCAGCCGTCCTTCACCATCTTTCCCTCCCCCTCACCCTGATCCTTAGGACTTGTATATATTAGGTTGCATTTAGGTTAGATTTTTATTTTCTTGTGTCGTTGTGTCAGGACTTGCTTGAGTTTTAAGTGTGGTGTGTACCCGAGGTACACACCACAGTTGTGTCTTTTTCCTTTTTGTGTACTTAGGCCCTATTGCAGGTCCTAAGTGTGGTGTGTACCCGAGGTACACACCACAATTGAGTTTTTTAGTCTTGGGCTTTGTCGAGCTCTAAGTGTGGTGTGTGCTTGAGCACACACCACAATCGAGTCTCATATTTATTGTACAGTTATTTTTATTTCCTTTGTATATTTTATCTTTCTTTCTCCTGGAATTTGTTGTGCTGGTAGTTGTCGATATCGAGGGTCGTTGTTTGCTTACATGATAGAAACTAGGATTTTGAATGTTTGCATGATCACACGATTTTTCGATTATTGTTTGGCGAGATGACTAGACACCTATGGTGACATTGTTGTTGTTATTGATTTTGATTATCTGATCTTGAGAAAATTGCTTGAGTCTCATAAGACTTTGGGTAGTTATCCTTAGGAGGGAATCGGGTGTTTACTCTATGATTGGTTGATTCTTAGTGATTTGCATATCTTTGTTTCTTTTTCAATCCTACTTGGTAAATTAAGTCTAGAACTAGAGGGAAGATCACTCGAGGCGAAATAGATAGGAGTTCGGCATTTTCTTGGACCACTAAATCCGTAGGCCTTCTTTGGATCGCTTCAGCCATAAAGCCTACCTTGATATAATATTTCCATAGTACCTTGTTTGAGCCTAAAAAGTCTTTTTATGAAACACTACATTACAAGCCAATCTGCCTTTCGTTTCTATTTTCCAAGAATTATTTTGATCCATTGCATCATTGCTTTACGAATGATGGTTTGATTTATTCGGGTTTATAAACTATTTGGGAATGATTTGCATTTACTTATATTTTGAGCTATCTTTTAAGCCAAAATGGGGTTTTGCATTTATTCACTTGACTTGATTTCATTTCCTAAAAAGGAGAAATGAAAGAGCCCTGAAACCAGAAAAGAAAAATTGTGGGTATTTGAGGAAAAACATTCTTACAAGTCTTGGGAAATAAGAAAAAAAGAGGGGGAAATTTTTGGGCCGAATGTTAAAAATGGCAAGGGAAATACAAATGGAAAAGGATCTAATTTTCCTAGCAATATAAATATGCTAAGTGGAACATAAAATGGGAAAGGGGCTGATTTGATTAGCAATGTAACATGTTAAGGGGAGAGCGAAGTACTCGGGTTTTTTGTGAGGTTTAAAGCAACTTAGTGATGGTGCATCACATGAGCCACTTTTTTTATCCTCTAAACACCCACCTTAGCCTAAGACACTATACGTTACAAGCCTAATAAAGTCCTACATATGTATTCAACCAAAGAGACATTTGAATCTCCTAAAAATTAGTGGAGATGTGGTCGAACTGATAGCATATGAACTTTAAGCTCTGAGTGAAAAGTGATCGACTTGGCTTGGAAATATGTATTGCACGACGGTGAGATTGAACTAAAGGAAATGCTTTCTTCTCATCTAACTGGTAATTATTCATCAACTGGTAATTTCTAAGGTCTTGTGTGATCTATAGGATAAGGTTGGTCATAACATTAGTGGTAGTTCTGAGCGTGTCTTTTCATCAACATGCCTAATATGATTCGATAATTATGCTATTGTAGAAACATTTTCTTGTGAATATATTTTCAACTTTTTTTCTTGTTGTATAGTTTGAGTCTTTTTATTTTTAGGATCGAGTCTAATTTCTTTGAATAAGGATTCGTGGGCATTCCATTGTAATAAGCCATCAGGAGGACCCGAACTCCACCTACGAGTTACCTCGGTGTTTAATTCGGTTAGTAATGTATTTAAAAGTTCCTAGCTTTTACTTTTGTATTTATTTTGGTTCTTTTTCTCGGGACGAGAAAAGGATAAGTGTGAGGTGGTTGATGTTGTCAAATATTATGTATCCAACCTAGTCAAATCTACTCATTTTACCCTCATTTTGTCCCAAATTATTAGTTTTATGTGAATAAATTGCTACTTTACCTCAAAAATGGCCCGAGAAGTGTTTTTGATGAAAGCAGGTCGAAAGGGAGCGAAAAGGAGCTAAAAATGCAAAATCAGGAAAAAGGAACAAGATTGTCAGGTCAACCTGCCGTATCCCACCCGGCAGGTCTAGCCTAACCCGGCAACCCGTGGCCAAGATGGAGCAAGGAACGAAGAGTTGCCCGGGAGCTCACCTGGGCAACTTCCAGGCAACCTGTCGAGTGCAACCCAACAAGTTACTACAACCCGGCAACCCGTGGCATGTAGAGGAAGCCTACCGGGTTAACATGTCGGGCGCAACTCGGAAGGTTCTTGCTAACCCGACAAGCCGTGGCTTCCAAAAACCAACCTCCCGGGTTGACCTGCCAGGTCCCACCCGGTAGGCTGGTCAAATCAGCTCCTAAAATCACATATTTTTTTTATTTTTGATTAGATTTCTCCCACCTCTATATACCCACCTCTCCTACCTACGAAAATATCACCCAATTATCATATTTTAGAGTGGAGAGAGTTCTGTTAGAGATAGAGAGAAGGGAGGCTCGTGGGTGATCATTTGGAGAACACGTGCAGGTGATTTCGAGGAGTGTTCGAGGAATGATTGTTGAGGTTGGTAGTAGCATTATCTAGGGTTTTTATTTTTCAGAATTGTATTTGGTTTAGTTTAGTGATTGTATGTGTGGGATTGTGTTGGGATTGAATTTGAGTAATATATTTGAGGTATTTTTCTTATGATATTTGTGTTGAATTGTATGATTGAAATGATGATGAATGTTATGGGTTTGTTGATTTGTGCTTTTAACATCATGATTAGATAAATATTTAGGTCGGGAAAAGGGATGAACGGGGATATGATTTTGATTAATTAAAGGATTAAAGGTTAAAATTAATGGGTTCGTGAAATGAATTAAGACCTTAAATGTGAACTTAATGCTAGCTCTCCCGGGTAGGCCTGAATTTAGATCAAATCTAGGAACATAGGCGATAGCAATCGACCTAGATGGAACGTAGAATTTAGGGGCCAGACTTACACGGTGTGTCTTGGGGTTGTAATTTGATTTGTGACAATTTCGTAATTGCAACCTGTGACGGGGGTACAGATACCACGGTTACGGTTTAATTCTATAGGGTAGCAACCTGAAGGGATGGAGAAACCTACAAACCCTTTAAGGCGAACCTAATTGGGTATTTTAGTTAATGGCCTGACTAATATATTCTGGTTAGACGAAACCCTTGTTGATCACTGTTGAAACTCCTATGATGTTTCTGGTAGGTTTGAAATGTCTCAACACTTATATACATTTCTTAATAAGCTTTCCCGTAATTAATAATCAAATCCGGTAAAATTGACTAAATGACATATACCCCAAAATTCGGACTCCCCTATCGATTTTGTATATTAGTTTACTCTCGTGTTAATTGCATATTTCTTGAGCTTGCATTGTGTGAACTCTGACGATTTCATATTGTGCATGATCGTGTTTGGTTTTTACTCTCACCACCACTTTTCCAAAACCGACCAGACCCAAATAGTGGTCTTAAGCTCCTAGTGTTCACGCTTGCTAGACAACTACTCTCTCTGTGGGATCGATAATATTAATTCCCTTTTTGCAGTTGACCGGTACACTGCCATAACGCGAGACCCAAATATGTATTAATGTTAACTTTCCCGGGTAGGCCTGAGTTTAGATCAAATCTAGGAAGAGAGGCGATAGCAATCGACCTAGGTGGAACATAGCAGCATTTAGGGGCAAGACTTACAGGGTGTGTCTTGGGTTGGAATTTGATTTGTGACGACTTTGTAATTGCATCCTGTGACGGGGGTACAGATGCCGCGGGTACGTACTTTCATAGGGTACCAACCTGAAGGGATGGAGATACCAGCTCAACCTTTAAGGCGAACCTAATTGGGTATTTTAGTTAATGGCCTGACTAATATACTCTGGTTAGACGAAACCCTTGCTGATGACTGGTGAAACTCGTGTTATGTTTCTAGTAGGTTTGAACCGTCTCAATAATTAATTCCATTTCTTAAAAATCTTTCCCGTAATTAATAATCAAATCCGGTAAAATTGAGTAAATGACATATCCCCCGAAATTGGTATTTTAGTTAATGGCCTGACTAATATATTCTGGTTAGACGAAACCCTTGTTGATCACTGTTGAAACTCCTATGATGTTTCTGGTAGGTTTGAAATGTCTCAACACTTATATACATTTCTTAATAAGCTTTCCCGTAATTAATAATCAAATCCGGTAAAATTGACTAAATGACATATACCCCAAAATTCGGACTCCCCGATCGCTTTTATATATTTGTTTACTCTCGTACTAATTGCATATTTCTTGGGCTTGCATTGTGTGAACTCTGACGATTTCATAATGTGCATGCTTGTATTTGATTTTTACTCTCACCACCACCTTTCCAAAATCGACCGACCCGAATAGTGGTTCTAAGCTCCTAGTGTTCACGCTTGCTAGACAACTACTCTCCCTGTGGGATCATAATATTACTTCCCTTTTTGCAATTGACCGGTACACTGCCGTAATGCGAGAGGTGAAAACCCTTGTGCGAGGTTTTTATCGCGTCACGTACCTAAGAGGTAAATAAGGCGGGCTAGTTCTGGAGTAATGCTTGACCCATGTGAAGACGGAGTCCAATTCGAGATCCCAATCCTGTACAACACTGAGTACTTGGTAGAGAGTTCTGAGGAAGTCATCTTTCCCTTGGTCGGCCAGTTCTTCCTTACATCTCATGTGATCTCCTTGGCAATTGCATTTAGTGTAGGAACTTGATCGATAACAGTAGGTGTGTCTCTTCCCAGAAACGTATTGGTTATCTCAGTAGAGAAATCAAAGCCTTGTCCCCTCACATACACTTTCATATACTGGGGACTTGCAGGGTTTTTTAATGCAGGAGACAAATTGACGATAAATTCTTTGACAAAGATGGGATAGTACATACCTATGTCAGAGACAGTTTTGAGGAGCCCGGCATCAGTGATTAGTTCCATAATAATGTCCATTTTCTGAGCTTCTGTCGACAACTCCTTTTCAGGAAAGAGAACTCGTTGATACACATAACGCCATTTCACCGCCCCATCCTCGTAGTGGAAGGAAATATTATCCAATTGAGCAGTTGGAACGTTACTTGGGAGTTTTTGTCCTCCCATATATTTTCTGGTACTGGGTACGATAGGTACGATCACCGCGTTTCCTTCTTCCTCGTTAGCTGATTCAAGTTCATTGACCAGATGTCGAGACATTGTCACTAACTTTTTCTGTTTTTTTAGGAGGTAGCTGGCAAGTCTTTGGACTTTCTCTTCTTACTGTTCTAGCTCTTTCCTTCCTTCGCAGTTGATGTCTTCTTCTTCTTTGATTTTTTTTCAGCGGGAGCAATTTCTACTATGATTTTCCTTTTCTTTTTCTTGGACTTCTCCATCCTCAAACTTGATAGCGCTATGTCTTCTTCTAAAGGTAACTCACCTTCCCCATCATCTTCGTTTTCCCTAACATCGTTAGGATTCGATAACACTGGGACATTAATTTCAGCTTCCTCAACAGATTCGTGAACATCTGCACTTACGTCTACAACATCATTCTGGACAACAACAGTGCATCCTCATGAATATCGTCATTGACATCTCGTGAACTTCTTCTTGACTTTCTTCTTCTACATTATCTTCCTCCTCCTCCAGATCCTGGTCGTCCTCCATAGCTTCTTCCTGACTTGGCTCCTCAAGAAATGGGTGAGTGTGTAACACCTTCATTATCATCATGATCCTGACTAGGATTTGCTACCACCTCCTCGACATGAATCAATTTTTCAGGAATCGACTATTCTGGAACCTCTTGAGTTATACAAACGTCTACATTCTCAGAGGGTAGCACAATTCTAAGAGGTACCACATGCAGAACTTCAACATGAGTCTGGTTTGGCCCTAAATTTTCTTCAGGAGCCTCCATAGCAAGAGGGGTAATTGATTCTTGGCCGCCAGGGTTTACAGAAGAAGAGGATGGAACAGAGATACCTTGCATGTTGTCGATTGAGTTTCTACAGTCAGAACTTCTTCCCTTACATTGCTTGGCTTGGTCTGGGTCAGAGCTGATGGTTCTGAAATCACCACTCCTTTTTTGTGTCGAGTTGATTGTAGACCTCGGACCTTTACACCGTATTTGTTGCTTTCAACCGATTTTTCAGCATCAGGCTTAGGAGCGGATTTAGATTTCATCCTGATCGCCTTCATCTTGGCCAGACTTGCTGCGATTCTTCCGCTCATGGTGCCTACCATTGTTGAGAGCTACGGTTTGACAGAGAAGAGAAAGGTTTTGGTTGTTACCGAGTTTTGGAATACAGGGAGCAAAAGTCTAGGAGAATCTTTCCCAAAACCTTTTGAACTTCTTCTTTCCTTTTTCTGCGCTATTGACCTAATGTTAGAGACATGTAGTCAAGAATTCAATACATACTTAATGTGTTTAAAAAACAAACTGGCCCATATTCTTCCTTGGACCAGAAACTTTGTGACCCACTACCCCACTCTCCTCATATTTAGGACATTGTGGGAAGCTCAATCGAATAGAGTCCCAAGGAGGATCGAAGATTCTCAAATCTCGCAGTATCGAGTGGATTGGTAAAGATGTCCCCCAAGTGTCTTTCCATAGGAATATATTCAAGTTGGACCTTCTTGTTCTCCACCAAATCTCGTATAAAATGGTGTCTGATTTCTATATGCTTGGTCTTACTGTGTTACACAAGGTTTTTCGAGATGTTAATAGCACTTACATTGTCACAGAACAATGTCATGACATCTTGATGAACATCATACACTGACAACATTTGTTTCATCAAGAGTTGAGTGCAACTGCTTCCAGCAGCGATGTACTCTGATTCAGCCGTGGATAATGTGACACAATTCTGCTTTTTGCTGAACTAGGAAATGAGATTATTTCCTAGATACAAACTTGCACCTGATGTGCTTCTTCTATCAGTGGTGCTCCCCGCCCAATCAGCATCACAGTACCCTACCAGTGCTGATGATGTGTCGAACGAATACAAGAGACCAGGGTTGGCAGTTCCTTAAATGTATCTTAATATACGTTTTGCTTGAGTGAGGTGACTTACCTTGGGATTAGACTGATGTCTGGCACATACTCCTACTGAGAATGATATGTCGGGTCGACTAGCATTTAGATAAAGCAAGCTTCCTATTATGCTTCTATATAGGCTTTGATCCACCTACTCTCCTTGCTCATATTTGGTGAGCTTGGTGGCTGTGGCAATGGGAGTTCTTTTGTGAGATGTCTTCTCTAGACAAAATTTCTTCACTATATTATTGGCATACTTGGTTTCACCGATGAATATCCCATTCTCCATTTGCTTGATCTGAAATCCTAGGAAATAGCCCAATTCTCCCACCATACTCATCTCAAACTCGAACTGCATATGTGTCACAAAATGTTGCACCATCTTGGTAGACATTTCTCCAAACACGATATCATCCACGTATATCTGAGATATCATGATGTTTTGTCCTTCCTTCTTTATGAACAAAGTTCGATATACTCCTCAAGTATATCCAATTTGCATCAGAAACTGATTCAATATTTCACACCATGCGTGAGGGGCATGTTTGAGTCCGTATAGTGCTTTCCTTAGTTTATATACATATGTGGTGAGCTTGGATCAACAAAACCTTTTGGTTGAGCTACATATACTTCTTCATTAAGATAACAATTTCAAAAGGCACTCTTCACGTCCATTTGAAATAGTTTGAACTAGAGATGACACGCAATGCCCAGAAGTAACCTTATTGCTTCAAGCCTTGCTACCAGAGCAAATGTTTCTTCAAAATAAACTCCCTCAACTTGAGTGTACCCTTGAGCTACAAGCCTTGCCTTGTTTCGAGAGATGTTCCCATGCTAATCATTTTTGTTTTTAAAGATCCACTTTGTCCCGATGACATTTACGTTGTCAGGCTTGGGCACTAGTTCCCAAACATCATTTCTTCCGAACTGTTCCGCTCTTCTTGCATGGAATTTATCCAGTACTCGTCTTTAATTTCTTCCTGCACATTCATGGGTTCGATGTTAGAAACAAAACAAACGTTACCTATCATCTCTCTGTAGTTCACTGGTACTTTAGGTCTAGTACGAATCTCATCTTTAATGTTTCCAATTACTTCCTGCACTGAATGATCTTTCTGAACTTTCCTCGAAGGGATTCTTTGTTCTGGTAGAGGAGTAGGTTCGATGTATGATCCAATGTCACTTACCATGTCAGATCTGTTTTCGGGAACATCTATCTTGACGTCAAGTGTTCCAAAAAAATTTATGACATTTGGCACACTTTCATCTTCATCTTTGTTGTTGTCATATAAAGTTGGTTTGTATCATTTATGACCACATTGGTCGACTCCATTATAGTCTTGGTGCGCTTGTTGAAGACTCTGAACGCTCAACTATTCCTGGAGTATCCCAGAAATATCTCTTCATCACTTTTAGGATCAAATTTGCGACGGGGATCCCTGTCAGCTAGGATATAGCAAATCGAGCTAAAGATGGGAAAGTATTTGAGGTTGGGTTTTCTCCCCCCTCCATATTTCATAAGAAGTAGTATTCGTACCTGGATGAAGAGCTACTTTATTGTGAATATGGCACGCCGTGTTGAGTGCTTCAGCCCAGGAGTGAGTAGGCAGATCTTTGGCGAGTATCATCACTCTGGCCATTTCATGTAAAGTTCTATTTTTTCTTTCAACAATTCCATTTTGTTGAGGCATGATAGGTGCCGAGAACTCGTGGGCTATCCCCTCAGCATCACAAAATTCGGCAAAACTCATGCTTCCAAACTCTTTCCCAAGGTCACTTCTGAGTCTGACAACCTTTCTAATATGATCCCCATTTTCTTGTTGGATTCTGTTACACAAGTCTTTAAAGACATTGAATGTGTCAAATTTTTCACGAATAAAATCTACCAAAGTGTACCTGGAGTAGTCTTCCACATAGACAAAAACATATTTCTTCCCACCAAAACTTTCAACTTGCATTGGTCCCATCAGATCCACGTGTAGCAGTTCCAAAACACTTGAGGTAGTACGATGTTGTAACATCTTGTGAGACATTTTAACCTGTTTGTCAATCAGGAAGTCTCCACAGATTCTTCCCATATGGATCTTGAGGGTAGGGACTCCGGTTATGGCTTGCTCTGAAATTGTCTTCTTCATACTTTGGAGATTCAGGTGCCCAATCCTTTGATGCTAGAGTTGAGCTTTATCTGTTTTGGAGAAGAGACATGTCGGTCTTGTATCACATGATGTTGGTGACCATAGGCAGCAGTTGTCTCTGGATCGTGATCCCATCATGAGCTCGACCCGTTTCTCATTCATCACATACACTGGTTACGAGTAAATTTCACAAGTAAGTCGAGATCACACAATTGGCTAATGCTAATAAGATTGACAGATAGTCCTTCTACCAATAGGGCCTCGATCAAGCACGTGACACCAGGGAAACTTAGTTTTTCTTTCCCGATCACTCTAGCCTTGACACCATCTCCAAATTTGACGTGACTGACAAAGCAAGGTCTCATGTTTACTAACAGACCCCGATCTCCTGTCATGTGACGAGAGCATACACTGTCAAAGTAACAGTCCTTACCAGTAGAAGTCGTCAAGGTGGTGTAGGCTATGTTGGCACGATAGTTTTTCTTCTTTATTCTCCACTCCTTTTGTGATGAGGTCATTCTCTTCTTATATTGTGAACGTGTCTTTTTGTGGAGATGATAGCAATACGGTCAAATATGTCCCTTTTGGCCACAGTAATGACAGACCAAACGTGGTCTTTTGAAGTCATTTGAAGGATATGCCTGATGATTTCATTAAACCTGATTTCCACCAGATGTCTGTAGTGGTATGTTGAGGTCACTAGAAGGATGTTGCTGACAATGTCGATGATTTTGTTCGGCACCAGATGTCTATGACATCTGGCTTGTCATCTTGTTTTTCTTCTTCTGTGCAACAAAGATACTTGGCATTTAGTCTGAGATGTAGACGCCTCATGGGTGTAACCTAGTCCCTGCATGTTCTTAGCTAGCTTTCCTAAGGACAAGAGAGTGTTCAAAACCCTAGTGCTCGAGTTCATCATCCTGACAGACTTAGTCATCCGATCAATCTCTCCGTTTAGTCGGCTCACTTCCTTCTTTAGGTCGAAAACTGTTTCCAGTAGCCTTGTCTTGTCTTCAGTGAGAGATACGATGGTATCCCTTTGTTTCTCAAGGATTTTTGTTTCTTCTACCCACTGGGTGAACAAAAGGTTTTAGGCATCGTTCATGGACTCATCATATAGCAACTCTGTTTCGTCAAGAGTTTGAAACGTATTGCTTGAGTTGGGAGCTGTAAATGCAACAAAGTTGCTGATTTATTGAGTGTCATTGTCTTCCTCTTCATTATCAGACATGGTTGCATTGAATCCTTTTTGCTTTCTCAAGAAGTTTGGACATTCTTTTTTAATACTTCCAAACCCTTGACATTCGTGGCACTGGATGCCTTTTCCCTTTCCTCCACGATCTACACCTTTTCTAGACTTTGGATAGTTTCCAACCTTCTGGAATTTTTGCATCTGGTTGTGTTTGACATCATGGGGAACATGTTTCCCTGTTTTCTTGGTGAACCTTTCCATAATCTCGCTGTAATTCTTAACCATGAAAGCAATAGTTTCATCAGTTTCATCGTCTGAGTTAGAAACTACATGTTCATGAGAGTTGGTTGTGGAGATTCTGTGCGTCATCCTTTTTTGCTTCCTATCCAGACTGGGAAGCGAGAGTTCAAAAGTCATAGGCGATCCCATGAGTTCATCAAATCTGAGTTTCTTTAGATCATGCATTTCTTCTATGGTTGCAGTCTTTATCTTGAATCGTGGACTCAGTGATTTTAAGGTTGGGGTAATGACAGTTGACTACACACAACTATGTCACGTTTCAAATTTAATACCCCAACTTTCAGTTTTTCATTTAGGGTACCCAAAGTTTAAATAAGCGATACTTAGCCCAACGTCTGTTAAATCTAACTGAATTGGTATGTCAAAAAGTCTAAAATGCCCTCAATAGTTTTGGTCTGATTGGTTCAATTGATATAATTATGATTTGACTATTTTACCCCTAATGCAATACCCAATTTAACCAATAAATTGAGGGCAAATCTGACTTTTCACTTACACAAACTATAATTATAATTCTTTAATATTTAAATATATATATATATATATATATAATATTATTATTAATTATATATTATTATTAATCATTAATTAACCTACCTAATGAAACCCTCCCCACTACTCCCGTCTCCGGCCACCACTCCCGTCTCCAACCGCCGCCTCCAACCGCCTCCTCCCACCGCCTGCTCCAACCGCCTCCTCCCACCGCTCTCCACATCGTCGGAGCTCTCTGCATCGTCGAGCTCTCCGATTTGACCTCAGTTGAATCCGTCGCAAGGCTTTTGATTTGACCTCCGTTCCCAAGCTCTCCGATTCGACCTTCGATTCGAGCTACGACTCGACCTCCATCGAATCGGAGGTCAAATCGGAGAGCTCGATTCGGCCAGATCTGGTTCGGGCTCCTCAACCTCTCATTCACAAACGACGAGCTCGACGGACGGTGGCGTTGAAGGCGGATTGGAGCAGCAGAGAGGTCGACGACGAGGACCGCCTCGTCGTGCAAGGGTGCTCCGACGGCCTGGCCGCTCGCTCTCGCCGGAGACGTCCACAGGCCGAGCAGTGAAGAAGATGAAGAGTCAATGGCTCTTTTTTGAAAATTAGAAGTCAAATTGAGGGCATATTTGTCTTTTCAATTAAAATTTTAGTTTTTATAATAATTAATAATATAATTATTTAATTATTAAAGAATTACAAAAAGTCAAATTTGCCCTCAACCCATAAGTTAAATGGTTTGATCAATTAGGGGTAAAATAGTCATTTCACAATCATATCAATTGAACTAATCATACCGGTTTAATAGACCAAAACTATTGAGGGCATTTTAGACTTTTTAAGAGACCAATTAAGTTAAATTTAACAGACGTTGGGTTAAGTGTCGCTTATTTAAACTTGGGGTACTTTTAATGAAAAACTGGAAGTTGGGGTATTAAATTTAAAACGTGACATAGTTGGGTGTAGTCAACTGTCATTACCCCTTTCAGGTTTTCCAGACCAAATCCTCATCTATCATGGGTTTACCTAGAGAGTAGGATTCATTCGCTAAGTCTCTAATTCAAACGTTGAACTCACTAATTATCTCATCTTCCTTCATGGACAAGGCTTCAAAACCAGTGGTAAGATATTGAAGTTTCTTTTCACGAACTTTGGTTGTCCCTTCATAGGCGATAGCCAAGATCGCCCATTCTTCTTTCGCACTAGTACATGTGCTGATCAGCCTGAACACATTCTGGTCAACTCCATTGAATATGGCATTTAGAGAACGAGAATTACCTAGGGCTGATTCGTCTTCTATAGGTCTCCATTCACTTTCAGGTTTGAAGTGTGCAACGTTGTTTGCATCAATAGTTTTTGGAGCCTCTCATCCGTGTATTACAGCTTTCCATGTTCGCTTGTCGACGGAGTTTAGGAATGCACTCATACGAGCCTTCCAGTATCCATAGTTTGTACCATCCAGCATACGAAGCCTACTGACTGAACCTTCTTCTCTTTAGCTATCCATTTCAGGTTCCCGGAATTTGTTTTTACAGGAAATCACCTATAGGTTTAGATGTCTCCTCTGATACCAATTGAAATTCTGGTTAGTCGCAAGATGTCTCTCACAATGTTAAGACTTAGTAATAGACACTTGCAAATGCACAAAGTAAAAATAACACATAGAACAGAAACGTAAATGACACGAGATATGATTACCCAGTTCGGTGCAACGTCACCTACGTCTGGGGGCACTCTGCCAATGGATAGGTTTAACTATTTCGTAACCAATCAAAACATACAAGTTCCTATGATCATCACACGAATCATTTAACTCTATTCTATTTTTACAAGTGATAACCTATCTCAGGGTCTCCCCTTGAATCTGAGATCCTCACTCAATTTCACCCTTCGAGCAGCGCCTCTTCTCGGGTTAATTTATGTTCATCAATGGATGCACGAGACTTGAATCGCACGAACACACCCTAAATTAGTCAAACACTCATTCTTCTTTGAATATTGATTGAGCACAGAATGTTGATCTTTATTCAAATCATTCAGCTTCCCAACACGCTCGTCCAACATGTTTAGGAACTCTGAATGCTCAGCACAAAAGGTCAACTTACAAAATAAAAGGCACAACTACTAATAAAAGGCACACTCATCCTTCCTTGTATGCGTCATGAAGTTTCCTTAAACTCATAAACCACTGAATCATATCGAATCGCAATCCATTTAGAACATCTTTGATGCACTCAATTTCTCGCTTCGCACCACGCTCTTTACTTGTACATTTGGGGAAACAACTAATAAGTTGAAACCTAGAGCTGGACTAACCACTGTTTCATTGGCTGAAGTGGCGCGGTTTAGGTACATCTGACTGAAGGTGACCGACTCGTGCATCAAGTATTATTGCGTTGACGCGCTCAAATTCTCGCTTCGCACCACACTATTTACTTGTACATGTGGGGAAACAACTAATAAGTTGAAATCTAGAGCTGGAATAACCGCTGTTTCGCTGGCTGAAGTGACGCAGTTTAGGTACATCTGAGTGAAGGTGACCAACTCGTGCATCAAGTATTATTACGTTATACAACCTTCGGGATACCGCGGGTTGCACACACTTTTCTTGTACACACCAAGTTGCCTATTATGGTAACGTGAAAGTTAGATTCGATTATAGGGTTCAATGGTAAATGGAAATGATATTTTTAAGTCAAGGATCATTTCGTTCAATTGAAAACATTCATGTGAAATGGACTGGAACGGTCCGCATAACTTGATCAGAAGGATGTAGTAGAAGGTGAACCATAATTGTATAGAACGAATAAAGGAAAATAGTTTCCAACTTACGAACTAGAATGACCATATCTTCCTACGCAAGACTAACTTTGTGAGTTTTCCAATAAGGCAGCTTCAAAAAAAATGCTTTCATGAGACCAACATATAGGACCACCTTTTTGTTTACTGCACTTCGAATGCAAACTAGGCGAAGGGTAATTATGATGTTCAATCCCCCTAAGTACGGCAACCCGTTAATGTCGCTTAGAATTTTCCCAGGTCTTTATCTTTTCGTTAAACGCCTCCGCCTTAAATCACAGTGGGTGTTCTAATGGTAAGAACCTACACGCACCTTGGTAAGAGATTCTTGAGTTACTACGTGAAATATCGATATCTTCCAAGCATAGAGGATATGTTGTATAGCCTTTAATCTTAATGCCCCCTCAACATTCCCAAACCCGGGAAGTCACTGATTGTCCACATTACAGCAGCCCGCATTATGAACGCCTCTTTTTTAGAATCATCCCACGTGATAACTCTGTTATTCCACAGATGATTCAACTCATCAATCAGCGGACGCATGAAGTTATTTAAACATTTTCAAGGTGATATTGGACTGGATATCAATATGGTGAGCATGTTATATTCCTTTTGCTTAGCCATCGAGGCGGGAAATTCAAAGGGATAGCGACTATAGGCCACAAAATGTAACTCGCGCATTAAGCACATATGTTATACTTATCTAGCTGCACGTTTCGGATTTCTCCTGAAAATACCGGGTATTTCTTTTCAAATTGAATCCAATACTCCTTGTCCAATGGATAATCTAATATGCCACCGTCCTCATTCTCCCGCTCCTCGAGCCATCGCATTCACTCAGCAGTCTGTAGGTAAGATATAAATGTGGAAGTTGAGTAGTCAATGGGAAGCACAACAACGTTTTCTTTTGAACATATTTTTTTCCGACTTCCACACGTACTACAAAGTGCATACATACAAACATGCATTATATTTCACATTTGGCAGTTCGATTGCCTTCATTCTCTACTTCTCCACTACGTAGCTAGATATATACGTATTATGTAGGGGTAAAGTAAGACAGGTTTCTTTTGCGACCTGGGTAAAATCCGCGTTTAACATCACAGTCCTCTGCTTGATGGGGAACATCCTTAACAGCGCTACTAAAGAAGTGTCCTCACTAGTGACGGCGCACTTGGTTTTATACAACAACTTTTGCGACTCCATCACCAACCGGTTGTATGCCGTCATGGTTGCTTTAGCGACTCCCTCCTCGACTTTAGTCACCATGTTTATGTCCTTTTCTTAGTCCTCGTCCTCATCCTCGCAAAACTTTACATCTCTATATGGGTCTACATCATCCTCGAATTGCTACACATGATTGGCGTACACTGGATTGTTGTCCGACGTCGAACAAGACGGATTATCTGAAGTTGATGGCAAACTCATATCCCAATTGCGTCTCGAACTAGCTCCTTGGGCTTCACCGTGCTGGATCCACACATTATACGATCTAAGAAAATCTTTCTTCAATATATGATCGCAAATGGCGTCCATAACGTTCCATGCACAATTAAAAAAAAAACCTCGTGCTCGGACACTAGAAACGTCCCACACCATCTTTTTCTGGATTTTTCTCGCAAATTTAATGAAACTGCTTAATCCGTTCATTCATTCCTTACTCATTTTACGGGATCTTATCCATCGCCTCTCCATTCTATGTAATATATATAAATTCAGTTGAGAATTAATATTAGATAACTATATACCATAAAAGGACATAAATTATTATTTCATCAAAATCACAACGAAAATAATAATCTACATGCATTATTTCACTGAAATCACACTCTCTAATTATTTAAATAATGCATTTTCTATAAATGCACGTACTTTCTACACGTACTTTCTACATGGGATGGCAAACTCATATCCCAATAATCTACATGTACTTTCTAATACACCGAAATATTATAAACCGTTTTCCCGCAACTTTAACTCCATCAGCTAATACAGAGAGAGATAATATGAACTGTAGTATTTCTTGGGAAGACTTAATATAGGGTACTTGGGAAATTACGAAACTACACTAGTCGGTAAGCTTCCACCGAAACTACAAAAATACCCTTGTTAGGAGAAAAATGTGTTGGAGAAGTTATAGGGAGTGTGAAGTGGGAGGTTCTGCCAAGTTTTATACGAATGGAGTGTAAGGGCATATTTTACACTACGCGTCATTACTAAATACTTTGTAACGGCACAGATTGTAAAATACGTCGTTACAAACTAACGGTAACAACAACGACTCGATTTCAGACCGTAAGTGTCGTTACAAAAGACGGTTACTAACAACATATTTTACAAGTTACGTTGTTAGTCACATTGTAACAGTGTACAGTGAACGTACACCATTAACAAAATTTGTAATGACGTATGTTGTTACATCCGCCATCAGAAAGTTGATTTGTAACGACGTACTCTCATTCCATACGTCGTTTGTATGGAAAAAACTGATGGTGATGCTATTACTACTTATGACAATAGAAGAGAAAAGAATGAATAATAAAAAAGTGGAGAAACCTAACATGGGCATGACACATCTAGAGGCCAAAATCTCTCCCCTCGTCATTTACACAATTTTTCGTGCTAGGGTGGACCTGAAATTGGTACGAGACTGGTAAAATCTTACCAGCGGCATACACTCTTTACGGGGGCCTTTAAGATTTTTAAGGTCCCATACGTTGAAGGTAGGTCACTGGTAAATTAATAGTCGTGTACTCATTTTATCAACACTTGCGTTAATTTATTAATAATGGGGCACTACGGTATGTATGTCGGTGTTAAAGTTTGACCAAATTGACAATCCATTCTTTGTTTTCATGCAATGGTCAAGTTTGTTCCCGTTGTATGACTGTTGGCTAATGGCTACCTACTTACATTATGTACCCTACAGTTAAAGAAGTGTATGTATGTATGGACGCTCTCCACTACAAACCATATTTGAGCGTCCAAACGTCCAAACCATCTCCCAACCTTCTGATTTGCGCGGAGCGAATGAGATGATAACACGTGTAACCATGCGGATTGGGAGGGAGATAACGGTCTCTGACGGAGCCGTTAGGGGTGTTGGTGTGCAACATAATTGTTTCGTGTGTGTAACCATTGTTATACAATTCAACACTTACATAGATCAATTATTGTTTTACGTATACGAGAATGATTATACAAATATATTGTAGGTGTTATACAATACCAAGGTACCAGTTACACGTTCGTAAAACTGAACACATGTACGCACTAACCATTGTTATACAATTCAGCAGTTACATAGATCAATTTTGGTTTACGTTATACGTGAATGATTATACAATTATATTGTAGGTGTTATACAATACCAAGGTACCAGTTACACGTTCATAAAACCGAACACATGTACGCACTATTTGAATGTGTTACATAGTAACAACTGGTCAGTTACACACACACAATGGTTACACACGCGGAATAAGTATGTTACACACCAACACCCTAAAGGCTTCGTCAGTGCCCATTATCTCCATCCCAATTCGTGTGGTTACACATGGCACCATTGCCTTCGCTCCGCACAAATCAGACGGTTGGGAGGTGGTTTGGACATTTTGACACCAAATAAGAGGTTTGTAGCTGATACCTTCCATGTGTGTGTGTGTGTAATATTGTGTAGTTTTTTAAGTCGTGGGGAGAAATTTTTGTGAGCATAAGTTTTTAGTGATTAAATATAGGAAACGTTTTTGAACTGGGAACCTCCTCGAAACCTTGGGTCGACTTTCAAACGTCGTCGGGGCCATCGACACCTGGGACATCGTCGGTGAATCTGGCGTTGTGTCCTCCGGTCCGATCCATTTGATTTGGTTCATTCTCAATTTAACTGGTTCCCTCAATTAGACCGGGTCCATTGCTCCTTTTTTCAAATTGAACCGGTTAAATTAATTTTTTTTGGTTTGGTTATTCATTTTGTAATTGTGCTTTTTATGTCCTCTCGGGCATTGCTAGTAATTTGTGTTCATGTCAATTTAAATTTATTCCCGACAAAAAAAATATTGTAATTAGCTTGATGCTTAAGCAACATTGAGGGATGGATGTTTTCAGAATTAAGTCGATCAAAGATGCATTCAACCTCTTTCCAAGAAGCCATTTCTTAATGAAGACCATGAAATGTTGCCTTATTATATGCCATGTCTTTTGGAAGAAAAGCCATGTGACTTGGCTCCATCAGTCTTTAATAACCTGGAAACCTTATTTTCACTAAATTATCTTTCGAGGAGGGCTTTGCCATGAGAGGTGATACTTCTGAAGGGGAAATATGTTCTTGGAATAGATCACGCGGTGAATGTGGATAAAAAGTTGTTTTATTTGGATTTTATAAAAAGGCCTTTTGACTCAAAACAATGTTAAGGATAAAAGAAGATAAACGTAGAATTTTTATTTCAAATGTTCAAAAAATGAACTGCAAATTATTTTCTCAAGATCATTTAATTCCTATTGTTGAAGTAAAACGGTAAAAGGTGTAAGATTTGTGCCCTAGGCCTATCTCATTTTATGTGTAATTGTTACATCATCACTGCAATAATGAATCGGCATTATATTATCATTCTGTTGTGATAATATGTTAAATGTGATTTGATTTATGTCATCGAGTGTGTCATCACTGATAGTGGAACCATAGGTCTGTACATATCACATTTAACGGGTCCCTGGTCAGCTAAGCTTCATAAGAAGCAACAAGTATGAGGATAAATCTTTATGATGGGATTACCAGAGTTAAATCATAGATATCGTTTGGGAAATGATATTGGACGACCCGGCCTGGATATGCGACATAAATACTGTCACGAGCATATTCAGTTGTCGTAGCTTGTCACGGTATCCTTAGACCGAGGATTCTTTCTGATCACTGTGTATTTAACATCCGAGTTTAACATACGCCTAACGTTATCTGTAACAGAATAGGCATAACGGTTATGATTAGCTTGGGGACAGGCTACTTTGGTGATATGAAAGATGGCTAAGGGATTTATCCCTCATACTCTGGTATGACAATGATATATGTTTAGGCCCCTTGATGAGAATGACTGAAAAGGAAACGCGTGGTCATGTAGTTGATACGGGGTATCAAATTTTAGTCATCTCACATATTAAGAAACAATGATTAATTAATTAAGAATGATGACTATATGCCTTATGATTAATCAGTATATCTAGTGATAAAGGGATAGTGACATGGGCGACATGAGATTAAGTCAAATCATTGATAATCATGTACCTTGGGTAATGATAATGCTTTACTAGAGGTCACTGATGATAGAAAGGATAAAATGGTAATTTTACGCCGATCTGCCAATGGGACATGAGCCTAAAGGGTCACACACAAAGGATATGTACTGTGAAAAATTAGAAAACTTTGGTAAAGTATATAGAATGGGCCGTGGCCAAGACATTAGGGTTTTTGGCCACAGGTCCGATAAGCACAAAAGGGGGCCATGGACCAGCCTATAACCTGAGGTTTTGGGGCTGGCCATTGCAAGGCCTGGGAGGCCGAAACCCATGAGGGGCTACCATGGGATGGTAGCCCTCATGAGCTGTCACTTATAGTGGCGCGGTGGGCTTGGTCAAAACCCATTAGGGTTTTGGCTCACAAAGCCCAAACCGCCACTTTAAGTGGCAGCTAGAGTTTTATAGAGCCACCGTACCTAGCTCTTTTTATGGGCTTGGTTTTTGATCCCAAACCCTAGCCCAAACTCTATAAATAGACCCTTTTATGCTTAAAATTTATGACTATCTTTTTCCATACCGAAACTCTGTCAAAATTTTCAAAGGAGGTTTCATAGGTTCTAGTAGGCTTATGAGGGCTTGATCTTGGAGGTCTACGTATCCGTGTGGATACCTTAGAGAGCAAAACACTTGATTTGCTTTCGGTGGTTCGAATATACCATTGATTTGTTTTTCTAAAATAAACTGTTTTTTTCCAGATCTGGCTACGAAACTTGTGAGAAGCATAGCTCTTAGATCCAAAGTCTGATTGACCCGAAACTAAATAAGCCCCATGCGTACATGAGTATGAGAGGGACAATTAAGTGAATCTCACGTTGAAAGAATATGAAATCAAAGAGTTGTGTATAAAGGGAAGAGTCAACCCAAACTATTAAACTTGAGTTTATAGCGGTGGAGCTCGGCCCGATATGTACAACCCAGTTTTATATGATATCATTGGGGCAATTGGGCTGTGTTGGTGGGTAACCCGTGCCCACACCCCTTGTGGACTCCGGCCATATGCAGAAGTCAAACTTGATATGGCCAACATATAGACATGGGCTACATGTGAGGGCAGGGGAGTGTTGAAGTAAGAAAGTCCATGTGTATACGAGCGTAAAAGAGAAATAAGCCCGGCGCGTAGATGAGCATGACTTATGTTGTGTAGCCCGGCCCGGCCCGATATGTAAAAATCTGTTTTATTTCGTTTTGAATTTTTTTGTGTTGGAATTATATTTGGAAAATCAGCTCCCTTTGTAGACCGGGCTCAAAACTGCAAGCAATTCTACAGCCTCCTAATTGTTGTGTGTGCCCGTCATCATGTATAGGCATTATACACATCCAAACAGTAAATTAAAGGGATAATTCATGTTCACTATGGTGAAGTTGGACAGATTTTCACTTCCATACAGTGAACTTACTTAAGTGTCAGTTCAATACGGGGAGGTATTTTTAAGTGTCACAGTCCATAACTCTGTTACATTTATTATAAAATGACCAAAATACCCTTAAATATCATTTAAATTTTCAAACATATGCCATTGAACTCTTTTTTTTTCGTTTGCAATATTCATGCCAATTGATGAATCTGTAGAAAATTTCAAACATATGGATTAGCTTTGCATTATTCATTTACGTAGAAATTAAAAAATGAAAAATAAAAGAGGAAAGTGATGAATCTAATATGATAATTTGATATGTTCACTCACTTCTTTAATCAAACCATTACCCAAACTCAGCAAATCTATAAGTATGACAATGTACTGTCAAAAATTTAATGGTCTCCCAAATTTTTCTAGTTGCTCTTAACTAAGAATCAGAAGTTGTTCTCAGCGACAATCTAGAGGAAGAGAGAGAGACTGAACGGTGTAGAAGGATCGAGCTCCATTTCTTTCTCGATCGAGCTCTATAGTTTTTCTACAACTCTATAAATTCATCTACAGCTCTAGATCGGGAGGATCTGAAAAATTCCCAAAAGGTCCAAAACTAATCACAAGTGTGGATCTAGATGTGGGTTCTTGTAAAGATCCAAAAACCCTCTGGTTGAATGTGTTCCTTAACTATCAGAATCACTTGCGTTTCCTATCCCGATTGATACCGCTAACCCAATCTCCGGCGATCGGTGACGAATATGAGAAGGAGGCGTCAATCGAGGTCAGGTTCCGGTCCTGTCGATCGAGCGACGAGAAGGGTTCGGGAGTTCGAGCGAGGAACACGCCGCCCCAGTAGTATATGGAGGAGGTGATGTTGTTGTACGAGACCCGGATCTTCTTGTTGGGGTCACAAATCTGAAACCCTAGCTCCTAGGTCCCGCTGATGTTATAGATGTCAGTGTTGTAGCTGGTGGAGAGGTTGGAGTTGTGGAGGAAGGTGAGGTTGGAGATGGAGGCGTCGTCGCCGCCTCTTGCCGAGAGCTTGCCGGAGAGTAGGACCCAAGACCAAGAACGAAGAAGAAGAACTGTATTGTCCTTCGTTCTTCTCCATTTTTTAATTTTATTTATTTGTTTAATTTTTAATATAAAGGGTAGATTTGGTATTTTTTTAAATGTTATTCTCGTTCTATTAGTTTTAACATAATTTAAGTAACTGTGACACTTAAAATATCTCTCCATATTGAACAAACACTTAAATAAGTTTATAGTATTGAAGTGAAAATGTGTCCAACTTCGCCGTAGTAAATAAGAATTATCTCTAAATTAAATAACATAGTTGAAATAACACGTTTGTTGTACCCAGTCACCAACAAATTAAGATTAAAATGATACATAACATATCACCAATTACGTGCCGCATGCATATAGGCATATGCTTGACAAAAGCTTATTCGAGCATGGAAATAGAGCAACAACAAAAAGATGTTGCCAGATTAATAGGCCGCGGTGGCCTTTGGTTGAGCCACAGAAGCAAGATTTGGTGCAACAAAAGGGTGATACTGTGAGCAGCTGCTCTGGCAGAATTGGGGGCTGCAGTAGTCATATGTGGTGCCACAGAAGCCCCAGTTGCTACAACACAGCCCTCCAGGGCATAGGCGGCCTCCCGCTTGGGTTCCACATTGGTACTGTGGGGTTGGAGTTGGGGGAGGAGGCGGAGTTGGAGGGCTTGGACTGGGCATTGTGCAGTTGCTCTGGCATCTATCTGGGCTGCAGTAGGCATCTGTGGTACCACAGAAGCCCCAGTTGCTGCAGCACAGCCCTCCAGGACACAGCCTGCCTCCTGCTTGCCATCCGCATTGGTACTGTCCTTGTGGAGGAGGTGGAGGGCTTGGACTTGGTGGTGGCGGACTGGGAGGTGGTGGAGGGCTTGGAGGAGGAGGCGGGGGAGGGCTTGGACTTGGTGGTGGCGGAGGGGGAGGGCTCGGGGGAGGAGGTGGAGGAGGGCTTGGACTTGGCGGTGGAGGGCTCGGAGGAGGAGGTGGGGGAGGGCTTGGAGGAGGAGGTGGTGGAGGGCTTGGAGGAGGAGGTGGCGGAGGGCTTGGAGGAGGAGGTGGCGGAGGGCTTGGAGGAGGAGGTGGCGGACTTGGCGGTGGAGGGCTGGGAGGAGGAGGGCTTGGACTTGGCGGTGGAGGAGGGCTGGGACTGGGAGGAGGAGGAGGGCTTGGACAAATAGGAGGTGGGAAGGGAGGACAGGCGGTGGCCTCGCACTGTCCGGTACAATGGTTACAACAAGCAAAAGGGGGACAAACCATGCAAGGGATCATCTGAGCTCCGCCACATGATAGGAACGTCAACCATAGCACCACCACTACCACTGACGAAACATAACTCATCTTCACTTTTTATTATTGTTATAGGATGAACTTTTCCATCGAGTATATGTTATATAGGGAAGAGTGCCTTTTTTTTTCCGTCCAATATTAATATTACTGTACATTAAATAGAATCAAAACTAATTACTTCTTCAACTACTCAAACCACATGTATTTAAAATTTTCCATCAATTTTTGCCGAATTTATTAGAAAAATAACACACTTTTATATACGTGTAACCTTGAGCATAAAAACTGATAAAGAGTTCTTAATTACACAAACTACAGGTTTCTAAGTTCAAATGGGGTGCCAATAATTTCAAAAATTTACACACGTCAACCCTCACGATATCAACGTGCCACAGATCCTGAAATAGACAACTCAGCTCCAAAAATCTATAAAAGATAATGCATTCCTTGTGATAGATATTGTGTGATTACTTGCTAGAAGATAAATAGAATATTACAAAAATGTACAACTGAATACCAATCATTTTAACTTTATTATACATAAATAAATGCCAATCATTTTATTTTGGAAAAATTATATTTTTGTATACTTAAGTATATCAATTTTTCATTTTTATACTCTAGCTATATATCTTCTTTCCTATTTTATTATACTAACTATCATTTTAAGACAACACTACTCCTAAAATACCTAAATTCTCATTGAAATTAAACTGGTTCAGTTTCAATAATTTTTATTTTATGCTGGTCTAGCGAAATAATTAAACTATCATTTTATTAATATAAAATTATCGTCTTACCTTCTCTTAAATAACGAATTTAACTCACAATATGAGAGGGTATTTATATTCTTTTCCTATAAATGAAATCAAATTTAAAATCAAATATTGGTTTAATGTAAAATACCATCTGTACCCCTAAAATTGACTTATACTAAAGGGACATAATGGATTTTAAACAAACTAAATAAAAATTTAACTGAAAATACAGAAGAGGAGGTGCAAATCGACGAGGCTCCGGCAAAGATAATCAGGATGGAGGTGGTGCAAATCGAGTGTAGAACTTTAGATCTGAACTCCAACCAACCCTCACGATGGACGGAGTTCAAATCTAAGATTCTGAGCTCGATTTCATATCTAATCCAAACTAGGAGGTGGCCCTCGGTGGCAGAGGAAGGCTCATCGACAGAAGCGGAGGGTGAGAGGTCGAAGAAAGAACTTGATGCAGAGCATGGCTCAGTTCACGAAGGTGAAGGCCTCAACCATTTTTCCGGCAGCCCAAGAGGTCGCCTCCTCTACAACAACGATGGAGAGTAGGTTCTATTCTCCGATGCTTGAGGCAATGACTGAGAGGGATGAAGGCGGTTGGAGCAGAGGTTGGAGATTACCCGCCGTTAGCTGGAGAGACTGATGTTGGAGACCTGATGTCGAAGATGGCGATGAAAAAGACTGGAGATGAACAATATTGTCTTTTTCTTTTTCTTTCTTATTTTGTTTTAAAATATTTTTTTATAATAATTATTATATTTATTAATTAATAAATACAATTATAATAATTTCATATAATCAAATTCTGGTTTGATTATTTCGCTAAACCAAGCTGAACCGAAATTTTTTAAATTGAAACAATTTAATCTCAGGACTATTTTAGATATTTTTGGAGTATGTTGTCCAAAAATGATAATTAGAATAAAATGGAAAAAAATAATTAGAGTATGAAAGTGAGAAAGTTACATAGTCATATACACAAAAACGTCATTTTCTTTTTTATTTTACCACACCTAACTTTCGTTTTAACCTATGCAGTATCTTAAGTATTTTAAGTATCAACATTTTTTACTTTCGTAAAATTTGTTAAAATTTTAGCAAATTTTGTTAATATATTTTTTTTAAATGACAAAAATACCCTTGATAAAAATTAAAACATTATTTTAATTTAAAATGACAATTATACCCCTAAAATTAAATTAAATTAAAGGACAGTTTTTTCTTTTAACAAACTAAATGATAAAAAAAGAAAAAAGATCAGAGATGAGACGAGACGAGTCGAGAGAAGAGGGCTTCAACGAGCTACAGAGGAGAGAACCGCCAGTCTTCGTCGTCGTCCAATTCCGCATCCGTCGCCATCCAAGTCCGCCTTCGTCGTCGTCTATGTCTCGCAACCACATCTCAACATTCTTTGCTCCGTCTCACCACCAGATCTCACCGTTCTCCGTTTGTCTCAGTCGCCATCGTCGCCCGCCTCTATTGTCGTCCGTGTCTTGCCACCAGATCTTACCGTTCTCTAGTTCTTCTAGTTGCTAGATCTCACCGTTCTCCGTGGAAGGTTTCGTGGGCTACGATCGAGGCTAGGTCGACCGAGACTAGAGGTTGGACCCGAGGTTGGTGCTTCTCTAGCAACCTCTTCCACCGGAATTTAGTCTATGACTGTCAAACCTAGAAGAAGGCTCATTTTCTTTGATTTTTAATATATTTATTATTTAATATAATATGAAAAATGATATATTTTTAGCATATAACTATTTAAAATTATCATCATTATTACTTTTAATAATTATAATAAATTTATGGTTTTTAATTATTATAAACATTATTAACAAATATTAATAATAAAACCTTAACAAAACATTAATATTAATTACTAGTTATTAAATGTAAGTTATGATTAGGGTTGGTATAGGGGTTATGGATAATTTTAAAATTGTAAGAAAGTACTGTTAGTGAAAATTTGTCTTCTCAAAAAAATGATTTTAACATAATTGGATGAATCATAATAAAGTTAATAGCCTTGATATAGTTAGGACACCACAAAGATTAAAAGTTAGGTGTATTAAAGTAAAAATATTTATTCTTAGATATATTAAAATACGAGTTTCTCTGGTATATTAAATGAAAGTAATAAATTCCACTCTACTGAACCCAAATTGGCTTGATTTCAAAATGAAAATCTCAAGTTTAAATTTTATTTTACGAATACCCCATGTTTATTTATGTTACACGCAACTTAACTTCGTAATGGGAGGGTATATAATGTCAATTTTGTCCTCCTTGTTGAATCTCTCCTTCATGCTCGACACGTATCAGACAGTAACAATAAAAAACTCAAATTAGTATAGGACTGGTTCAATATTTATGCCAGCACTATTTAACTTCTTCTGGTTCTTGTCGACGAATCTCGGCCATAGAGGATACATCATGATTAACGGATGGTGGGTTTTTGTCGCTGAAACGTGGACGACAGAAAACTGGCAGTCGTTGACGATTAGGGAGATGATTTTCAATCAATACTCAATTTTTTTTATTAATTATTATTTAATAATTAATATATAAATCTATTTTTAAATTAGTAAACTTTTAATTGATTTAATTAATAATTAATAATACAACTTTAATTAGGGTCATGGTTAGGTTAGGATAAAAAGATCTGTGGGTATTTGAGTTGAACATGTTAAGTTGGTCATGAGATGGCGGTATAGTCCTATTCCTATATATAAGCGGAACTCAATGTAAAGTGTATATATGTGAGTATAAAATCCCACATCCAATAATTACATAGCGCTAATAGTAAAATATATACATATATACTAGAATTTTGAGTCCGTTAATAATGAACTTCAACATATATATTTATTAGAAGGAAAGGAAATGATTATTATAAAACATAAATTAGACAAAGGATGGGTACATAATTAACACGTAGGTGTGCTGCACGTAGCAGCGACTAATTAATAAAGATAATCTGCGGAATATTACTAGCAGTCAGCGCTAGCTGCTGCATATGCATGCTTCAGTACTCATAAGCTTATTCTTCTCGGATACAAGATAGGAAATTTTCTAGGCTGCTGCATTGGCCTTAGCCGCAGAAGGCAGATTTGGTACAACAAAAGGGTCATAGTACTGCGAGCAGCTGCTCTGGCAGTTTTGGGGGCTGCAGTAGGCATCTGTGGTGCCACAGAAGCCCCAGTTGCTACAGCACAGCCCTCCAGGGCATAGGCGGCCTCCCGCTTGGGTTCCGCATTGGTACTCTGGGGTTGGGGTCGGGGGAGGTGGCGGACTTGGTGGGCTTGGACTGGGCATTGTGCAGTTGCTCTGGCAACTCGCGGGGCTGCAGAAGGGTTCTGTCGTCCCACAGAAGCCCCAGTTACTGCAGCACAGCCCTCCGGGACACAGAGTGCCTCCCGCTTGCCATCCGCATTGGTACTGTCCTTGTGGAGGAGGTGGAGGGCTTGGACTTGGTGGTGGAGGGCTTGGACTTGGTGGCGGAGGGCTTGGACTTGGTGGGGGAGGGCTTGGTGGCGGAGGGCTTGGGCTTGGCGGGGGAGGGCTGGGTGGCGGAGGGCTTGGACTTGGTGGTGGAGGGCTTGGCGGAGGAGGGCTCGGAGGAGGTGGCGAAGGGCTCGGAGGAGGTGGGGAAGGGGTCGGTGGCCTCGGAGGTGTTGGAGGTGTTGGAGTAAAGCAAGAGACGCATCCAAAACCGTCGCAACAAAGTGGGGCACAACCTTCGCATTGAGCCCTGGCTCCTCCAAGCATCGACACCAGTGTCAAAAATGACACTAGCATTATCGTTGATGAAGTATACCTCATTTCAGATGTCTTTCCTTCAGACTCTGTGTTTCTCTTATATTTCTCTTCCTTTGATTTGGTAGAATGGTTTGGCCGGGTTATATAGAGTATCATGAGGTGAACACGCTAACGTCTCTATGCATGAAACGACAAATACAAATAAATAATTTATTTTTAGGCTTTATAGGAAATATAGAAATAATAATTTATTCTTAGGCATCAAAAAAATTTATTTTTAAAAATAATTACAGATAAATATACCCAACTATATGTATACGTTTTCAAGTTCCAAACTCTAATTAAAAATTTTTTTTTTACAAATATCTCGACTATTTTTTGTTGAATAATTACATTCACCACTGGAAACTACCTCCAAGTCGGTGAGACTTTGCTCTGCCGGGCAGGAGAGCCGGTATTCGATCTTCACTATAGTAATAAGTTGTATATCATATTCATTAAATCAATGTCAATAATGTGAGAAATTTTAATGTTATCTAGATTTTAGTTAATTTAGTATATATTCTTTAATCAAAATTTTCATGCACAACGTTTTACAAGCCCACTTGTATGCCGGTAAGAAATAATTTATATAAACATTGAATTTCAAATATAACACATACATTGGTTCTCAGGTCAAATGTGTACTTAATGCATATTCATACTTGTTTAGGCCTTTTTCCTACCAGTAAGAAAGCTATTAAGCTATAAATAGTTTAGACTTCAATGCCTTGTCAATGAGAAAGATCTTTCAAAAGATGAGCAAAATGAGAATGAGTTCCAAAAAAAGAAACTCATGATAAATCATAACTTAAAATTTTGGTATTAATATAACACATACATTGGTTCTCAGGTCAAATGTGTACTTAATGCATATTCATACTTGTTTAGGCCTTTTTCCTACCAGTAAGAAAGCTATTAAGCTATAAATAGTTTAGACTTCAATGCCTTGTCAATGAGAAAGATCTTTCAAAAGATGAGCAAAATAGAATGAGTTCCAAAAAAAGAAACTCATGATAAATCATAACTTAAAATTTTGGTATTAATAATTTTGAATCCTATATTTATCCAACATAAAACAGTACATTAATTGGTTATATAGAAATTAATCAAAATTTTCGTGCCCTTTTATATTTTCGTAAACAAAGGTCTTGAGCCAACAAAAATAATACATGCATGTGCACTCCAAAAACACCAAATTGTACCTCAACAGAAAGGAATTCGTGATCATATCATCATCATCACTAGAAATATTATTACAAGTTGATACACTGACTAATCACAACTCAAAGAATGTCTATGCATCGATGTTCGTGCATTCATACAAATTAAACAAATCACATATAGACTTTACTCAGCTGAGAAACTGCACTTACACCGCTGAAAATGACCTTCAAGCCGACGAGACTTTGCTCTCGCCGGGCAGGAGATCCGGTCTCGCCGGCTTAGCCAAGCTGGCGAGATTTTCGCTCGAAACTCGCTGGTTTGGTTCTCGCCGAGAAAGGTTACAAAACTTAATCGGCGAGATATTGGTCAAAAACTCGCCGGTTAAGGTTTACAATCTAGCCGGCGAGATGTTGTCAATATCTCGCCGGCTAGGTATGATAAGTTTTGGACAAAATCTATACCAATTTCTCAGTTTCCCGTTATGAATTACACCTGCAAAAACCTGTCAATTCAACTGAATCATAAAGTGCAACTAAATCCTAAACTGCAATAGCAGCGATCGAAAACAGATATTTCATATTTGCAAACCAATTAAAAGTTGAACAATAAATGTATAATTAAAAAATGTGAAAAAATGAGTAAACTAGGAAACTACGGGAGTTGTCCTATCCGTTTTGTCTTCTGTGCCGTCTTCTAGAACTTCTTGCTAGGGCGCGTTCGTTCGTCGGCAGGTGCTGGAGGTTGCTGTTGTTCCGAAGGCAGTTCCGGCAAGATAGCCACGTGCGTCACCGTCTAAGATGGAGTCAGACTCGGAGTCGGTGTCGGAGTCTGGGCCAAAAGCGGCATCTGCACGCCACCCGGCAAGCCGAAGCTCACCAGGTGCCCGGATAGTGGCGAGAACCTCAACCTTATCCCGAGCATCGATCTCGGCTTTAAGCCGAGCCTGCTGATCGTCGCACCGTTTTAGCTCAACTATCTCCCCCTCCGCAGCAGCAGCTCTGGCGGCCAATTCTTCCTCTCTCGCGCGAGCCTTTGCCTATCGCTGGCGAGCCCTCTCCTCCATTTCCGTCGTTCTTGCAGCGACTGCAACATCTATCTGCTCAGTTGACGTCGCGGATGTACGGGCACCACCTCTCGGTTTCGCCGGTCGAAGGAACTCGTCGCCCATGCTAGGAACAATACACCACCGCTTCTTCTCCGTGCCAATCAACTGCTAAAGGATTTCGGCCTCTACATGCTTCGGGACCGAATATTGTTCTCCTCTGCCAGCCGCTTCTATGGTGCTTTATGCCGCTCGATCTCGTCCTTCACTTTTTTGAGCTGTAAACGAAAGTGTTAAATTGTATGATATACATAAAAATTATGGTAAATTTATAAAGAAATTGAAATTTTACCGTCTCTAGGTTGCCGTCTTTTTCGTAGACGCGCACGTAAGTTTCTAAGCTCGGAAGGAGAAATCCAGCCTTCTCTTGGAGTAGAGCATGTCTGTCGAAGGGCCGGGAACCGCCACTATGTGTTTTCTGATTCTCGGCGAGGGCTTTCATTTTTCCATAAAGTTCTTGCACACGGACAAATATCGAGCGTTAAGAAAGTATTATTAAGTATTTGAAAAACTTAAAAAAATATTGTACGTCTTAAAACATACCTTATATTCTGGACTCTCGAAGTAGTCGTACATCCAATCCCATGCTTGCTCTCGGCCTATGAAGTCTTCCGGGACCGGCCTCCATTTTTTCTCGTCGTAGTCCCTCTTGCACTCCCTTAGAAACTCCCGTAGCGCCTATGAGTATGGAAAAGTAGCCACTGGTAGACTCGATTTGGCGCTACGTGGTATCATAGCGCGCTCTTCAATGAAAATAAAAATACGTTAGTGCAAATATATATTTTGAAATAAAATAATTTTGAAATGAAAAAAAACTACAAACTTACTGTGAGAGCTTCCCATATCTTACACTGCTTATCGAAGTCCAGCTTCTGAAACGTCGGAGCGCGAGGTAATATACTCGTCCTGATGTGACCGCCGATGAACCGGATACTCTGGGACGAGTCAAATTCTGGGTCGTTGTTGATAAGGATGTGATTTTTCTCGAAGTCCCACGTGGCCGATAGGGTCCCTTTCTCTATCATATCTTGGAGCTTCTTGCACTTCGCAAGCTCACGCAAACATGTCTTCTGTTGGGAGAAAAAACTGTTAGATATATTATATTAGTTATTAATATATGGGCCGAAGCCCACTACACTTTATATCTCTACTTAAACCCTAACCGTCATAACTCATGTAAACCCTAACTTATCAAGCCTATATATAGAGGCATTTGTATTCTATTGTAATCATCAATCATTCATCAATATAAACACTTTTATGGTATCAGAGGTTTAGGTTTGATATTTGGTTTAACTTTTCTTCGAGTGTGGTTTTGCCTACTCGTTAATTTTGATTTAACGGGTGGGCGAGGCATTGTTTCTATTTTTTATTTCTCTCCAATCTATTTGAGTGACACTTTTTCTACCTATTCTTCGGAATTTTTTTCTTTTCCACTACAATATCATACTTATTCATCAATGTATTTCAATTACAAAACTTCCATTGTGTTTGTTTATCACTATCTTTTTTGTCCTTTCTTCTCTTCTGTCTTATTTTTCACTATTATTTGTTTTCAACCCTTCTTGAACATTCAACACCACGTATCTCTATCTCTATTTCTATTTCTTATTCTCAAATTAATTTTCTTTCATCTATTAGTTAATGACTTCTTCTTTTCTTTCCGTATCTTCCCATCTCTTTTAACTCTTTTTTTTCCTTTTCTTTGAATCTCTATTCTATTTTTATATTAGCCTCTTACATTATTAAATTAAGTTTCTTAAATATTCTCTATTATTCTACTCTACTCTTCCAAAAAAAATTATTTTTACTTTTTTTCTTACTATAATATTGCACCGTCGTAGTTGCTTGAAATTGTTTCGCACCGATGTAGTTGCTTCTTTTGCACCGTCCTTATGCGACGTCGTTGCCGCACCGTCATATATGACGTAGTTGCTTTTCCTTTCTATTTATTCTTATTTCTTTCTCTATCAATTTCTCTTAGTCAATCTTCCTTTCTTTCACTCTCTCTCTCACATATTTTATTCAATCTCTCACTCTCTTCTAATTATTTCTCTTTACTTCCTGTCTCCTTATATTTCTCATCTCTCTCAGTTTTTTTTCTCAATCTCGATTACTACAATGGTTCAAGTTATTGCAGATCAAGTTTATCTCTCAAGTTTGCAGATTTATTCATCAAAGGCTTCTCGACTGCTCTCTTTAAAGACTTTTGCTCCAGTCAAAGCATTCGGCCTACTCCTGCTTTGACTGCGGGGCAGTGTTAGATATATTATATTAGTTATTAATATATGGGCCGAAGCCCACTACACTTTATATCTCTACTTAAACTCTAGCCGTCATAACTCATGTAAACCCTAACTTATCAAGCCTATATAAAGAGGCATTTGTATTCTATTGTAATCATCAATCATTCATCAATATAAACACTTTCAAAAACGAATCTAATAGAATAATTAGATGCAGCGGAATTAAATAATTCTCCCCACCTGTGCAAATCTCGTAGGAATCTATCAAGCTGAGCAAATCAAGCAAGCTAACAAATGTAGCAAATAAGAACACACAATAGGCACGCATAATTTTAGCGTGGAAAACCTCCTCAAGAAGAGAGAGGAAAAATCACGGGACCCTCGTGGCCGCTTAATCTCCACTATCAATATAATGGGTACAACGAGTTCTCTCTAAATACAATTAGAGGATGACAATATCTCAAGATTAATCAATCTTGGCTCAAACCACTATTACAAGAAAGAGTAGAGAAACTTCACCGAATCAATGGCACACGATCAGAAAATTGTATCAAATCACTCGAACCTCTAAACGCAAATTCCAACGGTCAGAACGTAGTAACACGTCTTCCGAACACCCTGTCCAAACATCAGCACGATCCAACGATGGATCGACCTCTGATCGTACTCGAGAACCTTGCTGGTCGGCCCATAAAGTAGCAGAAAATTCTGCACGAATTTCACACTATTTCTCTCTTGAATTGGTCTTATTTCCTTCTCTCTATTGCCTCCTATTTAAAGGCAAGCAATTAGGGTTTCTTTCTCCATGTAGGATACTAACTACATGAGTTTTGGGCCTCCACTTATTTAATAAAGGTCCAACAAATCTCCCCCTTATTCAACTAAGTGGAGGGCATCGCCATCCCGGCGATCTTACGGCAAACATCAAGCTTCTCCCTTGGTAAGGCCTTCGTGAACATATCGGAACCATTATCATCCGTGTGGATTTTCTCAATCTCAAACAATTTGTCTTCAAGTGCATCTATAAGCCAATGGTATCTCACATCAATATGTTTCGACTTTGCATGAAACATAGAATTCTTACTCAAGTGAATCGCGCTTTGGTTATCACAGTAAACCACATAGCGTTGCTGCTTGAAACCGAGCTCTCCTATGAACCTTTTCATCCACAACAACTCTTTACATGCTTCAGTTGTTGCGATATATTCAGTTTCTGTAGAAGAAAGTGCAACACACTTTTGTAACCTTGACTGCCAAGAAACTGCTCCACCTGCAAATGTTATTAAATAGCCCGAGGTGGATTTTCTGCGATCAACATCTCCTGCCATATCTGAATCAGAGTAGCTAACCAGCACTGGTTTTCCACTTCCAAAAGTAAGTCTGTAATTAGAGGTACCTCGGAGATATCTCATAATCCATTTGACTGCATCCCAATGCTCTCTACCCGGATTTAACAGAAAATGGCTCACAACACCAACTACATGAGCTATGTCAGGCCTTGTACACACAATTACGTACATCAAACTTCCTATTACTGAGGCATACGGAACTCTATCCATGTCGTCCATCTCCTTCTCCGTAGAAGGGCTTTGTCGTGTGCTTAGCTTAAAGTGAGTAGCAAGAGGAGAGCTCACCACTCTAGCCTTGTCCATATTGAACCTTTGCAACACCTTTTCAATATATCACTCTTGTGACATATGCAACTTCTTCGCAAATCTATCGCGAGTAATTCGGATGCCAAGAATAGTCTTCGCAGGACCCAAGTCCTTTATTGAAAAAACCTGACTCAATTGTTTCCTCAATCTCTCAACTCTGGAGACATTCTTGCCAACAATCAGCATATCATCAACATATATCAATAGTATGATAAAATCATCATCAGAGAATTTCTGTACAAAAACACAGTGGTCAGATTTCGTCTTTTGGTAGCCATGCTCACCCATGACTGACTCAAACTTCTTGTACCACTGCCTTGGTGCTTGCTCCAAATCATATAGGCTTTTCTGAAGCTTGCAGACATAGTCCTCTTTTCCCTTTTCTTTGAAACCCTCTGGCTGCTCCATATAAATCTCCTTATCTAAGTCACCATGGAGAAATGCAGTCTTCACATCCATTTGCTCAACCTCCAAATCAAGACTAGTTGCTAAACCAAGAACCACCCGAATGGATGACATCTTAACAACAGGAGAAAATATTTCATCGAAGTCTATACCTTTCCTCTGGCTGAAACCCTTGATGACCAATCTGGCTTTGTATTGGGGACGTGAAGTATTTTCTTCTTGCTTCACTCTGTAAACCCACTTGTTCTTCAAAGCTCTTTTGCCTTTCGGCAACTTCAGCAACTCATAAATATGATTCTCATGCAATGATTTTATCTCATCTTGCATGGCTTCAACCCACTCCTTCTTGTTCTCATCTTCAAGGGCTTCACTGTAACTTTCGGGTTCTCCCCCGTCAGATACTAACACATACTCATCAGCTGAGTACCTTCTAGACGGTTGTCGGTCTCTAGAAGATCTCCTGAGTGGAACATCTGGTACTGGCAACTGCTCATGAACTTCATTATCCATTTCTACCTCTGTAGGAGCATTAACATCATCTGCACCCTGCTAGTCATCACAAACTTCATCTTCAACTTGACTTGGCACAATTGTAGAAGGAACTATATCAAAATCAATCAAGTCAGTTATAAATTGCGGAGCACTTTCTTAAAACTTCGCAATATCTTTGATGTCCTGATTCTCCATAAATACCAAATCGCGACTTTTGATAAGTTTCTTCTGCACCGGATCATAAAATCTGTACCCAAACTCATCCTCGCCATAACCGATGAATATGCACGGTCTAGTCTTCATATCAAGGTTAGATCTTTCATCCTTTGGAATATGCACAAATTCCTTGCATCCAAATACCTTTAAGTGATTGTAGGAGACATCTTTACCTATCCAAACTCCATTTGGAACATCAAACTCAAGAGGCACACACGGTGTGAGATTCAACACATGAACCACTGTATTCAAAGCCTCGCCCCAAAAGCATCTTGGTAACCCTGCTTGTGAAAGTAAACATCTCGTCCTTTCAATAAGCGTTCTATTCATCCTCTCAGCTAACCCATTTAGCTTAGGCGTCTTTGGAGGCGTTCTTTGATGTCGAATGCCTTGATCCTTGCAATAATCATCAAAAGAACCATAATACTCACCTCCATTATCGGTTCGCATGCACTTTAGCTTCTTCCCAGTCTGTCTCTCAACTAGGGCATGAAACTGCTTGAAGACACCACACACTTGATCTTTAGTCTTCAAGATATAGGCCCGAACTTTCCTTGAATGATCATCTATAAAAGTCACAAAATAGAGACCACCTCCAAGCGTCTTGGATTTTATAGGACCACAAACATCAGAGTATACTAAATCAAGCATCTCTGGCTTTCTCGAGGGAGGGGATGATTTGAAAGATACTCTACTTTGTTTGCCGGCCAAGCAATGCTCACACTTCTCTAACAGTTCACCTTTCATTCCCGGTAAGAGGTTCTTCTTTCCCAAAACCATCATTCCCTTCTCGCTCATGTGACTAAGTCTCTTGTTCCACAATTCAGTTGTACTCTCTTTCTCGACTGCATTAATAATGCCACCACAAAATCTAGCTTGTGTCACGTACAACGAAGCACACTTTTCCCCTCTAGCCACGACCATAACACCTTTAGTGAGCTTCCATGAACCACCACTAAAGGTATGATGAAAACATTCATCATCTAGCTTGCCTACTGACATCAAATTCAAACGAATGTCAGGAATTTGCATAACATTTTTCAGAATAAGACTTGTACCATTTTTCGTCTCCAAATGCACTTCTCCTATGCCAATAGCTTTTGACATGCCTCGATTACCCATCTTAACATTGCCATAATCACCAGATGTATAAGATGAAAAGAGATCCTTTCGACTTGTAGCATGAATGGAGGCCCTCTTATCTACTAGCCAACTAGTCTCATCACAAGCCAAGTTAACATCTTCTTCATCACACAAGAGAAGAAACTCTTCAGTAATAGTAGCAACATCATCGTCATGACTTGCCTTCTTTTCTTTCTCTTTGTCATGTTGGTTGTCTCTCTTGAGTTTTCGGCAATACTTTTTAATATGCCCATTTAGACCACAGTGATAGCACTCTGCATTGGTATACCTGTTCTTACTCTTGCTTCTGTCTCTACCTTTTGGACCTCTGCTCTTATTCCTTCCTCTTTGTTCTGTCACTAAGACTTCTGAGTGTGAAGAGGAACCTTGTGACTTTCTCCTCATCTCTTCATTCAGAGCACTCCCCTTAGCCAAATCCATGGTGATAACACCATCTGCAGCTGAGTTAGATAAGGACATCCTGAACGTCTCCTACGAGTCCGGTAATGTACCCAGAAGCCACAAACCCTACACCTCATCATCGAACTTGATACCCATTCCTGCAAGCTGATTAATAATTCCTTGAAAAGCATTAAGATGATCTTGTAGGGTTTTGGAGCGTTCTAGATCATCGAGATAGCGGAAGCGTTTGACAAAATCTACTCCAAACCTTGTCCAAGAACATAAACCGTTAAATCCCAAGGCAAAATCTATTCCACAAGATGTTTACCTTTAAGTCTTTGTTGAATCGATAAAGAAGAACTTTCGGATCTTCTTCTCTAAAGCAAGTCCACACCAAGGGGATGATCTTGAAGATCCTTCACTTAATTGCCTACTAGAACAATTAAATGAAGAAAAAGAGAGCAAGATTGAGGAGAGAGAGAGGTTGGCCGACCACTAGAGAGAAAGAGAAGGTTTTTGTGAGTTGTGTGATAATTTGTGTAATGAATCAATATTAGATATTTCAATTCATCATCCAACTCATAAGCATGAGTCAAAAGTGATTGGTATGGGCTTAAAGTGTCATTACCCATACCCCTTAAATCACTCACCTCTTAATCCACAATCACCAACTAACCATGGTGTTGTGTGGCCCCCACCATTCTACCCACCAATGTGGGCTGGCCACAAGAGGCTTATTGGGCCCATAATGGGCCCTTGTTTGAGCCGGTCACGTGACCTCATGGGCCGAGCCCAATGGGCTCGCCCATGTGGTTTCGTGCCGTGTCCAAAAGTTTGCCCGACCCTTTTTGTCGTTACTTATCAAACAAAGTCCGACGCGACATCGACGAAAAAACTCAGTTTTCTTGATAAACTAATTATTCTCTCAAACCGAACCAATGGCCCAAAACCTTCAATTTTGTCCATGCATTGCTCCTCAAGAAACGTTAAGGTTTCCTTGTCTCAAGTTATCCTTCTTGAATGCGTGTGACCCTTCAGGCTCATGCCACCGTTGACCGATCGGCGCAAAAGATCTCTCTTACCCGATCCATCATAAGGGGCCTCTAGTAAGACGTTATGATTACCCAAGGTGCATGATGATCGATGATTCGACTTAACCTTGTGCGTACAAGTCACTATCCTATTATCTCTAGATATCCCGATTTATCACAAGGCATAGGGTCGTCACCCTTGTTTAATCAATCATTGTTACTTGATATGTGAGATGGCTGAGAACTGATAACCCGTATCACCGGCATGGTCATGCTCTTACTCTCAGTCAGTCTCGATCAAGAGGCCTTTAACGGATATCTTTCCCATACCGTAGTATGAGGGATAAATCCCTTAGCCGTCTTTCGTGTCACTCATGCAACCCGTTCCGCCACCCAATCATGCCCGTTAGTGCAATCCTTTTACGGAAAGCGTTAGGCGCAAGTTAAAACGGCACGTACATTGCATAGTGATCAGAAAGACTCCTCGGTCTAAGGATATTGTGACAAGCTATCGCATTTGAATATGTTCATGGCTTAATCAATGAAAACACTATTCAAAGCGGGTCGTCCGATATCAATCACCTCATGATATCTATGATATGATTCCGGGATCCCTCATCCCTATGACAAGTAGAACTACATCATTAAGAACCATCCTCATACTGGTTGCTTCTATGGAAGCATATATTGACCAGGGACTCGTCAAGTATGATCCGTACAGATTTACGGTTCTACTACTTTAGTGGTCATAAATCAGATCATGCTTAACATATTACTTCAACACATAAGTAATACAAAGCCGTTTTATATATATTACAAACGATGATAATGTACATAGACGTTTACAGGCTACTAGCAATTGGACTAGGGCACAAAAATGCTATCAATCTCCCACTTGCCCCTAGTTCCAATTTAAGTCCCAGTCTATACCCATTGACGTAACATGTTTATCATGTTTCGTTTGAGGAAGAGAATTGGTCAAGGGGTCGGTTGTGTTATCATCAGATGCAACGTAGTGGATCTTCACGTCACCTCTAGCAACAATGTCGCGGATGATGTGATACTTCCTGAGTACATGTTTGGATCTTTCATGTGCCCTGGGTTCCTTAGCTTGCGCAATGGCCCCGGTGTTGTCACAATATAAGTCTACTGGGTTAGATGGGTTTTGAATTACACCTAACCCAGCGATGAAACTCCTGATCCATACAGCTTCTTTTGCCGCTTCCGATGCAGCAATGTACTCAGCTTCGGTCGTAGAGTCGGCAACGGTGTCCTGCTTCTTGCTTTTCCAGCTGAATGCTCCACCGTTCAACGTAAACACATATCCCAACTGACTCTAAAAGTCATCGGGGTCTGTCTGGAAACTAGCGTCGACATATCCTTTGACGACTAGATCATCATTTCTTCCCCCGTATACAAGAAAAGCATCTTTGGTTTTTCTCAAATATTTGAGAATCGCCTTGACGGCAATCCAGTGTTCCTCACCGGGTTTGGATTGATGTCTACTGGTACAACTTAGGGCAAACGAGACATCCGGTCTCGTACATATCATGGCATACATTATGGACCCTATAGCCGAAGTATATGGGATCTCATTCATGCTTGCTAGCTCTATAGGTGTCTCAACACACTGCTTCTTGCTAAGCTTCATGCCATGACGCATGGGCAGCAGTCCTTTCTTTGAATCTTGCATTGAGAATCTTCTCAACACTTTGTCTATGTAGGTGCTTTGACTTAAGCCCAAGACCCGCTTGGCACGGTCTCTATATATCTTGATCCCCAAGATGTAAGAGGCCTCGCCTAAGTCCTTCATTGCGAAACACTCACCTAACCAAGTCTTTGTTAAGAGCAAGGTAGGGACGTCGTTTCCAATGAGCAGTATGTCATCAACATAAAGCACCAAGAAGACTACTTTGCTCCCATCTGCCTTTTTATATATGCAAGGTTCATCATCGTTCTTGATGAAGCCAAATTGTTTCACAACTTCATCAAAACGCTGATTCAAACTCCGAGATGCTTGCTTCAAACCATAAATTGATTAGAGCAACTTGCAAATCTTTCCCTTATTCTTAGGATCCTCAAAACCCTCAGGCTGGGACATATAAACGTCCTCAGCTAACCTCCCGTTGAGGAAGGCGGTTTTGACGTCCATTTGCCATATCTCATAGTTATGATACGCTGCTACGGCAAGTAGAATGCGGATAGATTTGACCATAGCTATTGGAGAAAAGGTCTCTTCATAGTCAATTCTGTGGACTTGCCTATAACCTTTTGCCACCAGTCTTGCTTTATAGGTCTGAGGTTTGCCATCCATGTCTATCTTTATTTTAAAGATCCATTTACACCCAATGACTTTTACGTCAGGGGTTTGATCCACCAAGTCCCACACTTGATTATCTGACATGGATTGCATTTCTTCCCTCATGGCTTCCAGCCATTTCTCAGAGTCGGTTCCATCCAAGGCCTCTCGAAAGGTAGCTGGATCATTGTCCACAAACACTAAATCATCACCTCCAGTTACTAGGAAACCGTATCTGATAGGTGCATGACTTATCCTTTCAGACCGCCTTGGACCGTCCTCATTAACTGTAGCTATTGGTTCTTGCTCAACGACCACTTCTGGCTCTACTTCTTCTAGTGGGTCGTCTAGTGGTTTCCGAGTGACCATCTCATCTAGAACTTCATCAAGATGAACCGCCCTCCCACTGACTGTCTTGGAAATAAATTCCTTTTCCAAGAATGTCCCACCTCGAGCGACAAAAACTTTATTTTCGCTCGGTTTGTAGAAGTAGTATTCTTTCCTTTCTTTTGGATATCCGACGAAAGTGCACTTATCTGATCTCGGTTCGAGCTTGGTTGCAAGCAACCATTTTACATAAGCCTCGCAACCCCAGATTTTTAGGAAGGACAAAACGGGTTCTTTCCCGTATCATTTCTCGAATGATGTCCCTTCCACTGCTTTCGACGGAGCCCTGTTTATTATGAATGCGGCCGTTTGCAGAGCGTAACCCCATAAGGAGATCGGGAGATCAGTGAGACTGAACATCGATCGAACCATATCCAACAATGTCCGATTCCTTTGCTCAGACACACCATTGAGTTGCGGTGTTCCTGGCGGAGTCCACTGAGATGGTATTCCACTTTCAGTAAGATGACTAAGAAACTCCTCGAATAAGTATTCTCCACCCCGATCAGAACAGAGTGCCTTGATACTCTTTCCGAGTTGGTTTTCTACTTCAGTCCTAAACTCCTTGAATTTATCAAAGGCTTCGGACTTATGTCTCATGAGATAGACATAACCATATCTACTGAAATCATCAGTAAATGTGATAAAGTAGCCTAAACCACCTCTGGCTGATGTACTCATTGGTCCACATACGTCTTAATGTATTAGACCCAATAGATCACCTGCCCTCTTACCTAAACCAGTGAAGGGCGCTTTAGTCATCTTGCCTATTAAACAAGCTTCGCATCTATCAATCGTTTGGAATTCGAATTGACTTAGAAGTCCGCGCTTATGAAGCGCTGAGATGCGTTTCTCATTTATGTGACCTAGACGACAATGCCAGATTAGAGTTTGTTCTAAATCATTACCTTTAAACCTCTTAGCATTTATATTATAGAGCATGTTGGATCTCGAGTTTTGCATATTCAATATGTATAAACCTCCAACAGTGTGAGCATTGCCATAAAACATGTTGTTGCGCATAATATTAAAAAAACCCGTTCTTTATATTAAAATAATAACCTTCTTTTTCAAGAAGAGATATTGAAATAATATTCCTGCTGAAAGCAGGTACGCAAAACACATCAAAAAGTTCAATTACAAGCCCACTGGGCAAAACAAGGTTAACAGAACCCACTGCAGTTGCAGTAACTCTCACGTTGTTCCCAACTCTTAGGTCTACCTCGTGTTCCCCCATATCTCTTCTACTATGCAACACCTGCACATCCGCACAGACATGAGACTCAGCTCTAGTGTCTAGTACCCAAGCATTTATAGTAGAATGATTTAGCTCTAATGGAATACCTGATGAAGTAGCAGCCCCACCGCCCTTCTTCTAATCCTCCTTTAGCTGCTGACAGTCTTTCTTCCAATGACCAGGCTTTTGACAGTAGAAACAGACCGACTCGTTTGCCTTCCCCTTGCCTTTTACGGGCATGGAAGGTTTAGGAACAAATGGTCGTCTGATCTTTCCTGCCAGGTGCATTGGGCCTTTACCCTTGCCACCACCAGCTTTGAAGCTGGATCCCTTCTTGACCATAAGAACTCTTTTGGGCGAACTGCCCCTTATGCTCTTCTCGGCAGTCACTAGCATGCTGTGTAACTCCGACGCGGTCTTGTCCATGTCATGCATGTGATAGTTCATGACGAACCCACCATATGCATGAGAAAGGGATTGCAGAATAAAATCCGTAGCCATTTCTTTCTCCATAGTCATTCCGAGACTAGTCATATGATCGAAATGTCCCTTCATACGTAGGACGTGTGGACCTACGGAGCTGCCTGCTGACATCTTGCAGGCAATGAGTTCTCGGAGAACAGTGTACTTTTCAATACGTACTTTCTCTTTGAACATATTCTTGATCTGTGCTAACATTGCAAACGGATCATGGGATAGCTCCATAAACTGCTTCTGGAGGTCCGCCTCCACGCAGCCCAACATGACACACGCAACGTCGATAGAGTCGCTAAGGTGTTTCTGGTACGCATCCTTAACGACCCTCGTTGCGTTGGCAGCTGGCTCCACCGGGATAGCCTTATCAAGGACGTACTCCCTGCGTTCCAACTTTAACACAAGTCGTAAATTCCTGTCCCAGTACAGATAATTTGTCCCGTTGAGTTTACACTTTTCGAGTATAGTCCTCAACGACAAATTAGACGAGTTTGTTGAATCACTAGCCATTTCTACACGAAGAAAGTAAATTTAAACAGAAAAGTTGAATAAATTTATGAAGATCCGAATTAAACACCAACCATCCGATTCTAAGGATTAGAATCTTTAAACCAAGATCCCTTATTTTCCAATTGAAGTACGCTAAGGCGCACGGCTCCAATTGACTCATTTAGGTAGTACGTCCATCCAATTACAACCCGTGTAACTCTTGGTCAAGGTATGTGCAAAAGCACACGGCTTACCCTTCCGATGCCCCAGCTCGACCTCAGGCCAAGAATCGTGGTCGAGTCAACTAACCTTCACTAACGAGTTAACTTTGTGCAGATGCTCCGCTAAGGCGCACGACATCCCACAAAATTTACCATTCCCATATAGAACCCATTACATCGATGCTCCGCTAAGGCGCACGACACCGATAAAATGTTTCTACATGGGTGTGAATTTGGGTGGCATCTCACTTGACTCAAATTATGTAGTAATTTGGTTGTGTTTAATAATTCGAAAGTATTTGGCACAATTACGAACCCGTCATCAACAACCCGTGTTGTGACGTTTCTAATTGTATCACATACTATCTTCATTTGAAGCCGTCATTTGTAACCCGTGCAAACACGTTTCAAATTTGAACTCATCCATCACAACCCGTGCGATGATGGTTCACAACGCTTTAAACATGCAAACAATTAAAATCGATTTTTATCTTTGCATGTGAGGTGATGGCTTATAAACTTATAAGCTAAGCATGCAAGCATGTTATTATTTAAATAATACAAGCAAGCAAACATAAAGCGTTAAATATGCATTTTATAGCCCATCCTAATCTTAGGATTCTACGAGTCACCATATCTTCTCGTCTTTCTCATTCGGGCTCCCACTAGCTCTTGTACTTCTTCCAAGACCGTCATTGTGCTCGATTTTCTATCCTTCTCGTCTTTGAGTAGTAATTACAATTAATACTCGATTCGTAGACCGGATAAAAAATAATTACACTTTATGGGCTCGAATGAAAGAATAATTACACGCTAACACTAACGGTATGCAAACCGTGAAAGCGATAAAATCTAATGGGCTACTAATGCATCATACATCTCATCACATCATCCAACATGTTATCACACAAACATGTTATCAAATAATATGCAATTATTCCGGTTTTAATTTTGCCAAGTTGCTTGGTCAGGTTTATCGAAACTAGACCTTTTCAAAAAACGGTTTATCGAAACCGATTAAATTTTGAAAGTTTTCGAAATATTGGATAGTGGGTTCATGCCACGGATCAAACACCGTGCACTCACCAAGTCGGTCCAAGCCAATGAGCCGAAGCCCATTAGGTCGACACTCTCGGCCTCGACCCAGAGTGGGGACGGCTCTGGTCACCGCCGGCCTCCCCGGCCTCCGGTGACCTCCGTCCGGTATCCCCGATCCGGCTCCCCGAGAGTCTCTTCTCGGACCCGACAAATCCAATAATTTCTGAAAATTTCCAAATTCAATATATTTTTCAAAAATAACGTTTTTCATGCAATTTTGGCATGCAAATAATCATAAAATCGAAACAAGTTCAACTAGACAAAGATTAAGAGTGTTAACCACGCTCTGATCATCGAGATAGCGGAAGCGTTTAACAAAATCTACTCAAACCTTGTCTAAGAACATAAACCGTTAAATCCCAAGGCAAAATCTATTCCACAAGATGTTTACCTTTAAGTCTTTGTTGAATCGATAAAGAAGAACTTTCAGATCTTCTTCTCTAAAGCAAGTCCACACCAAGGGGATGATCTTGAAGATCCTTCACTTAATTGCCTACTAGAACAATTAAATGAAGAAAAAGAGAGCAAGATTGAGGAGAGATAGAGGTTGGCCGACCACTAGAGAGAAAGAGAAGGTTTTTGTGAGTTGTGTGATAATTTGTGTAATGAATCAATATTAGATATTTCAATTCATCATCCAACTCATAAGCATGGGTAAAAAGTGATTGGTATGGGCTTAAAGTGTCATTACCCATACCCCTTAAATCACTCACCTCTTAATCCACAATCACCAACTAACCATGGTGTTGTGTGGCCCCACCATTGGACCCACCAATGTGGGCTGGCCACAAGAGGCTTATTGGGCCCATAATGGGCCCTTGTTAAGGCCGGTCACGTGACCTCATGGGCCGAGCCCAATGGGCTTGCCCATGTGGTTTCGTGCCGTGTCCAAAAGTTTGCCCGACCCTTTTTGTTGTTACTTATCAAACAAAGTCCGACGCGACATCGACGAAAAAACTCAATTTCTTGATTTGCTAATTATTCTCTCAAACCGAACCCATGGCCCAAAACCTTCAGTTTTGTTTATGCATTGCTCCTTAAGAAACTTTAAGGTTTCCTTGTCTCAAGTTATCCGTCTTGAATGTGTGTGACCCTTCAGGCTCATGCCACCGTTGGCAGATTGGCGCAAAAGATCTCTCTTGCTCGATCCATCATAAGGGGCCACTAGTAAGACGTTATGATTACCGAAGGTGCATGACGATCGATGATTCGACTTAACCTTGTGCGTACAAGTCACTATCCTGTTATCTCTAGATATCCCGATTGATCACAAGGCATAGAGTTGTCACCCTTGTGTAATCAATCATTGTTACTTGATATGTGAGATGGCTGAGAACTGATAACCCGTATCACCGGCATGGCCATGCTCTTACTCTCAGTCAGTCTCGATCAAGAGGCCTTTAACGGATATCTTTCCCATACCGTAGTATGAGGGATAAATCCCTTAGCCTTCTTTCGTGTCACTCATGCAACCCGTTCCGCCACCCAATCATGCCTGTTATTGCAATCCTGTTACGGAAAGCGTTAGGCGCAAGTTAAAGCCGCTCGTACATTGCATAGTGATCACAAAGACTCCTCGGCCTAAGGATATCGTGACAAGCTATCGCATTTGAATATGTTCATGGCTTAATCTATGAAAACACTATTCAACGCGGGTCATCCGATATCAATCACCTCATGATATCTATGATATGATTCTGGGATCCCTCATCCCTATGACAAGTAAAACTACGTCAATAAGAACCATCCTCATACTGGTCGCTTCTATGGAAGCATATATTGACCAGGGACTCGTCAAGTGTGATCCGTACAGATTTATGGTTCTACTACTTTAGTGGTCATAAATCAGATCATGCTTAACATATTACTTCAACACATAAGTAATACAAAGCCGTTTTATATATATTACAAACGATGATAATGTACATAGACGTTTACAGGCTACTAGCAATTGGACTAGGGCACAAAATGCTATCAGATCTGTCAACAGAGCCCCATCATGATACTTCAAACTCATCATCTGCTTTATCAAAAACAACTTATTATTACCAGTCTTTCGAGCATATAACTGCTCAAGTTTGCTCCATAAACTGTGTGCATGTGTCTCTCCACTGACATGATTCAAAACATTATCATCCACCCAATGTCTAATATAGCCACATACTTGACGATGCAATAAATTCCATTCACCATCAGATTTGTTTTCAAGGTTGGCTTCACTAAAAACCGGCATATAATGATCCTTCACATAAAGAAGATCTTCCATCTTCCCTTTCCAGACATAATAATTTGAACCATTCAGACTAACCATTCTGCTTGTATTAGCTTCCATTATTTAACACAGCCTGTCCAAAAATCAGCATGATCCAACGGTGGATCAACTCCTGATCGGACTCGAGAACCTTGCTGGTCGGCCCAGAAAGTAGCAGAAAATTCTGCACAAATTTCACACTATTTCTCTCTTAAATTTGTCTTATTTCCTTCTCTCTATTGCCTCCTATTTATAGGCAAGCAATTAGGGTTTCCTTCTCCATGTAGGATACTAACTACATGAGTTTTGGGCCTCCACATATTTAAAAAAGGCCCAACAAATTGTTATGTCGACATGTGAGTTCAAAATCCCACATCGGAAGAGTATTGAGTATAAGGAGGGTTTATATACACATTAGACCCTAGACCCACTAGGCTAGTCTTTTGGGTCAAAGGTGGGCTCTAATGTGTATGTGGGCTTTCCTTGGGTACTCCTCCTAGGTAAGGCCCGAATCTCCCCAACAGTGGTATCAGAGCCTTGGTTCGGTAGACTCTCCTGGTTAAGTGGGTCGGGTATTCTCCTATGACTGGTAAGACCGGGACCATGATCGCGTCTCCCCAAAGTGAGGCTCAGATAGGATGAAAATGGCCCTTGTTGGAGAGTATACCAAGGTAAAGTATGTGCGCTTAGGGGGAGACAACCCGATGTGACGGGACTCAATGTGAAGGGGGAGATTGTTATGTCCATATGTGAGTTGAAAGTCCCACATCAGAAGAGTATTGGTATAAGGAGGGTTTATATACACATTGGACCCTAGACCCACTAGGCTAGTCTTTTGGGTCAAAGGTGGGCTCTAATGTGTATGTGGGCTTTCCTTGGGTGCTCCTCCTAGGTAAGGCCCGAATCTCCCCAACATCTTCGGCTCCTGTGGCCCACTCGTCGATCCTTCTTCGTACGTGCTGTTTAGCGACTTGTACCGGATGTGTCGTCCGGAGCGCACAGTCGTACCGCACGTGTTCGAGCCGTTAGACTCACCGGTAGGAATGCACGAGGAACCGACTAAGGGAATGATGCACTCAATCAGCTCATCCTCGTGCTCAAGTGCCTCCGCCGGACCCGAACCACCCCGCTCGGGTCTGTTGACCTCCTCTTGGGCCAGTGTACCCTGCTGGGGCCGAGTACCCTCCTTTGGTCTAGTACCAGCCTGGGGCCCATTTTCTAACCCCGAGTCCTGGGGCCCACTTTGTACCCCCGAGCTGTCAGGCGGTGTCAAGGTCGTAGCATACCGCCAGATTTGGTCAAAATACAGCTCCTTCAGTGTCTTCTGCCCCCTGTTTCTTCTAGGAGCCATTTCTTGCGTTGACATCAACAACATATGTATTTGAGAATTAAAAATGATAACTTTAATACAAAATATTAACGAACTCATAAATATATGTCAATCTTAAAGATAAAAAGGTTCTTGCACTTTACATGTGAGCTCAAGTATAGTTAAAACTCTATAAAAAAATTTCTTGTCACTTACAAAAAATATAATATGCCAAATTTGAATGATGATAATATGAAAGAAACCGTTGATATCAAATATAATATGCCAAATTTATCATAAACTATAAATTGCAATGATTAACAAACTAATAAATACAAAGCATATTTGATTGATGATAATATGAAAGAAACATATTATACCCAAATTTGAATGATATATATTGATGCAATGCTTTAGAATAATCCAATAATCTCAATAAAGTGTAGATTAAGCCAAGTAGATAGGTTCTTTCTGTAAACAGAGGCTTGGGTCCATTACACCTCATTTCATGGATTGAATCCTCATTGACAAATAAACGTACACAAACTCTAAAATTGACATTTTCACATTGGATCATCACATTTTTCACATTTTCACAAATCCAATAGTTCTTCAATTTTCACATTTTCACAAATACAAGTGTTAACCGAACAATTCAATGAAGTTCACAATTTCACAAATCCAATAGTTCTTCAATTTTCACATTTTCACAAATGCAAGTGTTAACCTAACAATTCAATGAAGTTCACAATTTCACATTTTCACATTGGATCATCACATTTTCACATTTTCACAAATCCAATAGTTCTTCAATTTTCACAAATACAAGTGTTGTAGTTACGACGTTTTTTGGAGATTGGCTTATTTTTAAGGAACTAGAAAAGATGTCTTAAAAAATGGCGAAACATTGTATACGACGTCCTGTATGACATTGTTAACGACATCTCAACTGACATCATGTTCGACACAAATCAGGAAAGTCCCTGCTCTACATGAAGTACAATTACAATTAGGACTTGTGAAAGTTCCAGCGCGTCTCCGATTCTGGAAAGAAGAAAGACGGTGACAAAGAGGAAACGCATTAGGGTTGGTACTCATACATGATTGCTATAAAAGCTTAGGCTACCCCCTTAGCAATTGTGTGGTTCTTTTATTGTTTCCTAGCAATAATTTACAAAGCTCTTAGACGTGAAGGTTTGCGGGTTGAGAGGTTGTAGATTGTGCTGAGGATATTGTGGATCACCTTAACCATTGAGAGTTAGGTTATTGAGGGTTTACTGATCGCGTGAGTGAAGACTGCACACAACCTCAACGTTCAACGAGAACTTGAACCGAAAGAGCAAGGCGATTGCTCGAAGAGTGGAATCAAGACGGAGTCTTGGATTTAGGGGGAGACCCTGAGATAGGTTGCACTTGTAATAGTAGCATAAAGTATAGATCTTGGGATGATCATAGATACTTGTATGTTTTGACGAATTGGTGATAAGTGAAACCTTTCCACAAGGCTGAGAGCCCCCAGACGTAGGTGACGTTGCACCGAACTGGGTAAACAATTTGTTGTGTCGTTGTTTATTACGTTTTGATATTTACAGTCCTGCTTCATCTACGCAAGTTGTCATACACAGTGTTATAGCATTATACATAACATTGTGTGTGGCATCTTGCACAACTACCTGATCAAAATTTCAATTGGTATCAGAGGGGGCACCTACAACTTTAGGTGAGTTCCTAAACAAAAATTTTTTATCATCAAGATGGACAATACCAGAGAAGGAGGATCCATCAACCGGCCACCAGTTTTAGATGGAAGTAACTACGGCTATTGGAAGGCTCGCATGTGTGCCTTCATGATGTCCCTTGACAATAAAGCATGAAAGGTTGTGATCAATGGTTGGAATGCCCCACAACTCAGTGATAGTGATGGTAACCCTATCGGCCCAAAACCAGAAAAAGGCTGGACTGATAACGAAGACGAGGAATCACTGGGAAACACTTGAGCCCTGAATGCTATCTTTAATGGTGTTGACAAGAACGTATTCAGACTAATCAACACATGCACAACTGCCAAATCCGCATGGGATATCCTGGCTGTTGCATATGAAGGAACAACCAAAATTCGAGAACAAAAGATGCAATACTTGACAACCAACTTCGAAGCCCTTGTCATGAAAGAGGACGAAACAATCGTTGAATTCAACGTTCGTATTCGTGATCTAACCAATGAATCCTATTCTCTGGGCAAAGCAATGTATGATGAAAAACTGGTTAGAAAAACCTTGCGTGCTCTTAACCCTAGATTTAAGATGAAGATCACTACAATTGAGGAAGTTCATGACCTCAAGATCTTAAAATTTGATGAACTGATGAGATCTCTAATGACCTATGAGTTATCTTTGCCCAATATCAACAAAAGGAATAAAGGAGTTGCTTTCAAAAGCTCAACACACAAGCAACCAGAATTTGAGGATTTTGACTCTGATGAAGACATTGATGCTACAATGGCCCTTCTCACAAAAAATTACAACAAAGTCATGAGAAGATTCAGTCGAAAGGGTGGAAGGAATGTTACAACAAATGCCAGAAACAAAGCTCCACAAAAAGTTCTGACAAGAGGAAGTCATGACAAACCAAACAGAAGCGGAGAGGAAAACAACAAGAACAAAGGACCTCAGTGTTATGAATGCGAAGGATTCGGTCATCTTCGCAGTGAATGTCCAAACTTCCTCAAACGACAAAAACGAGGATATAATGCTACCTTATCAGATGATGACAATGAAGATAGCGGTTCTGAGGAGGTAAGCAATTTTGTTGCATTCACTACTACCACTTATGTATGTAACATTGATAACTCTGCTAATATCAATGATGATCTCCATCATCCAACTCCGAACGAGAACTGGACTAAGGAGCAACTAGTCGAGGCATACAAAAGCTTACATACCATATGGGTTAAGGAAACTCTGATTCTTGATCAATAAGGAGAACGGATCATCATTCTTACCAACGGCATGTCTAGATTCCTAGAGACAAATGTTGAGCTAAAACGCGAAATTGCCAGACTTAATGGAGAAATTAGTCTTATGACTAAATCAGTGAAGATGATGAATTCTAGCACAGAAAGTCTTGACAAAATCCTATCAGTAGGAAAGCAGTCCAAAGATATAACGGGAATAGGGTACACACATAATACCTCCTCATCTGCACTCATAAAGTTTGTCCCACAACAAGCCATGACTGACAAGAAACTACAAGATGACGCGACACATCCTACAGGACAACCTACAACAAATGTCATAACATCTCCTATAACATGTTCTTGTCAATCAACTGCCAAAAGACATCCTCCACGCAGACATGGATATTCCAGAAATCCAGCGTATCAATATCAGTAGATATGTCATTACTGTGGTCGAAGGGGTCACATCAGACCGAACTGCTTTCAACTCCATGGGAAGAAACAAGCTCAGTTACCACAAAATCAAAGGAGATATCAAGGTCATCTCTCGACTCCTCAGAAAACATCCCGCCTTGAATGGAGACCAAAGAATCTAGTCTATCGAGCTAATGTTGCATACACCTCCCTGAGTGCTTCAACCAACAAGGACTGGTATCTCGATAGTGGATGTTCTCAACACATGACATGTATTCCTGAGTTTCTATCCAATCTCAAATTATATACAAACTGCTATGTTACTTTTGGAGATGAGATTCGAGCTCGAATCATTGCAAAAGGACTACTCAAGTATCCAGGAGCTTCTTGCCTAACTGAAACATTACTTGTAGAAGGACTCAAGGCAAATTTAATAAGCATCAGCCAGATTTGTGATATGGGTTCAGAAGTTAAATTTACAAAAGAAGCATGTATAGTAAAGGATATCGATCAAATCACTATCCTACAAGGAATCCTCTCATTGGATAATTGTTACATCTGGTCGCCCGATTCACATATCGAAAGGGAAAAGTGTCTTGTCTCCAAAGCAGAAGAAACCAAACTTTGGCATAGAAAGCTTGGACATCTAAATCTTAGGAGCATGCAGAAGGCAATCTAAGAGCAAAAATAATTCTTCTTCGCAGTGATCATGGTCGAGAGTTCGAAAACAGTAAATTTGCAGAATTCTGCAACTCAGAAGGGATAGCCCATGAGTTCTCAGCACCAATCACCCTCCAACAGAATGGCATTATTGAGCGCAGAAACATGACTCTACAGGAGATGGCTAGAGTTATGATGCTGGCCAAGGACATACCAACTCACTTATGGGCAGAAGCACTTAACACTGCTTGCCATATCCACAATCGAGTCACTCTTCGACCAGGTATGTCAGTAACACATTATGAAATATGGAGGGGGAGAAAGCCTAATGTTAAGTACTTCCATATCTTTGGGCCCACCTGTTATATTCTGGCTGATAGAGAACCTCGTCGGAAACTTGATCCAAAGAGTGATGAAGGCATCTTCCTTGGCTACTCAAGGAATAGTCGTGCATTCTAGGTCTACAACAAACGAACCAAGACTATGATGGAATCAATCAATGTTTTTGTTGATGATGACTGTGAAGATGCCCCAGAAGATGCAGCAGACGAAGAAGGAGTTCTAACTGGAGTTTATCCCAACAATGTCAGGAAGGATGCCACTACTGATGTTAGTAAAGATGCTAGCAGCAAGCCAGAAGACAATGATGCTAATCCAAGTGTCAATAACGATAAGGTAGTTCTTGAAGACAGCAACAAGAACCCCTCTCGAAGAATCCAGGCTAATCATCCTGTCTCTGGAGTAATTGGAGATCTAAATGAAGGCATACGTACTCGGGCAAAAGCTCCTGTGAATTACAACAAGATGATAGGAAATATATGCTTCGTCTCCAAGATTGAACCTAAGAATGTCAACGAAGCCATCAACGATGAGTATTGGGTCAATGCTATGCAAGAGGAACTTATTCAATTTGAGAAAAACCAGGTATATGAACTAGTGCCCAAGTCAAGTGAAGGAAATGTCATTAGCACAAAATGGATCTTCAAAAATAAATCCGATGAGCTTGGTAATATCACTCGCAATAAAGCAAGGTTAGTAGCTCAAGGGTACACTCCAATTGAGGGAGTAGACTTCGATGAGACATTTGCTCTTGTAGCAAGGCTTGAAGCAATCCGACTCCTACTAGGGATATCATGCCATCTACAGATCAAGCTTTACCAAATGGATGTCAAAAGTGCATTTCTAAATGGAGATCTCAACGAAAAAGTTTATATGTCACAGCCTAAAGGATTTGTTGATCCTCACTCCCCTGATCATGTGTATAAACTCAAGAAGACTCTCTATGGATTGAAACAAGCTCCAAGATCTTGGTATGAAAGACTCACAAAATTCCTGATTCAAAGTGGCTACACTAGAGGGGGAGTCGACAAAACTCTTTTTGTAAAGAATGAGGACGGAAATCTAATGATCGCCCTCGATGACATTATCTTTGGAGGAATGTCAAGAAAGATGGTAGAGCAATTCATCCAACAAATGCAATCAGAATTCGAGATGAGCATGGTTGGAGAGCTTACCTACTTTCTAGGGTTTCAAATCAAACAACTAAAAGACAGCATCTTCATCTCTCAAAGCAAATATGCAAAAACCATTGTCAAAACATTCGGGCTAGAGAAAGCTTCGCACAAACTTACACCTGCAGCTACACATATCAAGCTAACTAAAGATGACCCAGGAGAAGCCGTCGACCAACACTTGTATAGAAGCATTATTGGTAGTCTTCTCTACCTCACTGTCAGTCGACCTGATATTGCCTACTTTGTGGGAGTATGTGCACGATATCAAGCTAATCCTAAGGTTAGTCATCTATCCCAAGCTAAGAGAATTATAAGGTATATCTCTGGGACTACAGACTTGGGTTTATTGTACTCATTTGACACATCTTCTACCCTAGTGGGGTATTGTGATGTTGATTGGGCTGGAAACACAGAAGATAGGAAGAGCACATCTGGAGGTTGCTTCTTCCTTGGTAATAACCTCATATCATAGTTTAGTAAAAAAAAATTGTGTGGCCTTGTCCACTGATAAATCTGAGTATATCGCTGCTGGAGTAGCTGCACTCAATTACTATGGATGAAGCAAATGTTAGTCGAATATAATGTCAGACAAGAAGCCATGACTTTATATGTTGATAATGTCAGTGCAATCAACATCTCAGAAAATCCGGTTCAACTCAGCAAAACCAAGCATATTGACATTAGACATCACTTCATTCGCGAGCTGGTTGAAGACAAGAAGATCTTCTTTGAGCACATCCATACAGAGAAGCAACTAGCTGACATCTTTACCAAGCCATTAGATGCGGTCAGATTCGAGTACCTCAGGTCGTCACTTGGACTCTGTACCATCAGCAAATAATCGAAGATTGCTAAACGGTTGAGAGGAGTTAGTTGGTACCTCTTCACGAACCGGTCCAAAATCCCAACACATGCCATTGGGCCAAGTATACCAAAAGCCTAATACAACATAAAAAGAGGAAAGGCCGCGAGATACGATCTGCCACCTACAGATTTGATTCTCTTTTTAAAAAACCTAGTCTGCCTCAGTTTGATTATTTCGCTCCCATCTCTCAACTCCTTTACTCTCGGCAAAAATGGTGAAAACCAGGAGCAATATGGCGCCGAAGAAAGCTACTGACGGACGGAAAACCAAACCCAAGAAGATCGAGGCGAAGAGCCCTAAAAACAGCAAACATGGCACCAACAAATATGGGGTACGAATCAAAGGACTGAAGCCAAAGGAGGATGCCGAGGGTTCCTCCAGAGAAATCCCACCGGAAGAAGCACCAGCACCTATCTTTTCCCGAGTTCCCAAGAAGACCCAAACCGGAAGCTCTGCATTCACAATGGCAGAACTTACAGGCCTAAACGAGGGACTGACATTGGCCAAGGAAGCCAAGAAGCCTCCACACAAATCATCCCTGCGCTAGTTTCTGCAATCTTTCCAGGTATCGATTCTTCTGTCGTGTCAAATACTGATATGATAAACCCTGAAGGGGAAAAAATGACTTAACCCCGGTCAGTCATGGGTTAGAGAGGATCGCAGAAGGAGAGGGTGGAGAAGAAGTTGCGAAAGATGTCGTTCCTGTACCCACAGAAGAAGATGTGGTCGAAGAAGAAGAAGTTGCTGACTCTGAAGAAGCTGGGGAAGAAACTAGTGACAAGAGTAATTCTGAGAAGGAGGAGACCGGAGACGGGGATACCGATCTAGAAGGAGTTGAGAAGGAAAACAATCCTGCAAATGATGCAGGATTTGCCAAGGGTACTGCTACTACAAATGGTGTAGCAGACGTTGTAACTATTGCTGCCACAGAGTCTGTTCCTGAAGACGCCGCAGTAAATGTCATGGAAGAGGCGCCTCTGGTCGTCAGAGGAGATGCCACTGAGGATGCCACTGAAACAGCCCATACAGTGCTCTCGTCCCTGAAAAAGAAAGTATTAGAAGAACATGAAAGCCTTGCAGTAATGGTAGGAAAACTGAAGGAAAAATAAAGAGGAAGGATTTGAAGGATGCTGGAGGCCCCAGCAAGAAGAAGAAGGTGTCCGCGAAGGACAAAGGAAAGAAGGTTGTTTCCAAAAGGAGTCTTGTGGATGAAGAAAGTGATGATGATACAGAAGCAGTAACCATAAAAGAAGCCAAGAAGGTAGTGAGCCAAAAGCATGCCAAGAACACTCCAAGTGTTTCATTTGACAATGTGTCATTTCATTCGGTTGCAAGTGCAACTCGGTGGGAGTTTGTGTTCCTAAGGACAGCTTATCCCGAGAAAACTTTGTTCTCGGAGATCCTTGTACTAGAAGCGATCATCAAGCTTCTGCAAAAGGCGGAACTCATGAAGACTGTCACCGAAATAGGTAATCACTATACTCTGTTGGTTAAAGAGTTTATTGCAAACTTGCATGCTGGCTTTGGTTCTGCGGATGACCCGGACTATGAGAATGTCTATGTCAGAGGCTTACGTTTCAACATCTCCTTCGACATTATAAACGCCTTCTTGGGTAGAAAAGTGTGTCCCCTCTGCACCACCATCTGATCTGAACAGAGTTCTCAAAGAGATAACAGGTGATAAGAGCAGAGTATGGTCTACAAAGGGAACCGTGGCGGCCTCGAATCTCACTTCAAAATACTCCATACTGTTCCGCATCGGAGTAGCCAATTGGGCACCGTCCACACATGCATCCTCCATCAAACCGGAGCTGGCAGTTCTCATCTTCCAAATAGGTACTGGTTCCACACTTGATTTTGGCCAATTTTTTATTGAACACCTTATTAGCCATGTCAGATCACAAGCTGTGAAGATACCTATTGCTTTTCCCTCCCTCATATCGGAGCTACTAGTGCACCAACACCCTGGTGTGTTGAAGTCAACCGATAAGGCAGGAAAGCACGGAGGAATGATTGTGGTGAGCCACAAGTTGTTCGAGGGCAAGCATGCTCCTGATCCTGTCAGGAAAGAAGTCAAAACCATCTAAGGCGACAACCAGTCGAGCCAACAGTGCTGCCCCACCAACAAAGACCACCAGCAGAGATGTAATCATGCTCGAGAGAGAGATAGTTGTACTTGACGAGGACATCATCAACCTGAAAATGGCGCTGAAGCACCTGTCCTAACGTAGATCCCACTGTGCTAACCTGCTAAAGACGATGCCTCCTCAAGACTCTGACAACAATGGTTCCTACTCCATACCAGATATTATTGAAGACACCACCAAAGATGCCTCTTCCAATACTACCGAAGAAGATACTGCTAGTTCCAAGAGCAGTTCTGTTTGAATATTAAGTGCTTTATGGATTCTCTAAAAACTGAATGACTCTTTACTTTGTATTTGCTTTGAACATGTTTCATACATATTCTCGACTGCTGATCGGGAATGTGTGTGAGTTAAGTTTGTGTTTTATTATTCCCTGTCCTATTGTTCAAATTTTTCGTTAAGTTTGGCTCTTTTTGAGCCAGCAAGGGGGAGTAAGAGCAAGGGGAACAATCGACGCGCGAACAAGACTTGACGACGACTGCTGATCGCTACAAGAAAAGCTGACGTAAAATGCGACGAAGAATGCTGACCTTAAAAATAGCCAAAGAGGGAGATTGTAGTTACGACGTTTTTTGGAGATTGGCTTACTTTTAAGGAACTAGAAAAGATGTCTAAAAAAATTGCGAAATATCGTATGCGACATCCTGTATGACATTGTTAGCGACATCTCGGCTGACATCCTGTTCAACGCAAATCAGGAAAGTCCCTGCTCTTCATGAAGTACGATTACAATTAGGACTTGTGAAAGTTCCAGTGCGTCTCGGATTCTGGAAAGAAGAAAGACGGTGATAAATAGGAAACCCATTAGGTTTAATACTCATACACGATTGCTGTAAAAGCTTAGGCTACCCTCGTAGCAATTGTGTGGTTCTTTTATTGTTTCCTAATAATAATTTACAAAGCTCTTAGACGTAAAGGTTTGCGGGCTGAGAGGTTGTAGATTGTGCTGAGGATATTGTGTATCACCTTAACCATTAAGAGTTAGGTTATTGAGGGTTTACTGATCGCGTTAGTGAAGACTGCAAGCAACTACAACGTTCAACGATAACTTGAACCGACAGAGCAAGGCAATTGCTCGAAGAGTGGAATCAAGACAGAGTCTTGGATTCAGGGGGAGACCCTGAGATAGGTTGCACTTGTAATAGTAGCATAAAGTATAGATCTTGGGATGATCATAGGTACTTCTTTGTTTTCACGAATTACTGATAAGTGAAACCCTTCCACTAGGCTGAGAGCCCCTAGACGTAGGTGACGTTGCCCCGAACTGGGTAAACAATTTGTTGTGTTGTTTTTTATTAAGTTTTGATATTTACTGTCCTGCTTCATCTACGCAAGTTGTCATACACATTGTTATAGCATTATACATAACATTGTGTGTGGCATCTTGCACAACTACATGATCAAAATTTCAAGTGTTAACCGAACAATTCAATGAAGTTCACAATTTCACAATTTCACATTAACTCCTACTATGCACTTATCAAGAACACAATGAAGTTCATAATTATCATCAACAACAGCACATATTTGAATCCTAATAGCACGAATTGAATCCTAATTTCACAAATTTTAACCATAATAGTACGAATTAAATGCACAGAGGGCATAGAGAATCGAGAGAGTATTGACATATACAATTCAATTCAATTACAATTTCAATTCAATTCACAAACCCTAAATCAATTGAATAACATGCCTGGAATCAAATCCTAATTTTCAACTCAATTCAACCCTAATTTTCAACACATCAAATCATAATTAACCCTATAACCCAAAATCAATACTTGGAAGTTAGGTTGAAGACGAGCTCGTTAGGAGATGGAGGAGATCAGAGACGAGGTCGCTGGAGGTGGAGGAGCTTAGAGATGAGGTCGCCGGAGATGGAGGAGCTCGGAGACGAGGACCTTCAGGCGAGACCGCGAGGAGGCGAGCGGAGGGATAGAGGGGTGCGAACTTCAGGCGAGACCGCGAGCTTCAGGCGACGGAGACACACGACAAAGACGGAGACACACGACAAAGAGCTCAACAGAGACAGAGAGCGAGAGGGAAAGTGAGGTCAGTCTGTCTAAGTGTTGGGTATTATAACACTTTCCCGGTGATATATTGTGTCAAGTCTCGCTGGGAGAGAGTTTATCTTTAAAAATAATTTAATTATAAATATAAACTCTTTCCCGATGAGTCTTGAACCAATATATCGCCGGGAAGGAGTTCATATTTAAAAATACTTTTAAATATACACTCTTTCCCGGCGAGATTTAGCACAATATCTCGCTGGGAAATAGTTTATATTTAAAAGAGGGAAGCAGAGAGCGAGAGGGAAAGTGAGGTAAATTTGTCTAAGTGTTGGGTATTATAACACTCTTTCCCGGCGAAATATTGTGCAATATCTCGCCGGGAACGAGTTTATATTTATAATTATATTTTTAAATATAAACTCTTTCCTAGCGAGACTTTGCACAATATTTCGCCGGGAAAGAGTTTATATTTACAAATATTTTTATAATTAAATTTATAATTTCAAATATAAATGTATAATTAAATTATACAATTGGGGTTTAAGGATTGCTTGAAATATAAATTTAGAATTAAATTTTACTTTCATAATTAGCGGTTAGGGTTAGAAACTCGTTATATTTACACGTCTTTCGACTCATCCGGTACTTCATCAAGGTCGATTTGAAAATAAAATTGTTCGAAATTTTACCCGACATAGAGAAATATATCTTCGGTTCCATCCGTAAGGTTGGATTAAAAAATATTTTCACAACATTGAATCGTCTTGAACATAGAGTTTTAGAGTCGTGAGAAGTAAGGGTTTACATACCCTAAACATACGATGTTCAATGTTCACATCCCGAATGTAAGAAAATTGAATTATAAAAATCGAAACCGTTGGATATATAGATTGTGATGGTTTACCTATGTAAATTAAATTTTAGCCAAATCGAACCACAGGATTATAGCCGATAAGTCAACGGAGTATATAGCCAACCATGAAAGTCAAAATCAGTATTTTAATACATATCTTCCCCGGCGAGATATTGTGCAATATCTCGCCGAGAATAAATAATTAGATTTATATTTAAAAATATTTTTATAATTAAATTTATATTTAAAAACAGAGATATAAATATATAAGTTAGATACCATGACAAATGAGGGTAGAGTTTTATTTATAACGAAAAAATTATAAATTTTGCGAAACATCGAAATATGTGTTCAATCAATTAGAATCATATTCTTGTTGGTCAGTCTGTTCGTCGTTTTCTTCTTCGTCTGTCTCAGGCAAAGCCTCATCATCATTGAATTCAAGAAATTCCTCTTCTTCATCCAATTCTTTGTCTAATTCCAGTTCTTCTTCGGACTCATCGGAATCATCGGATTCACGCATTCGAATCAGACCAAAATCAATACATAAACCCCCATTTATGAGAAGAGGAATATTTGTTGTCGCTTTCTCCTGATACGGTGCTTCGACTTCGTATATTGGTCCTTCATTTGCATTTCTGGCGAGTGATGTCGGGTTATAAATACCTCTATGGAACATGTGGCTGATAATTTTCCAATCCCCCCCCCCCCCCCCGTGCAGCGGATCGTCGACGCAGAAGACTTGTTTCACCATTTTAGCCAAACACCACGGATTTTCTTGATACACATTTGTGGATGTATCAACAGATTCCATCTTACGGTCTTTTCGAATAGTAGCCTCGTTGAACCACCTACACTTGAAAACTGTAACAGGCATCCCTTGCGTGTATACAAGTTCAACAACTTGTAACAAGATTCCATAATACTTTATCGAATTGGCATTGAACATCACACCAGAATTTTGTGTCCTTCGCGACTGATCTTGTCGGTGACACACGTATTTGACTCCATTAACGGTGCATTTAGAGTAAGTGCGAGTATGAATCGGGCCTCGCGAGAGAATATACAATTCAATGTTTCTCATCGCTTTCATTTGTATAATTCAAAGAAATTTATGTCAGATATTAGTCTACAAATTGCAATGAGTACGATATTCTCTCGCGAATTGATTTAAAAAATGCACTTGCTTTTTTGGAGAACGATAAGAAGAATGATTCTACGCACAACTTCTCGGAACCATTTGGGCACTTCATGTTGAATTGATTGCGGTGTCTATCAATGTATGGATGTGCTTCCTCGCAATTTAGCATAACCGTCCAATGGGCCCAATTTTGGTCCTCAGCTGTGACAATCGCGTGACCGACGAAGCCACTAGGAATGACAACTGAGGAGAAAACTGAGATGTTCCATTGCCGAACCTCATTAACTTGTACACTGGGAGTAGACGAGTCGTCGTCAAGATAGCAATGGAAGTGCCAGCGGTATCTCACCTCCTGTTCACGGATTGCAGTTATATTTTCTGTAGGGCAACGTGGGGAGAGGCGGAGGAGATAGTCTGGTGCCTCCTTATATATGAGAAGGCAGAAGTTATTTTAAGGCTATATTTTACGGAGGAACGCGAAGGATCCACTTATTTAGGGCTTCTGAACATGCTTGGGAGGAATAAAACGTGAGCCCTGGCTTTAATCAAGGAGCGGATTTCCAAGCGCATGAAATCTTGGAGCAATAGGTTTCTGTCATCGGCAGGGAGAGAGGTCATGATCAAATCTATATTCCAGGCCCTACAGGCGTACTGTATGCATGTCTTTATGTTCCCGCAAAGGCTTATTGATGACATATGGAGGATGTGTAACAAGTTCAAGTGGAAAGGAAGTGGGGGAACTATGTTGCGAAAGCGGGCCGAGGAATTGGAATGGATAGGATTCCTCAACATGAAATAGTTCAATCTGGCTCTCTGTGGAATACAGGCTTGGAGGATCCTCACAAACCCCGAGTCATTGCCGAGCAGACTACTTAAAGGTAAGTATTTCCCACATTTCTCGTTCCTTGAGGCACTTGTGGGAACTCCTCCGAGCTTCGTTTGGAAAAGTATATGTGAGGCCAAATCACTTGTCCGTGACAAGGCTCGTCGGAGCATCGGGCCAGGAAATTGCCAGTAGAAGCAAGCCTGTGGCTAGGAGGGGATAATTCGACAATCCCTAAGAGATCTGTCATTCCGGAAGACATGCGGATCTCTGAGTTGTTCACCACAGAGTGCAAGGCATGGGATGAAAGAAAAGTGAGAGGGCTATTTGATCACGAAAAGGGAGGCTGGATATTTTCCATTATCCCTAATTGGTATGAACTAGAGATCACTGGTATCGGGATGCGAATAAGTCAGAAGATTACACAGTCAAGAGTGTTTATCGAACCCTCTGCAAGATTGACAACATCTAGACCCCATCAGCACAAGTAGAGAGTTGGATAGAAGTTTGGAAGCTGTGAGTCCCACCAAAGGTTAAATTTTTATTTGGAGAGCTATCTCAAACCTGGTCCTGACTAGGACCCGCTTGGAAGAAAGTTGGGTCTCTATAATTACCCAGTGTCTCTTCTGTGGGGATCCAGAGGAGACAGTAGACCATGTGTACCTTAAGTGTAGAGTGGTGGCACCTGTTTGGGGGGATAGACTTCTTCAAAGAGTCTGAGGGAAGATGGGAACAAATCTGACAATAAGGAACTGGAAGTCTTGGGTCGAAGGGGAGGACAAAGCAAGTCTTTGGGCCATCACGCTTTGGGTAATATAGGGGGGGGGGGGGGGGGGGGGGCAAGGAACCAAGAAGTGTGGAAATTGGAAGCCTTCCATCCAGCGAGAATCGGGGCGACTGTAAAAGAGTTCCGGAGAGCATGGGGCAGCGTCAAAGTCTCTGGGCGGCTCATCAGGAGAAGATCGTCTTGTATCGACATCGCCTACAGTCTGGGTACCTCCGGATCCACAAAGAATAAAAATAAATATGGATGTGGGAATAGATGCAGAAAGAGGGAACTGGAGTGTGGGGCTTATCTATAGGAATTCAGGAGGTCAAATTGTAGGAGCTCTGTTGTGTAGGCGCTTTTTGAATCATCTCCGTTCTGAAGAGGTGGAGGTCGTAGCTGTCAGAGAGGCTCTATCATGGGCAAAGGGAAATCAATGGAGGGAAGGGGAGATTGAGACTGATTGTCTTATGGTGGTGAACCATGTCCGGCAAGGGAAACAAACCAAGAACCTGTTCGGGGGCATTATCTTCGAATGTCAGCGCCTTCTCTCGGCACCCGGATTCAGAGTCTCCTTATCCTTTTCTCGTAGGCCTTATAATAAAGTGGCTCACGAATTGGCCATGTGTGCTTATGGCGAAGGGTCTGTACCACAAACTATAGCTTCAGCTGTCTGTCTTAATGTCAGGTTAGTTGTTCTTAATTAAATAAAACTAGGTTTCCTTTCAGAAAAAAGTAAGGGATAGTTCCTGACTATTACGGTGAAGTTTGACACATTCTTATGTCACTACGGTGAACTTTTTTAAGTTTCACTTCAATATGTTGAACTATTTTTATGTGTCCCTAACGCCCTTAAAACAGATAAAAAATATATTGTGTAACTTTCAAATTTATTAAATGTCAAAAATACCCTTATATTTAAAAAAATTTAAAAATAAATTTATTTTTTTAATTTTCTAAAACTTTTTTTTGTGGAATAAAAAATAAAAACTAATTTGAATATTTTTTATTTTTAAAAATAAAATTAAAAATAAAAAACTTGTTCAAATTCGTTTATTATTTTTATTTTTTTTTCGGAAAAAAATATTTTTTAAAAAATAATAATATTGTAATAAGTTTTTAATTATTTATTTCATAAAACACTATTTTTTTAAAAAGGTTTAAAATATTTTTTAGATTTATTTTAAAATTATAATACAAGGGTAATATGAACATTTCATATTAAAATTAATTCTGTTAGAAACGGTGACATTTAAAAAAATTGGTCATATTGAAGGCACTTTCAAGAGTTCACCGTAGTGACATGAAATTGTTTCAAACGCTACCGTAGTGCTCAGGAATTATTAAAGTAATATTTTATTCTTTATATACATTCAATTTTTTTTTATATTTCTTAAATATATATACAACATAAATTAATAATAGAGCGAAATCAAAATAAAAAACTTAATGGTTTGAGTATATCAAATTGTTATTTGTCATTTATTTCACGTATATATTGAACATGGGTAACTGTCAGTGCTGTCCAACATTGAAGCAAAAATCATTTCAAATACATGTTCAATTTATATTTTAAAATTATTATTTATTTGGAACTAAATTAGTTATCTGTTTTGTCTCATATACATAAATGACAAGTATCATGCTGTCCTTGAACAATTAAATTGTCCGCATTTTCTTTGAGGAATAATTAATTAAGTACACTCATTCAAACATACAAATATAAAATAAAAATTTGTAAATTACAGGTGGCTGACAGTTATGTGAGATATAGAAAAACAAAAACGTTATTCAAATGGTGAGAAAGTAAGTGCGCACAACTTTACAGAAGATAGGACCATTGATATTTCACGTGGTGAGGACCGAAAATGTGTAGCACGAGCTTTATTCCATGGTAGCCTAAAAAAGAAAGGAGATAAGGTTGCGATAAAGTACTGACCGACAAATTAAATCCCATCATAAATAAACGAGATAATGACATAACATATCTAAAAACAAATATTCACGATCAAATAAAATCAATCTACGGTCATTAGAAAGATTAACAAAATATAATTCATTATATACGTGAATGAATAATCATATGAACACTGTGGTGATTTCATGAATAATTGAATTTATCATGTTTCATATAATGAGCAAGTATCTTGTTGTTTTGAATCACAAAAATGGCGACCAGTTCCATTTTCATATGAAATTAAAATTAATGATGCTATGAAATTTCTTACAATACTAGCGTATTTTTGGTTTTTGTTTCATCAGGGATTAACTATGGTGATTGGTGACAACGATTCATCTGGTAAGTCATTCCCTTCTTAATCCTGATTGATTAGTCTTGAAATTCAGATTTCATTTACTACTCAAATACTGTTGGTACTGAGCTTCATTTACTATTGACCTCTTCTTGGTTTATGTTTCATCAAGGGTCAACAATTAATAGGGATACTGTTCATCTAGATTCAAACGATCAATTAGGTAAATACTAGTTTTATTATTACAGATTAACTCGTTAAATAATTTACTATTATGTCGGAGATATTCAGTGGAACTCATGTGATGGATTATCAATGAACAAGAGAATTATATCCAAAATTGTCCATTGGGATCAAAATCAGTAATTGGCATGAGATTCCATGAACTAATTGATGGCTTGAGTTTCTAAAAAGCTTAAGAAAAACATTGTGGTTTCATATATGACGAGGCTAGGCACGCAGAAAACCATAAAATTTGGTATTTCATTCAATTACATAACCTGTTCAAAGGAATGAGAGCAAGTTATTCTATAAACGAAAATATTTAAGTAAAGGCATATATTCAATCATGCAATATAAAAAATATTGAGTCAGACAATTAGATGATATAGAATATTTGTATTATCCAACACCTCAACAGAAATACAAATAACTATCACTTGACATGTGATTCGGTATTGAGCAGATGAAGGAGGAAAAGATTATTGTCGAGGCACGATAATCCGCTTTTCTTAAGATAATATTGACCCCGTATGGGAAAATTGCTTCTAGGATACAACGACGATTGTAGGCGAACTCTGAAACGCGATGTAGAGAGAATCAGGGATGAACGAACTAGAGAGACGTGGTCGGGTAGGGTATTTTTCGTTGTGTGTCTCGTCTATACAGAAACTACGTATTTATAAGCTCAGGAAAAGTTGAAACTTAGACGAGAAAAGGGAAAGAAATAATTACAAATTTCTTTTTTAGGGAGAGAGACTAAATATTTCAGAATATTTTCTTAATTTTCAATTAAGAGATTTTTCCTTTTAATGACATTTGACCACGTTTTTATTTCCAAAAAATAATTATTCCGAAAATATATTTCCTAAAAGCATGTGATCGGAAATATTTATCAATTCAATTTGGAAACTAGTTATCGGCCAAGACAAAAATGTGGCGAGCTTCTGGCCCACCAATTCTCTGCAGTATTCGCGTCCCGCACGTTGATAGTATATAAACATTGTGAAAAGCCCAGAGCCAGCTCGTTGGCCCAATTATTCACCTCTAGTTCGTTTAAAGCTCGTGAGATACCGTTGGAAAACTCTCATATCCTGGATTATGTAAATGTGTTTCACATTATTCTAGGCCGAGTCGAGCATTCCAAAATCACGACTCAAGTTGACCCAATTATAAGTTAAAAACACATTTTAACTTTTGCCATTTTTGTCCATCAATCCCCCTCATGAATTAAATTGAACGTGTAAGAATTTCAACGTGGTGATTACTCTATTTAGTCGATATCTGCATGCGATAAGTAGGTTATCCCCTTTGAACTTTCTTTGTGAAAGTATACTTATCTTCCTGAACGATGAGTAGACACGATGTTCATGAACTCTCTGTCGTTTAGCGTAAGAGATCATATACTCCACACAGATATCAATGAACACGATTGTTAGGTTCTTATGGTTGTGTTCGTTATGGTCATGAACACCCCCTAGTTCTGCAAGAGTTTAAGAGAATTAAGCCCCATTAGTTTCTTTTGAAGCGACCCCTCTTCGCTCTCACATAGGTGGTTACTTTTGCTCAACTTGTGATGCACATGAATGGTCTTGGGGTTGCCCCCGCAGTGACGGCACAAAGTTCATGCAATTAGGTTGCCCCTTTGAATCTAGATCTTGGAATGTCCAGTCAACTAGGTAGGGTTTCCCTTCACATAACACCTTAATTATATGGCCTTGAGCCCCATTACTTTCGATGTTATGTCAACTTGATCTCTATTTAACACTTTGGTTAGCGGATCCGTAGTATTATCCTTTGACCGTACATAGTCAATAGAAATAATTCATGTAGAGATCAATTGTTTAACGGTGTTATGTCGTCGACGCATGTGTCGATTTTTACTGTTATACAACAAGCTCTGTGCATTACTAATAGTTGCTTGATTATCACAATGCACACATATTTTAGGAAGAGACTTTGGCCATTTGGGAATATCCTCTAGGAAGTTACGTAGCCACTCGGCTTCTTCCCCAATTTTATCTAAAGCTACAAATTCAGATATATGGTGGATATGTTTATTATCGTTTGTCGTGAGGATATCTATGACACATCTTCTTCTGCTAGGGTAAATATATATCCATTCGTGACTTTGGAATTCTTTATATCGAATATTCAACTAACATCAGAGTATCCCTCTATCACGACAGGTTCTCTTTCATAGTGCAGTCCATACTTACGAGTTTCTCGAAGATACCTTAGTACTCTTATGATTTCCTTCCAGTGGTTTTTTTCACTTGTGAATCTACTTAGTGTACTAATCGTGAATGCAATATCATTTCTAGTACAACTCATAAGATACATCAGACGACATATCACTCGTGCGTATTCCACTTGGTCCACGTTGTCACTTTATTCTTGGATAGATTTTGATTGGTGTCTATTGGAGTTCTGGCTTTACCAGTATCTTATCCACATAGTGTGATGAAAGAGATCACCACGGGTTCCAAAGATTGAAAATCATGCAGCGGACAATATGTAACCGTGGTGATCGACAATGTTATAAACTCAATTAAAATCTAATATTTTACCTCTTGAAATCGACAAGAACACAAGCGTAGTGTCCTCTCTATCAAGTCCACACAAGCACACAACCGAAAATGGTTTTTCTCTCTAATTTTTTGCTAGAAAATTCTAAAGAAAACTTGATCAATAATGGAGGTAGAGAGGGGAGAGATTTCGGCAAGGTGAGGGAGAGAGAGTGGGAGTTAGTTGCTGAAAAAATCAAAAGGATAAGTTAATAATGGATTATGTGATTTTTAATTTGAAATTAAAATTGAATTTCAAAATAAAAATTGCATTATCCATCCTTTTAATCCTTCTTATTTGCATTTAACCCCTCTCTTATCTTAAACCCTAAATGGGCTTTAAGCCCATTTAACTAAAACCCAAATTAAACCCATTAACTTGAGTTCTAATTTCGGTTTAGTCAAAACGGCTCAATTTCCTCGAATTGATTTCTTCAACCGTCTGGTTAAAACCTTAGGCCAGAAAACTACCGAATCGTTCTCAAATCTCATCCATAATTATTTTCATGTATTGTGCTTAATGCGTGTGACCCTCTAGGCTCACGAATAATTGGCAGACTGGTAAAATTACCATTTTACCCTTTCCATCATAAGTGGCCTCTAGCAAGACATTATGATTATCCAATATTCGTGATTATCGATTATTCGACTTAATCTGTTATCGTACATGTCACTGTCCTTTTATCAAACCGATATCCAGATTGATCAATAGGCATAGAACGGTCATCCTAATTTATTAATCACTGTTTCTTGATATCTGAGATGACTGAAAACTGATACTAAGGTATCACCTGCATGGCCATGCTATTTCTTCAGTCATACTCATCAAGTGGCCTAAACGGATATCTTTCTCATACCGAAGTATGAGTGATAAATCCCTCAGACGCCTTTCGAGTTCACTAGTGCAATAAATGCCAAAGCCAATCGAAGCCGTTATAGCTACCCTTTTACAGATAACGTTAGACTAGGTCAAACTTAGGTATTTGTTACATAGTGTACACAAAGACTCCTTGGTCTTAGGATATAATGACAAGTAACGATATGTGAGTATCTCATGACTGGATCTATGCGGCATACTCACAATCGGGTTGTCCGATATCATCGACCTGATGATATCTATGATATAACTCCGGCACATACTTTGCCATGATCAGTAGAGCGTGATCACAAGGAGTTAGTCTCATACTGATCGCTTCAGCAAGAAGCTTAGCTGATCAGGGACTCATCAAATGTAATTCTTTCTGATCTATAGATCTACTATTAGTGGTTACACACATAATGACATAGATCAAATTACATTTGATATATTACTACAACACATTAGTAATATATGCCGATTTATTTATTCGAAAAGATGATAAAACATTACATCTGTAGATCACTTTTATATTGGACTGGGGCATAACTCTAACATGTGACTGGGTTAAGATAATACCCATAGCAGAATGTTTGATTTGGATACCCAAAATCACATATGCTAGTCTCATATCTTTCATAATAAACTTAGAGTTTAACATTTCTTTGGTCATTTTAACCATCTTATCATTGTTGGGGTTCCTAGCGGGTCTAGCGCAGCGGAAAATAAAAATTGGCCCGAACCCCGTACGCCGGATCCTTGCCAACAACTAGATGAATCATAATTAAGAGTAAAGGTTGAGACTTTACCTCTCAAAAGCAAGAATCAACCGATTCAAAGAAAAATCCTCGGGACCATCCTCTACGAGTGCGCACACACCGAGCTCGACCTTGTGAAGCTTGAATCCACCTAATAGCTACTAGACCATCACTGGACCCTCCTTACTCGATTGCCCTACCTCCCAGATGTGAAAGCTAGAACCTTTCTTGGGTGGTGTAGCTAATATTGCTCAGGAGCATTAGGAGAGGCTCTCACCCAAAGCCTCCTTATTTAGGCTTTGGGGAGGGCCTCTAGGTTTTCAGCACCCGCCATAGGTGTTGATCGACACCCTTCCCGCATGGAAGGTGTCGATCGACACCCCCTTTCGGTGCTAGACCTAAGTGTCGATCGACACCTCCTTGTGGCCGTGTCGATCGACACCTCCAAGGTGGCGATCGACACCCCACTGCAATTATTCCCACACCACTTGCTTTGGACCTCTTGAGTCCCTTCGAGTCGCTTCGGTCTTGCTACTGGCGTGTGACCCTGTAGGCCCGTGAGCCATTGGCAGATCAGCGTGAGAACCCATCTCACCCGATCCATCACCAGTGGCCTCTAGTAAGACATAGTGATTACCTAATGTCCACGAGTGTATCCATCGATTCGATATCTCTTGTCTGTCATCTGTATCACTAACCATTTGTTTGCTTTAAGGCGTATGAGATCGCATGAGGCATAGAATTGTCATCCTCATATGTTCGATCTAGTTTCTTGAATTCCGAGTTGTTGATACGTATTGGTGCGGCCGCACACTTCATCAGTCACACTCATCAAGGGGCCCTGAACCATACCTTTCACCACGTCTCACTGTGGGGAAACAAATCCCTTCGGACGCAACGTGCGCTCCCACTACAGTCTGTCCAATGGCCTACGATGTTCGTTATGGCTGCCCTGTTACAGACAGCGTTGGGACATGTCAATCCAATGGAGTGACGTGCATGTGAGCCACTAGCTCCAAGGTATTAAGGCAGTGATCACACGACGACGGAGTATGCGTTGGCGACTTAATCTATGCGTCATACTTCTCCGCGGGTCATCCGATATCGTCTCCTAGACGATATCCGTGATATGAATGTACATCTTGATTAGCATAGCATGGTCGTAAGTCATCCTCACGTCAGTCACTTATATATAACTATTCGACTAGGGATCCATCAAGTATAATTTCATAATATCTAAAGGTTCTGCTGTCTTGTGAAAACACTAATGACTTTAGATGAAGTTATCGCTTGATACATTATTACAACACAATAATAAAGTAAATGTCTCTTTTATTGCTTAACAGAAGATAAAAGATTACATGGTAGAGACTTGGACTAGGGCACTGGATCCTACAATCATTACTCCCCCAATGAGTATGTCATCAACATACAAACATATGATCATATATCCTTCATTCGTAGTTTTTACGTAGATCCATTTATCACACTCATTATCTTGTAGCTATTTGCTATCATGGCATCGTCAAACTTTGTGTGCCATTGCTTTGGAGCTTTCTTTAATTCATAAAGCGATTTCACCAACTTACAGATTTTTGTTCATGTCTAGGAGATAGACAACCCTCAGGTTGTTCCATGTAGATCTCTTCCTCTAGATCTCCATTTAGGAAAGCTATCTTCACATCCGTTTGATGTACTTCAAAACCCCTCAAGGCGGGGATAGCTAGTAGCATCATAATGGATGTTATTCTTGACACAGGAGAATAGGTATAAGAGTAATCAAGTCATTCTTTCTGTTTATAACCAGTCTGGTCATATACTTTTCTATTGTTCCATCTGTTTTCATTTTCCATTTGAAAATCTACTTTAAACCTAGTGTTTAATTCCTGGAAGAACTTCTACAAGTTCCCACGTGTAGTTCTGCAAGATGGAATCAATCTCACTTTAAATAGTCTCTTTCCATAAAGGGATTTCTGGCGTACTTACAGCTTACTTATAAGTGTGAGGTTCTGCCTCAACCATATAGGCTAAGAAGTTTGGGCCGAAGGATTTTTCCATAATTTCCCTTATTCTTCTTCTCGGTTCTACCTCTTCTTTATCCTCAGCCTCAACATTATGTTCACGGTCCAGAGGAAATTCTATTGCCACAACTTCTTGTTGAAGGTCTACTACCTCAAATTCTTGTTGCAGGTCTTAACTTGTTTCAAACTCAGTTTTCAATGCTCGTTTGGATCTTGAACTGTCTTCACTCCTTTTACATGGAAATACATGCTCAAATAATGAAGTGTTCTTTTATTTTAGTATCGTATTCTTTTGTATTTCAGGATTCCTTGAATCATATATTATGACCTAATATGCATTTCTATGTTAAGCATAACCAATTAAAAGGCAATCCACCGTCTTTGGACCTATTTTCATTTTATTAGGTAGTGGAGCTAGTACCTTACCAAGGCACCCCAACACAAGGTAGTTATAGGAAGGGTTCCTTCCTGTCCATAGTTCATATGGCGTTTTGTCTACCTTCTTACGAGGTATTATGTTTAACAGGTTATTAGCTGACAAAATAGCTCCCCCACATGTTCCATGACAACCGAGAAATATTTAGCATGATATTTATCATTTTTTTTAAGGTTCAATTCTTACGCTCAACTACTCTGTTAGATTGAGGAGAATATGGAGGCGTTACCTCATTAATGATTTCATGTTGTGAGCAGTATTCACCAAATGGAGCAACATATTCTCCACCGCGATCACTCCTAACCATCTTAATATTTTTATTAAGTTGGGTTTCGACTTCTTACTTAAAGATAACAAATTTATCAATAGCTTCGTCTTTACTCTATAGTAAGTATATATAGAAAAATTTTGAGTGATCATTAATGGGATAGTGAAGAATTTATTTCGTCCTCGTGTTTGAACAAATTTCAAATTACATAAATGACTATGTAATAAGTTAAGGGTTTCGTTATTTCTTTGCAAAGTGTGAAATGAAGTTCTTGTTAATTTTGATTCTACACAAGTTTAACATTTATGTGTATGATCGATATGGAATTTAGGGACGTGTTCCATTTTTATTAATCTACGTAGCACTTCGTAGTTATTGTGTCCAAGTCTGGCATGCCATACAGAACATGACTTAATGATATAAGCAGAAGAAACAGATTTCTTATTAGTATTCATTGCATTACAAGAGATTGCATTAAATTTTCACAACCCATTGAAAAATATAACCCCTTCCTACATACATCCCAGATTTGCTCAAAACAAATTACCCAGCGTCGAAGACCACCTTGAAGGCATGTGTATCTAGGAGGCGTTATGAAACAAGGTCCTTGAGAATGTCAGGCACATGGAGGACATTTCGCAGCGTTAGTTCCTTTCCTGACGTCATCTTTAGAATCTTCGTGCATGTTCCCTAAACATCGGAAGTGGCATAATTCCCCACGTACAACTTCTCTCCATCTTGTAAAGTCAGTTCATGGAATCATTCCTGGCTGCAAGAGATGTGTCGTGTAGGACTTGTGTCTAGCCACCATTCTCTTGGATTTTAGTCAACCATGTTAATCTCTGATATCACAGCACAAATCAATATCAAATATGTCTTGTGTTATTGCATCCACAACATTTGCCTCATTATGCCTATCTCTTTTTGGCATCCTGGAATCAGAAGACATGTGCCCCAGTTTGTTACAATTGAAGCCCTTACCAGTAAACTTGGTCTTCTTGGCAATGTCTCCTTTGGGTTTCAGCTTGGACCCAACTTGAGGTTTCTTACCCTTTTTGGGATCCCTATGGACCTCAACCATTATTGACCTTGCCATTGATTGGCTGATAACAGTTGAGAACTTCTTAGAGGCACCTTTATTGTCTTCTTCGATGCGAATTCTAATAATCATGTCTTCCACAGTCATCTCCTTGCCAACCAAATACTTCTTAGCGTCAGCATCCATTACAGTAGAAATGATGTGCCAGAGAGCATCAGACAACCTAATCATAATGATGTCCTGGAGTAGAAATCCGCATTATGCCATGCTTCAGTGCTCAGCTTGGTTACAACATCCACTTCCTCGCTGACAATGGAAGGATCTTATTGCAATAGATGTGCACACTTCATTACAGTGAGGTAAAACTGCATCTTTTGTTGCCATGTCTTGAAGTCAATCCCCGTAAACTTGTATAGCTGCTCATAGTGGGACAGAGGCATAGGCATGACTTGGGAGTTCACCTCAATTTTTTGTGCCAGTGACGTTTTGAACCAATTGGAATGGCAGATTCAGCAACATTCGCAGATTCCGCAGCCTTAGCACTTTCGTCACTCATATCTGTGATCATTAGATCGAATTAACTTATAAGTTTACAAAAAAAACAATTAATTCAAATCTACACAATTGGAAAATTCTTGGATCTAATGGTAATGGAACGTGTTTCCACCACAAATCGATTTGCTCTAACGTGTTCTAAATATAGAACTAAATCAAATAAATTTTTTTATCATCCTAACATGTTTCTGTATGAAACTGGATCGATTAACCTCAGAAAAACAAGATCGGTTTTAGAGAAGAAAGATATTTCAAAATCTGAATCTGTTTGACCGTTTGTCAAATCAGATTTTCCGCCAAAGCAACTTGTTCGTCAGATTAGAGAGAATCTAGGGAAAACTAAAAAACAAATATTGTCTTAAGATTATAACATAAGTTCTTATTTCGTAAACGTAAATTCATAAATAAAGGCATATATTGAATCATGCGATATAAAAAAGATTGCGCCAGACAAACAGATGAAATAGAATATTTTTAGTTATTCAACACCTCAATAGAAATACAGATAACTATCACATGACTTGTGATTCAGTATTGGACAGATGAATGAAGAAAAGATTATCGTCGAGACACGATAATACTCTTACCTTAAGACAATATTGACCCCGTATGGGCAAATTGCTTCCAAGATACAACGACGATCGTAGGCGAACTTTGAATTGCGATGTAGAGAGAATCAGGGATGAAAAAACTAGAGAGAGGTGGTCAGCTAGGGTATTTTTTGTTGTGTGTCTCGTCTGTACAGAAACTACGTATTTATAAGCTTAAGGAAAGTCGAAACCTAGACGGGAAAAGGGAAAGAAATAATTACGAATTTCTTTCTTGGGGAGAAAGACTAAATATCTCAAAATATTCTCTTAATTTTCAATTAAGAGATTTTTCATTTTAATGGCATTTGACCATGTTTTTATTTTCGAAAAAATATTCGAAAAAGTATTATTCCCGAAAACTAATTATTCCAAAAATATATTTCCCAAAAGCATGTAATTCGAAAATATTTATTTCCAATTACAAGTGTATTGAAAATAAAATATTTTCCAAGTTCAAGCCTAGAGCCCGCTCGTTGGCCCAATTATTTGCACACCCCCAAGTGCAAGGAAATGATGTCTCTGAAAAAAGCAGTGAACGATGAGTATACTCTCATAAAATTCATTGAAGCTCACAAGCACCCCTTCTATAATGCAACAGACTTTAGGGAGCTGCGTGGTAATCGAAGCCTAAATGACACACGTTGACAATTTATAATAGACTACCAAAATGTGAATATAGGAGCGAAGACATCGTGTAACGTATGTAGTTCAATAGTTGGCGGAACCGAGCATTTTGGTGCCACGATGGCAGACTTTTTCAACTGCCAACGTTAATTGAAAGTGTACATAGCTGATTCGAATGTTCAAATGGTAATTAATAAATTCATGGATGACCAACATAATGACACAGACTTGTATTACAAGTACGATAATGACGATGTTGACTTATCAGCACGCTTAATTTTGGTAGACGCTTTGTCACAAATGAATTACGCAAGTTTGGGATGTTGTGTCTCTTTTGACTCAACTTGTTGAACAAAAATTTGATACTTACGGTCATACCTTATGCTTTGTCATATATACATTATGTACATTTTTTACTTAATTATTTCATGTAACAATTGGGTATGTACCCTTCATAGTAATTTAGATGTATTATGTTTGGTTGCAAGGTACTCAATGGTATTTTTCCCCTTTATGGGCATTGACAACCACAACCGATGTGTCACATTCACAGCGGCACTAATATGAGAAGAAGACATGGTTTCTTTTCGTGTGGGTTATTGTATGTTTCAACTAATCGGGCCGTGTGTGTTTCCGTATCAATGAGAGAAAAGAGAGAGAGATGAGCGCGGCTGGTTCTGGAGAGTACGTCCGGACAGGTCGGGCGTTAGAAGAAAGAGGACTTTTGGGTTTTTAGTTTTTTTCCGTAGAGAGTGTGTAGACACAATTACTTAAGGGTCGGGGTCCGGGATATTTTATTGGCCAGGAATGTCCTTCCAAAAATGTCGAATCGTATCGACGGGGTGATCGAACAGGTATGTTGGCTTACTTTCGATGCCTTGTAATAATGTAGAGAACCCTATTTATACAAATCATATACAAGAAATCTAGTATGAGAAGGAATAATATTCTCTACAATATTTAAAGTGTCCTCTAATATTTTAGGAGATTACTTGGATGTTAAGTCGAATGAATCTAGACTTTTTTCCTTTCCTTAATCGTGTTGCGCAAGAAAAAGGAATCCTCATTGGACCGCATTGGCGAGGTGGCATTTCTTGGCCACTAAGTAATGGAGGACAGCTCCTAGGGTTGTGCATGGCTTGGGCCATGCAGAACGATCCGCCCCGATTTATGCCGACGGCTTCAAGGGAAAGCAGTTCGGCGACTTTGATGGCCAACATTGCGTGGTCGGCCCGTTGTTGACGTGCTGCTCTTCAATAAGAGCAGCTGGTCTTTGGAGGAGTGATGACGGTGGCGACGATTTTCGATGTCGGCAACTGTTTTAGTTCGTCTGTCTATTCAGTACCGGTTTATCGAACGCAATTCGACATTAGATCTGAAAGAGTTCTGTTCTGAAACCTCGGTTTAGTGTTTTTCTATGTTACAGTCCTTATCCTAGACGGACGAGATTCGTCGGGTGACCGAGGTTGACGACTTGGGCACCAGGCAAAATCGTAATGACTGGGGAGGGAACATCATTAGTGCATGAGTGTCAGTTGTCTAAGGATGTGAGAACGCATAGTCGGAGATGCGCCCTTGAACCGGGAGGGAGAGAGGGCTTCACAGACTCGAATGAGAGTTCGTGGGTCATATTAAGGCAGAAACTTACGAAAAATATCTCGAGTGCGACACTAATCCAACTTTTTTGTCTCAAGTGAAGTTACTTTATTAGGACGTTGATTTCCTACTGTAGTGTAGATCTGATAATATTGAATACTTTGTTTTGGAAAAAACATGAAATTCAAGCTGTCAAATCCGTTGTACATATGTAGATATGTGGTGCTGGAATTAAAGAAATTTGTAATCGAATAATGAATGTTTTTCTTATAAATCGAGATTGTGTTTCCAATAAACAGTGCATGTGTTTCCATCGAATCACAAAAAGTTTTTAACATATGTAGGCACGTTATGTTAACAGTTAAAGTGATTGTATTGAGATTGTGAATGTATTTCTTCAAACTGTTAATGTATTTTGATCAAATTGACCAGGTGTTTTCATTGAACCAAGTTTCAACCATTGATGGTAGGGTTTATAATACTAATGTCCAGTGTTGTAAATGGCGGCCGTCATGGCCGTTATGGTGGCGTAGTTGCCCCCAAAACCACACGGGCCCCACGTCGTAGCGCAGTTTTGTACTGATTTTAGCTTGTTTGGGACCAATTTGAGACGGTTCTATCCAAACTAATTAATTTTCTTTAAAAAAGTTCAAAATGTTATAACTTGTAACATTATATATTTCTTATTATATATAAAAATTAATTTATATTAAAAATACATAAATGAAAATTCTTCATGGCTCCGCTATGGCCCCGAAGGCCCCTATTCGCCATCATAGCGTCGTGCGACATCCTTAAATGAATTATATCCAATATCTCTCGAACAAAGATGAGAAATATATATTTACAATACTTTTACTTCATATTTTTTAGAGACATTGTCCATATATAATTACACATCAAATACATGATGTTTGTTTTTTAATATTAGAAAAGTACACATTTTAATAAGACAGTTCCATTATTGGCGGGTGTGGGCGATAATATTCAGAAAGGCCTTTGGTTGCCGCATCCAAGGTTTTCTAAGGGGCTCACTCCCAAGATTTCACAGTAGCGCTTGAAGAAGCCAATTCTGTCGGCCACGCTATCATCGTGCCCATGTTCACACTCGTTCCCACTGTTGATGATATTGGTCATGACACTGTAGCCAGGAACCCTACCTGTTGCCCTGTCCTCTTCTGACAGGGACTATCTCCCGGTGATAACATCGTGACTCGATGGTTTGTTGCCTTGTCTTGTCATCCAGAATCATATCGATGTCCTGAAGTGTAGGATTTCTGTCCTAGGCCAATCTTAGTTTATGTGTGATTGTTACATCTTCAATACAATAATAAATCGACATTATATTATCATTGTGTTGTGATAATATGTTAAATGTGATTTGATAAATGTCATCGAGTGTGTCACCACTGATAGTAGAACCATAAGTCCGTACATATCACATTTAACGGGTCCCTGGTCAGCTAAGTTTTGTAAGAAGCTACCAGTATGAGAATAACTCTTTATAATCACACTCTACCGATCATTGATAATGGGATTACCGGAGTTAAATCATAGATATCATTTGGGAAATTATATTGGACGACCGAACCTGAGTATGTAGCATAGATGCAGTCATGAGCATACTCAGTTGTCGTAGCTTGTCATTTTATCATTCGACCAAGGAGTCTTTGGGATCACTATGTAGTCAACATCTGAGTTTGACATACGCCTAACGTTATCTGTGATAGGGTATCCATAATGGATATGATTGGCTCAGGGACGGGTTGTATGAGTGACACGAAAGACGGTTAAAGGATTTGTCCCTCATACTCCGGTGTGGGAACGATATTTGTTTGGGACACTTAATGAGAATGACTTAAAAGAAATGCATGGTCATGCGGATGATACGGGGTATCATTTTAAGTCATCTCACAAATCAAGAAACAGTAATTGATTAAATAAGAATGACGACTCTATGTCTTATAATCAATCTGGATATCTAGTGACAAAGGGATAGTGACATAGACGACAAGAGGTTAAGTCAAATTGTCGATAATCATGTACGTTGGGTTATCATAATGTCTCTTATGATAGATAGGGTGAAATGGGATTTCACACCGATTTGCCAATAGGACATAAGCCTAAACGGTCACACACAAAGGACATGTACTAAGGACAATAGAATGAAAAAGTAAGGTGAAAGGAAAGGGCCACGGGTCCGTGGCGAGAACTATGGCAGGGCCGTGGTGGGTATGGCAAGACCGTGGCTAGGTGAACCACGTGAGCGCGACCAAAGAGATTGGCCACGGGCCCGTGGTCAAACCAAGGAAATGGCCGCGGGCCGTGGCGGGGCCACGGTGTGGCAGAGATTTGCCACAACTAGGGATGACAATGGATAGGATATAGACCGGGTACGGCCTTACCCGTTCCCGTATCCACTCACTCGAGCGGATATCCCTATTCGTTCAATTATCCGTTTGTTTATCATGTATCCAATCCGTTCAATATCCAGTGGATATGGATAAATTTTCTTATCTGTATCCGTACCCGAAAGTAAATATATAATTAATTAAATTTTAAAATAAATGCAACATGAGAAAGTTTTTCAAGTTAAGAAACACAATAAAATTGAACTTGAGCCTACGATTGAATTTTAAAGAAATTAGTTAAAGTGAAAACCTATAAAATAAAAAATAAAAACGTGAGTATAGGTCAGTTTATACTTAAGGCTATTAATAAAAACTACGCCTACCTCTTATTGGGAAAGACCATAATGAAAAATTAAAAAATAGTAGATATAGAAAATATTACGTTTTGCAATATCAATTGTTATTTCCCTTTTCAATTTCGAAGCGTACGTATACAGGATTATAGGTGGGTATGTATGATATTGTTATTTTTATTCTAAATATTAAGGATATGGATACGATACAGGTAGGATGGATATAAGTCTATCCGTACCCGATCCATATACGATGAAATATCTGTGTCCATATTCGTTCGCCTTCGGATATATCTGTTCCGATCGGATCGGGTACATGGATATCCATTGGATATGGATTATTTTGTCATCCCTAGCCACGGCCCCGTGGCAGGTCGACGTGCGACATATTTGCGAAAACGATTTCAGCAAATAATTGCCACATTCTAAAGCAGATATAACGACTGCTTCATTTCCGAAAAAAACTGACGAAATCCATTTTTGGAAAAAATAAGTTTTTTCCCTTTTCACCAGAGAAGAAAAGAGACGCCACTCTTCCAAATTGGTTCAAGATATCCAAACCTTCGAACTACGTGGGCTTTGATTCCCGTGGGACGGGATAAGTAGGCCACCCAAATAAGATTTGGGTTCAAGTCCAAACACTCCGATCCGTTTTAGGGTAAAAAGTTCCAAAACCCTCTTTTGATTACTCTGGTAATTTGCAATAGATCCTTGGACGAGAATATAGTTATATTACTAATCATTGTTTCCACTACCATGATATGGCCCCTATATTCCCCAACATGAAGGCCATGTTCACATCGGTCGCTACTAGCTCGGGATGGTTTATCGAATCTGCATTCAGGCTTGACCAGCTAGTCCATAGTTGTAGTTACTGTTGAATTTATAAACAACAATCAGTGTACAGTTGATGGTTAAGAATTTTTATTATTAATAATCAAGTGAATGGTGTACAAGCGGTCGTTCTTTTGTTTAAGCGCAAATTTCCTCGCCAACTGTTAATTTTGAACTGACAAAGTTTCAAAATCACATATTATATGTTAGGGTTATAATTGGTATTTTATACTAAATAAATAAACCATTTTTTAATTTAAACCAGTCAAATTGGATTCGAACCGATCAGATCGAGTTAGCCCAAAATTTTTTATTCGAATCGGATCAATTTAAACCGGTTATCTCTAATTAATCATACGAAAAGACTAATATGCCCTTACCTTTAACCTTCGTCAACTATTCAAAAGAGGGACAATATCGTTATTTCACATGCTTATGTAACCAAGTTTCTAACGATGAATTTTTTTCATTTAGGTGACCTACAGAGATAAAAAAAAACAATTTAGAAGTACCTACATGATAATCTTGTTTCTCCTATTGTACCCACGTGATATTATCCTTATATGTTATTTAAACTCTCAGGTGACACAAGATCTCCCAGTTCTCTAACATGTTACAGTTTGAACCAGTCACTAAAAAACATATTTATTTCAACTTTGAACTCACTTTGTAACTTAAATATTATGTGTTATATTCGAATTTTACGATTAAGCAGGTTTGCATTCAATTTAATCAGTGTATTAATGACAATTTAATACGTAGTTCAAAAGGAGAAATGAAGAAGTTATTAGGGAGTGAGTTGGATGGGGCCACGTGTAATTTCTAAAAAATACCCGATTCACGAGAAGGCAGATTATTGACTCGCTGGACAGTGAGGTTGTAATGCTAGCTCAATTGTTATAGATTTGCTAGTCGAATTGGAATGTGTGATGAATCGGTCATGTAAGCTGAACGAGGAACAACAAGTAAGCAGATAAAGATTTATGTGTCGTGGCTTGAATGTCACTGACCTGAAAGCTATATTTCCGATGGACGGGATGGATATCTAAACCGCTAGCTTCCGAGATTTTGCATAGAACTCCGGAACAGCGTCCACTCGCAGTACCGAAGGTGGAACCGGTACAGACAATTTCAGGAACGTAAGGAGCAAAAAAGAAGTGTGTTTGTTTTGTTTCCAAAAGCAAAGTAAAATCAATCAAAGCAAGTGTCTCTAAGAAATTCATATGGTCAAGTGGTTCTATTTTTAGGAGAAAAATAGTTTCCAAAAGGCAAGAAATAAATTTTTCGCTTTAGATGAAAAATAAATCTGTTGGATAATCAATTATGCCAATAAATATGGAAACAAACCGTTGAGACATAAAGTCTGTTAATATAATATCAACCCATTGGGTAAAAAATCCACGAATTAAATATCATATATTAATTGATCCAAAACAGATTTTTATTATAAATAATTTATTTTTCTTTTTACTCAAAGGAAATAAATAAATACCCTTAGGCCAACCTAATGAGGGCTTCTCAAAAAAGACTTGAGATTAGCCATTTCTCCAACAATCCCCCACAAATGGCTTAAAATAAAAAACCTTTAAAACAGAGAGAATTCCTGAGAGAGGAAGGTAGCAATACTTAAATATCAATGTCTTACGACTTGAATTGACACATAGTGAAATGAGGTAACAACTTACTTTGAACAAGTGAATAGAATCTTGAACTTGTTCAGCTTCGGTTGATACGCCCCACAACACACATCAAACCTTTAGAATATACCTGGTTCCGCGTTGCAAATTACATGCTTTTATGGCCATGTGTTCGCCTCGGTTCTAGTGAGTGCTCTTGAAAGACTTGTCGCTTGTCTTTCATGGATAGCGGCCACACTATCACACTTACGTAGGTAGCTCTCCAGATGCTTTTCTCAAGCGCCTAACATTCTGTTTTGAGCTATTAAGGACAAGAAGTTCATCCTCACATCAAATGATAAAATCCATCAGGTGCATCTTAGTAAACACCACCTAACTCTGGCTATGGATTAATCAATGAAAAAAAATCATCAAGTGCTCTCAATAGCACCACAAAGATCCATCAAGCGTGCCTTAGCAACACTACCTAAAACCGGCTATGGAAACTCTAGTGTGAGAATCATCAAGTGCACCTCAGCAACACAACCGAAAATAAAACGGCTATGAAATATCTAGTGTGAGAATCATCAAATGCACCTTAGCAACACACACCACTGAGAAACAACTATGAAATCTCTAGTGTGAGAATCATCAAGTGCGCCTCAGCAACACCACCGAAAAAACCGGCTATGAAAGTTCAATCACTATCATACGCCTTAGAGGTACATTCAAGACAAATATGGTTTCGTTTTCTCACTTGTGAGTATCCTTCATATTGTCTTGATGTAAAGGCACTAGCCCCATTTCTCTTGACGTGTCAAGGACAACCTTCCTTGAAAGTCCCTTTGTAAAAGGATCGGCAAGATTTCTTTCGGATCCCGCAAATTCCAATGAAATTACTCCATTACTCAGAAGTTGTCTGACTACACCGTGTTTGATACGAATGTGTCTCTTCTTGCCATTGTATGCGTTGTTCTTGGCCACGCAAATGGCTGTCTGCGAATTACAGTGTAATGAGACAAGCACAGCCTATCGTCCCCAGACTGGCACATCTGGTAGTAGGTTTCTCAACCAATCTGCTTCTTGCCCAACCAACTCCAAGGCAATGAACTCAGATTCCATGGTGGATCGAGCTATGCAAGTCTCTTTTGAAGACTTCCACGAGATAGCACCTCTACCTAAAGTGAACACAAAACCACTAGTTGAGCTCACTTCATCAGTACTTGAAACCCAATTCGCTTCGCATAATCCCTCTAGAACGGCGGGGAACTTGTTGTAGTGTAAGGACAAGTCGGATGTCCCTTTTAGGTACTTCAACAGGCGATGAAGTGCTTTCCAGTGTCATTACTAGGGTTGTGAGTGTACCGGCTTAGCCTACTCACCGCGTAGGCTATGTTAGGTCGGTTCCTGTTCATGAGAAACATCACACTCCCAATGATTTTAACATAATTTGTCTGTGAAACGCCTTCACACAGATTCTTGACGAGAGGTATGCTTGGATCATAAGGAGTCCGAGCAGGCGGTACGTCAAAGTAATCAAATTTCTTTAGCACCTTTAACACACAGTGAGATAGACTTAAGGAGATGCCTTTAGGAGTTCTCAACACATTGACTCCTAAAATAACATCTATTTGTCCTAGGTCCTTCATCTCAAACTTTGATGACATAAATTCTTTGGTCTTCCTAATAATATTAATATTACTACAAAGAATTAACATATCATCAACATACAGGCAAATGACCACACATTCTGATTCTACTACTTTGGAGTACACATAGGACTCAGAGCTGTTTGTGGAGTATCCATCATTCGCCAATGTGCTAGCAAATTTTTCTTACCACTGTTTTGGTGCTTGTTTCAATCCGTAAAAGAATTTCTTCAGATAACACACCTTATTTTCCTTACCCTTTGTCACGAACCCCTCTGGTTGAGACATATAGATCTCCCTCTCGAGATCTCCATTCAGAAAAGTGGTCTTAACATCCATCTGATGCTAATGCGATTAGTGATCTAATCGTAGCAATTTTGGTAACAGGGGAATAAATGTCAAAGTAGTCCACGTCCTTCCTCTAGGTGAAACCTCGAACCACCAGTCTTGCCTTGAACCTCTCTATTGTTACATCAGGTATGAGTTTCTTCTTAAATATCCATTTACAGCTAATGGGCCTGGAATCCTTAGGAAATCAGATAAAACTCATGTTTGATTAGACACAATTGAGTCTAGTTCACTCTTGATAGCCTCTTTCCAAAAAATAGTGTCGACGGACCTCATTGCCTCTTTGTACGTTTTTGGATCATCTTCTATCAGGTATGCGGATACCAGTTCATCACTTACCAGATCCATGCTAAAAGCTTCTGCAAAGAAGGAGGTGACGAAGTCATCACCAAAGGATTTCTCAATCCTTTGTCTCTTACTTCTTCTCGGTTCCTTAGTAGGAGATCCAGAAGTAGAGGTAGGGTGAGTCACAGAAGCATGACCTTCACCAAGTGATGGAACAACATTCAACGTTAAAAGAAGGGCAGTAGCCTCATTCATAGTCCTTTTTAGTGGAAAGATATGCTCAAAGAATTCGGCGTTTCTAGCCTCAGATATAGATCGATTATGTAGAGACATGAATCTATAAGTGGCACTGTTTTGAGCATAGCCCATGAATACGCAGTCATAGGTCTTAGGTCCAATGTTAGTTCTCTTAGGATCAGGAAGGCCCACCTTGGCCAAACACCCCCACACTCTTAGAAATCTTAGGTTAGGAGCATAACCCTTCCAGATCTCGTATGGGGTCTTGTTGAGATTCTTGTGAGTAATTCTATTTAGAATATGACAAGCCGAGAGGACAGCTTCCCCCCACATTTCATTGGGAAGTTCAGAACTTACAAGAATTGCATTCGTCATGTTTGTTAAAGTTTTGTTATTGCGTTCAGCGACTCCATTCTGTTGAGGCTTATACGGCGCTGTTACTTCATGGATGATCCCATTCTTCTCATAGAAGTCGAGTAGAGAGTTTGATTCATACTCTCCACCTCGATCAGACCTGACCCTCTTGATCTTTCGGTCAAGTTGGTTTTCTACCTCGTTCTTAAAGTTAATGAACATCTCTTCAGCTTCGTCCTTGGTTCGAAGCAAGTATACCCTTGTAAATCGTGAACAATTGTCTATGAAAGTCATGTAATTGCATTTTCTGCCTTTGCTCCTTGTGTTCTTGAAGTCACCTAAATCAATGTGAATTAGTTTAAGAAGTTGCGTAACTCTTTGAGTTACTGGTTTACAAGGTTTCTTGAAAAATTTGGCCACGGCACAAATTTGGCATTTAGATGATTCATCGGTAGAAAGGACATGAATGATGGACAAGCTTCTAAGTCTTTTAATGTATGCAATATTCACATGTCCTAATCTTGCATGCCATATATATAAAGACTCAGCGATATAAGCGGAAGTAGAAGCTTTATTATTGTTGGATTCAATTACATGATCAACATTGAGAATAAAAAGTCCATCATTCAGATATCCCTGGCCTACGAAAATCTCCTTATAGGACAAGACAACTTTATCACTCTCAATCACTATCTTCATTCCAGCTTTGTTGAGTAGAGGTAGTGAGACCAGGTTGCGCCTGAGATTTGGAACATAGAGTGCATTCTTGAGACACAGGGTCTTACCAGATGTCAACTTCAGCATGATTGTGCCACTTCCAGCAATAGCAGCAGTGGATTCGTTTTCCATGTAGACAACTTCTCCCGGTGCAGCTTCCTTGAAGTTGGTGAATACTTCCTTATGCATGCAAAGATGCTTGGTTGCAGCCGAGTCCAGCACCTTGTCGCTGGAATTTGCCACCATATTTGCTTCGACGACCACAGCAACGAAGACGTGATCATCCTCAACGATGTTGGCTTGAGTCTTGGAAGAAGGAAAGCCTCTGTGGGCACCATAACGTTGAGGACATTCAACTGCCCTATGTCCAGGTTTGTTACACACAAAACACAACATGACTTTCGGTTTCTGAATTAGCCCGAAGACTTATTGGTTTGGTTGTGAGGTTTCTTGTTGCCAAAGCCTTTCTTCTGGTGATCAGCTCCTTTCCCCTTGCACTTGTTCTTGTGAAAGTTGGATGTACCGCCCGACTCCACAATGTTAGCTTTAACATTGTGAGTTAGGGACGATCTCATCTTAATTTTCATCTAGTTGACTTCCTCGGTTTTGATGTCGCTGATAAGCTCGTGAAGTGTGAAAGCCTTCCTCATGTGCTTGACTTGATTCCGGTAGTCGACCCAGAACGGAGGAAATTTCTCTAGCAGAGCATTCGCCATAAAGACATCGTAGATGACCATACCTTCGTTTCATATGTAAGCAGACAAGTTTTCAAAGGTATGGAATTGTTCCATAATTGGCTTGTTGTCCACCATCGTGAATGCCATCCATTCACCGACGATGTAAGTCTTCTTTCCATGGCCATCGCCACCGTACTTCTCCTCTAGAAGCTCCCAAATCAGCTTCGCCGATTTGTGGACCATGAATAAGTCACATAATGGCATTGTCATATAACTTAACATATATGTCAATTTGGTTATTCCTCATAATTTCAGCAACGGGGGGACTACCAATATGTTGTTCACCAGTTAAAGCAATAGGAGTAGAGGGAGCATGCAGAAGAACATAGTCTAAGCGAAATTGTTTTAATACTATAAGCATCATAGAGGACCATCTACGATAATTGTTTCCATCTAGCGATTCTAGTTTAGCAATCAGGGGGTTCACATTTGATGGAGCATGCATGGCCATTGACACAGAGTAGATATAGCTTTCAGATTGCAATTTCTAAAAAATACCAGGTTGACGAGAAGGCAGATTATCGACTCGCTGGACAGTAAGGTTGTAACGCTAGCTCAACTGTTATAGATTTGCTGGTCAAACTGGAATGCCTGTTGAATCGGTCTTGTAAGCTGAACGAGGAACAACAAGTAAACATATAAATATTTCTGTGTCGTGGCCTGGATGCCACTGACCTGAAAGCTATATTTCCGGTGGATGGGGTGGATATCCAAACCGGTAGCTTCTGAGGTTTTGCACAGAACACCGGAACATCGTCCACTCGTAGTACCGAAGGTTGAAACGGTACGGACAATGTCATGAACGTGAGGAGTAAAGAAGAAGTGTGTTTGTTTTGTTTTCAAAAATAGAGTAAAATCAATCAAAGCAAGTGTCTCTAAAAATCAGATGGTCAAGTGGTTCTATTTATAGGAGAAATTGAGTTCCCAAAAGGCAAGAAATAAAATTTTTCGATTTAAATAAAAAATAAATCCGTTGGATAATCAATTATGCCAATAAATATAGAAATAAACTGTTGAGACATAAAGTCTGTCAATTAATATAATATCAATTTGTAGGGTAAAAAATTCACGAATTAAATATCATATATTAATTGATCCAAAACTGATTTTATTATAAATAATTTATTTTTCTTTTTATTCAAAAAGAAATAAATAAATAACTTTGGGCCAACCAATGTGGGCTTCTCAAAAAAGGCTTGAGATTAGCCATTTCTCCAACACCGCGGACAAAGTAGTGGCTACCGGCTGGACATGGCCATTCATTTGACGTGCGATCAGGGGCGGATCTAAGGGGCAAGGAGGGGCAGCCGCCCCTCTCGGCCGGAGAAATCGAAAATTTATAAGGACAAATTTGTTCGGAAATTTAAAATTGTCAAAAGATATAATTGGCTCAGTGGTAAGGAAATAGTGCTTATTATGACCTGGTGTTATTAGGAGTTTGAGTCTCGCAACAGTCGTTTTTATTTTGAAAAAGTGTAGATGTGGTCTGTTGGCTGGGCCGGCTATGTTTAAGTAGTATTGGGCCATACAATATCACACACTGATAGTGAGATTAGCAATAGTATTATTGCAAATTTTGTTTATTTATTTTAATTTGTTAATTAAATTATTTACATCAAAACTTGTTTGAAATCATAAGTTGGGTGCTTAACTTGCATCAACATATTGTAAAACCCAAATCTAACATATTATTTATTAATAACTGAAATGTTTTAATTTTCTCAGCAAAATTTTGATGTGAATAAGCGCAAGGTTGGATTGTTTGATAAACGAGTCAAATTTAAGTTCAACCTCTGAAAATTTGTATTGCTCGAAAACTAATTCGCTTTGTATTTATATATACATGAAATCTAATTTTGAACTCAACTAAATAAATAAATAATTAAGCTCAAATTATTTTTTGTTATAAGCATTTAATAGTTATTTTATTATTAAAATTAATTATATTATTAATTAAATTATTTTTAATACGTAATTTCGCCCCTCCTTGAGAAAATTTCTGGATTCGCCAGTGGTCTCGTGGGAGGTTTGAGCAAAAAAAAGCAGCAAGCTCACTTTTGCGAGTGTTTTCTGTGGTGCAGAACCTGCTAAACTCATTTGCTACACTAATAAAAGCATTGTAAGTGTAGAATCCGTTGGCTTCGCACCTCCCGTCATTGCGGTGCTTGAGTAACCGGTGGAAAATGGCTGGAGTTATGACGCTGGCCACATCAGATGATACCAAAACTCCTAAAGATGAGAGGAAAAGAATGCACAACAACTTCATGTTTGTGTGGGTGATTTTCAAACGCTGCGGATGAGGGGTTTATAGGGTGGTGGGTTTTTTGGTAGTAATCGGTGAATAGATATTAGGGATTTGGGGTTGTTATGATTCCAAATTAGTTGGCATTTGCTGCGTGAGTATGGGATATTATTGTTGGAGTTGGACAGGATAATATTTATTTTTGATACATGTACTATTTGTATCGTGTTGGTCCCTTAGTATAGTCTCCCAAATATCTTGGTACGTATCCCATCTAATTGTCACATCCTCGCCGTGATGGTTGGTTTGCGCATAACAAGTAGGGTCAGCTTGACTTAGCTTTTAGACTTCGTGTTTTACACGGCATGCACTTTGGCCATATGCAGGGGTCCAAATGACTTGGTCCTCAATATATACCCTAAACAAGCCTTGCCCGTGAAGGTTTCCATCTGGCGGATCGAACCTTTGGAGCCGGTGGTTCGATTCTAGCTATTTGTTCGGCTAGAACCGAAGCCTTTGGAACCTAAGTTATAGCACGACTATTGCCAATTATTTATTTACCCTTCAAACTCCAATTTACATCCACACTTGTTATTTGGTAGAGACACAATCCGTATCATACACGATGTTTTATTAGCTACTACACATAAACACGGCCATATTTTGTTATGAAAAATAGCTCCATATTAATTATATATTAGAGCAGTGATGGACGGCATGTTCATCCAAAAGGCCTTTGATTGGCGCAATCAAGGTTGTCCTTAGGGCTCACTCGCAAGATTTGACAGTAGCGCTTGAAGAAGCCAATTCTACTCTCCACGCTTGCATCGTAGCCATGTCCGCACTCCCGCCCGCCGTTGATGATATTGGTGATGACGCCATAACCCGGATACCTGCCCGCTGACCTGTCCGAATCGGACGGCCACCATTTCCGGGTGATGACATCGTGGCATGATGGCTTGTTGCCCTGTGGGGTCATCCAAAACCAGATTGCTGTCCTGAAGGCTAAGGTCGCGTCCGTGGCTACCCTATCCGGGTTGTTTATCAGGTCCACTCCCAGGGCTCGTCCAGCTAATCCATAGTTGTAGTTACTGTCATATTTATTAACAAGTGTAATCAACAATTTACCCGTACTAAATAGACTCGTTTTATACTTTAATAGGGTTAAAGAAAAAAATTTACATTAAAGTAATAAAAAAATGTAATTAACTGACCTTAAAGTAAACTTTTTTCTTTAATTGTAGTAAAGTGTAAAACAGTATATTTTAGTATGGGCAAAATGTAATTAACCCTTACTATTATTATGAAAAAATAAATGTGACCACTCTAAGTAATTCATGAAAATTATCGTCACCACCAATAGGGGTTTAAACAAGTAGAGCTTTGAACGAGTGGTTTGAGCTCGATTTGTTAAATATTCACTTCATGCTCGTTATTTATAATCAAGCTCGAGTTGAAGTTGAGCTCAAAAGGGAGATCGTTTAGTAAACGAATCGAGCTCGAGTTTAGAATTTTAAGGTTCGATAGACTCGGAGTTGGCTCGTTTAATATTTAATTCATCATATATTTTATTAATATATATAATTTAAAAGTAATAAATATTTTTAATGAAATTAGACGAGCCGAATTGAGTCGAGCCAATCCCGAGCTGACTCGTTTAATATTTCCTGAGTTATTTATTTTATTTTAATAAATAAATTCAATAAGCTATTTGAATCAAGCCTAGCCGAGCTCGAGTTTATCGATATTTTTTTCGAGCTAAACTCAAGTTCATTTATATAAGCACGTTCAAGGTCGAGCTGAGCCATGTCAAATTGAGGCTCAGTTCGCTTTATTTACACTCCTAACCACCATAAACTTTGGCCTTTGACACTCTCATTAAAGTAGTTAAATGCAAATTTCCAGGCTTGAGCAAAAGAAGTTACTTGACTATTTCCCTTCTTCCAAAGTGTTTGTTTTAGTAAAATATAATTAAACTTTTAAGAATGGAAATTTAATAGTTATAAAGAGGAATAGATCGCCACGGTCGCAGTACAGTAATATTGACCATTCTACATTAGAGTGTATTTTAATCTTAAAAATCATAAATTTGATGTTATTGATACAAAAAAAGAGTAATAGATGGTTACTGGGTGAGTTGGATGGGGCCACGGCCGTAGTATTGTCTACCGGGTGGACAGGGCCACTGGTTGGAAGAGCAATAATCGCTTTTGGTAATTTCCCTTATATAACAATACCCCCATGCGTACGGACCATCCGGTGCATCGTTCCACCCACCTGCATATTACGTACAAGTTCAACAAAACATATTAAAATTCAAGAACCGCTAGTAAAGTTTTGGTCAGAAACTGCTTCCAATTATCTTAACTATATGTATTATTGACTTACCTGTGGTCTCATGAGAGGTTTGAGCGAAAAAAGCAGCAAGCTCCCTCCTGCGAATATAAATGTTGTTGGTGGTGCCGAAGCCGTTGAACTGATTTGCTGCGTTGATGAAAGCATTGTAAGTGTAGAATCCGTTGTTGATCCCTTTGCAATTTCCATCATTTCGGTGCTTGAGTAATTCGTCGAATATGGCCGGAGTAATGATGCTGGCAACATCGGCTGATACAAAGACTGCTAAACATGAGAGGAAAAGAAGGAAACAGAGCAATTTCATGATTGTGGATTTGTGGGTGATTTTTCAAGGAGCTTGTGAAAGAGGGGTTTATATAGGGGTTGAGGATGGTGTGTTTTGTTTTCTTACTAGCTATTAGAAGATTAACTTACTAAAAAATCAAGTTAAAGGAAATGTAGTGCTTTGTTGATAAAAATGAGATCCATTGGAACTATAATTAAACTAAGGGGAAAGTGAAATTTGCTACCATGGTTTACGCTTGATTAACACTTTATTGTTGGACAAAATTTTCTAAAAATGACAGAGTTAAAACATATTCTTACTAAGGCAATATGTAACTTGACTATCCCAAAATTCGACATTGTTTCACCAGACTACCGGGTACCTTGAATTTGCAAAATTCGCACCTTAAGTCACCAAATTCATTTCCGCCTATTTTTTGCAAAACTCTGTTAAAATTTTGAAGTTAAAAGACTAAAATGCAGTCTATTTCTTGCAAAACTCTGTTAAAATTTTGAAATTTAAAAGACTAAAATGTTCATGTAAGTGTTTTAAATTTTCAAAATGTATCCGTTTGGACCCTCTCTCTCTCTCTCTCTCTCTCTCTCTCTCTCTATTTATCAGATTGTAAGATTACGATACCTGGTTGTAGACTTGCAGAACAGTGAGGTCGATCTGGAAGACAATGTTGTCGTTCTGTTGGAGAGTCTTGTTGATCATCTGGCCACTAATGTTGTTATGATGGACAATCATGTCAATCCTATGGCCACTGATGTTATTTTGATGGTCAGTCATGTTGAGTTGAAATAGAGAAAAGTTTGACAAATGCTTCTGTGTCGTGGCGCCTATGCCACTAACCTGAAAGCTATATTTCTGATGGACCGAGGTGGTAGTCTAGAACCTGTAGCTCCTGAGGTTTTGCACAAAACTTCGGTACAACGCCCACTAACAATGCTGAAGGTGAAACAAGTATGAACAGTCTTAAGAACGAGGTTCCGGAAGGACGAAGACAGCTGGACAAGAAGAGATCGGAACAATCTCTGGACGTACATCAAACTCGCCTGAATCTGGAATTACAACGTCGAAAAAGGGAGAGAGTTTTGGTGTTGTTTTGCAAAAGATTCGTTGTAAAAACAAATGAACAAGGTTCAGGTATTTATAGAGAAGGGAAAACCAAAACAATTTATTAAATCAATTAATTCAAATCAGTCCGTTATGTGTAATGAGTTTTGGTGTTGTTTTGCAAAAGATTCGTTGTAAAAACAAATGAACAAGGTTCAGGTATTTATAGAGAAGGGAAAACCAAAACAATTTATTAAATCTATTATTTCAAATCAGACCGTTATGTGTAATGAGTTTTGGTGTTGTTTTGCAAAAGATTCATTGTAAAAACAAATGAACAAGGTTCAGGTATTTGTACAGAAGGGAAAACCAAAAAAATTTATTAAATCAATTAATTTAAAATACTTGAAGGGGCATTTTAGTCTTTTAACTTTAAAATTTAACAGATTTTTGCAAAAACTGGAAAGAAATGGCTTTGGTGACTTATGGTGTAAATTTTGCAAATTTAGGGTACCCACAATGCCAAAAAAAACTAGGGGTAGTCAGGTGACATTTTCTCTTTAACTTATGACTGAGTCAACCTGAGGTATAGTTTTTGAACGTTAAGACTCGACCTAAATTAATGAGAAACACGTTCCCATAGTCTAGGATATGAGATCTTTCCAACTGTATATCACGAGCTCTAAACGGACAAGAAGTGACTGAAAAATTAAACATTAAAGATGCCCACTTGAAATGGTGTTGTTAAAAAAATAAATTGTGCAAAAAATTTGGGGGCCGAAGCCCACTACATTTTCTTAGGCCCAATAATCCTCTACAAAAGTTTTTCAATGTATAAATAGTTAATAACATTTTTCAATATGTAATGAAGAAATAAATATTTTCCAAATTAGTAAATTTAGAATAGATATTTTTTTTCCAAAATCATGAAAATAAATAATATTCTAGAAATTATAAATTGAGAAATAACATTGTCATATTATGCAATTAATTAGTAAATTCTCTTGCTTGAACAATAAGTAGACGTTTATTTATCTCAAAGAAAAGAAAATTTGTATTTTTTCGTTCATTTTTCTTGTAGGTTTTCAATTCCATTGAGCCTATAAAATCATATATTTTCTAGAGATGAGAGTCACACACTTATCGAAATACCCTAGTTGCAGATTGTATCGATATGCAATCAGATTAATTTGTACTCAACAATAAAGTATTTATTCAATTATGTTCGTATTGTTCGATATATATTCATTATTTCATGAATGAATTTATGTATGTTTCTATAATTATCGAATATACGTTTATGGACTAACCTACATCTAACATTTGTTACTCTTATGTTCCAATTTTTTTGCATCTATACTAATATATTTTATTCATCAATTGTTTTACTGTTTACGTACTCTCCTTAATTTAAAATTTTTAAGACTAAATTTTATGTCTATCAATTAATATACTACAAATAGGTCACCTCGACAAGAATTACATCTGATTTGACATATTGGTCAAATAGATATTTGCACCATTTAGTCAATCGTTTTTATTTTTTTCCAGTTGATTTTAATTGATTAATTTTTTAAGAATACATGAGAATGATTGACACTAAAATTTTGGTTTTGTTAAAATACGGTTAATTGATTCCGTTTATTTTGGAAACATGTATAACATTGAGTTTATTATAATTTCTTGAAATTGTGTTATATTTTATGGAATAACCAATTAAACTAACAATCAACAGTAACTAAGTCAAGGTTATTGAGCCTAGGTTATAGTGTGATCTCAAGCTCTTTTCCTCCGACCTCCTTCCTACGCATAGCAATTAGGTGAGTCTAGGATGGGGTTCTGATCCCCATTCCCTGGCCCATAGAATCGGAAGAACCGGATCCCTATAGGATTCATAATATTTTGCTCCTCTAATGGATTGAAACATAGTTGTTTTAAACAGATCTATTTACCTCTGTCTCATATTTTTCGGATTGGGGACATTAAATCTTTATTGGGTTCGGGAGCATTTAACTCTCAACGATGATATCACTAATGCAAACGTACAACCTCTCAACTTGAAATACCACATATTCTCTTCTCCTCATTCATGTCATGGGCAAGGTCATCTTGCCCGATAGATAATTGAAAAAACATAAAAAAATGTAGCTTAAAACACAAGCTAAATTATAGATTAGATAAAAACAAGCCAAATCCAGGTAAATTATGATTTCGTTTTAAACTATAGTCAATTCACACTTTAGTACACTAACTAATTTTTATTTTAAATTTTTTGGCACTCTTTTTTCCCATTTGCCCGACCAAAACATGTCGCGAGAACGACACGAATTAACGTCTCGTGTTATCAGCACTTAACAAGTAATAAAGGGAAGTAATTAAACTCTTGTCATTTCCTCGGAAATTAACAAAGGATGACGGTGTTGTAAATCATGTGCTTGTGCGGGTGAAGCGTATAGGATATGAATTTAAATCTAATTTCTATGACTTTTTGATGTTTTCTCAGTTTCTCAACTCGCAAGCGACTTCACAAGTGATTGGTTTTACGAATTATTTCAAGGAATCACGGACACTTGACATACCGGCATACATAATTCTCAAGGTAAGGTAACAATTCTATGTTCAATAATGGTTAATCTATACCTTAAACTACTAAACTCGTCTCTCGACGTTGAGCCTAGCCTAATGATTAATTTCTCTACTCTCTCGAGAGCGATTACAACTATCACCGCATTAATTCTGACAATTTTAGATTTCAAGTTCATACTTGCGACAAATTCTAGTTCAATCAAGTCCTATCCTCTCGAAGTTGGTTCTCAACCTAAGCAATTACTCACAAATAGCTAATTTATGGAAATTTCACAATAAGCATAAGCATTCATTCAAACAACACCAAAATACCTAGAACTAATACCTCAATTAACGCTCAAATCATGCCAACAAAGTCAATCATCCATGGTCAATGATTTTAACCCTCAACCATGACTACCTCAAGCAAAATCAAGTAAATGTAACAACAATCCAAGGAGGTCTAAACAAATTACAAGCAAATCTAAAGTTCAACAACTAAAAACAAGTGATATAGAGTAGAAAAACTCATGGAAAGGTATTGCAAGTCCTTCTTCAAGCTGTAACTTCTTCTCCAAAGATACTCCAAGTCTCTGTTGTGGAGTCAAAAGGTCTCGTTTCGAGACCGTTTAACCACACAATTTGGTGCGTTTCTATCCCGTAGTGGCCAGTTAACGCCCGGGAGTACACGTTTTATGCTTTTTGGTGTTTTGAGGTGCGTACGCAGGAATGGAAGGAAAAAGGGTCGAAAACGAGGCACCGAGCAAAAGTCTTAGCGAGTTAACCAAAGGGTCGGACAGAACCCTTTACGCACGATCGTGCCTCCTTTGGTCACGATTGTGCCTCATTGGCCACGATCGCCCCCTTTCCAGTCACGATCGTGCCTCCTTAAAGATTAAATCCACAATTTATTCCAATTTACAGTGGGCTCCCGCGATTTCAGTCACGACGGAGACACGATCGTTACCCACAGAGAGTCACGATCGTGCCTATGACAGTCACGATCGTGTCTTCCAAGGCACAAAGGCGCGATCGTCCCGAGGCGATTTGAAAATATCTCACCTGCTACGAGTCCCGATTGTTAGGATTATGCCATAGTCCAATGTAATTCCTTAATCTATATTGTAACAGACATCATTCTTCTACATAATAAAAGGCACAATATTACTAATGTGTTGTAGTAATATATCTAATGTGATTTGATCTATGTCATAATGTGTGTAACCACTTATAGTAGAACTATAGATCAGAAAGAATTGCATTCGATAAAGTCCCTGATCAGCTAAGCTTCTTCTGAAGCGATCAGTATGAGATTAACTCCTTGTGATCATGCTCTACTGATCATGGCAAAGTGCGTGCCGGAGTTATATCATAGATACCATCAGGTCGATGATATCGGACAACCCGATTGTGAGTATGTTGCATAGATCTAGTCATGAGATACTCACAGATCGTAGCTTATCATTATATCCTAAGACCAAGGAGTCTTTGTGAACATTATGTAACGAATACCTAAGTTTGACCTAGTCTAACCTTATCTGTAAAAGGGTAACTATAATGGCTTCGATTAGCTTGGATATTTATTGCATTAATGAATTCGAAAGGCGTCTCAGGGATTTATCACTCATACTTTGGTATGAGAAAGATATCCGTTTAGGCCACTTGATGAGTATGACTGAAGAAATAGCACGACCGTGCAGGTGATACCTTAGTATCAGTTTTCAGTCATCTCAGATATCAAGAAACAGTGATTGATAAATTAGGATGATAATTCTATGCCTATTGATCAATCTTGATATCGGTTTGATAAAAGGACAGTGACATGTACGATAACAAGTTAAGTCGAATAATCGATAATCACGAACATTGGGTAATCATAATGTCTTGCTAGAGACCACTTATGATGGAAAGGGTAAAATAGTAATTTTACCAGTCTGCCAACTATTCGTGAGCCTAGAGGGTCACACGCATTAAGCACGATACATGAAAAATAATTATGGATGGAAATTGGAAGAATCAGGTTTTCAATATAGTAAAATTGAAAACGATTCGGTAGTTTTCTGGCCTAAGGTTTTAACCAGACTGTTGAAGAAATCAATTCGAGGAAAATAAACTGATTTATCTAAACCGAAATTAGAACTCAATTTAATGGGTTTAATTTGGGTTTTAGTTAAACGGGCTTAAAGCCCATTTAGGGTTTTAAGTGATGAATGGGGAAAAGTGCAAATAAGAGTTTAAGAGGGTAAGATATGCAATTAATTGATTTTGAAATTCAAATAAGATTTTTTGGTTTTAATTTCAAATTAACTGCAAAATATTTTCCCTTATTTTCTCTAATATTTTAGGCAACTCCCCCTCTAATCTCTCCTCACTTGGCCGAACCTCCCACTCCAATTCCTCCATTATTTTTGTCAAAATTATTCTCAAAACATTCATAGCAAGAGTGTGAGAGAAAACTGATTCGTGGTTGTTGTGCTTGTGTACACTCAATAGAGAAACACTACGTAGTGTTTTAATCGATTGACAAAGGTAATTTTCATATTGAAAAACTTAAGAACATGCTAAATTTTCATTAAGATCTTGTCTCTTTCGATCACCATGGTTACATAAGGCTCCGCTGCATGAAATTAACGTTTGGAACCCATGGTGATCTCTTTCAACGGTATCAGAGGATGGTTGTTATGAATTTCATTCAACACGTTTAATTCTGAAATTTTTATTTTGTTTATGTGTTCATCAATTGAGTGTGCATGTAATTGAAAAAAAATTCAGATTTAATTGATTTTGAAAAATTGGAAAATATTTTTTTTGGGGGCTATTTCGGGTTAGCCATGGCTAACCAGGGTCGAGACCCTTGGTGGACCATGGAATACCCTAGGGCAGACCATAATCGGCACCAAGGGCCGACCAGGTCGTCTATGGGCGACCATGGCAGCCTTCGCGGGCGACCATGGTCGCTGCTGCGGGCGACCATGGAAGCCCTCGCGGGCCACCATGGTTGCCTCGCGGGCGACCAGGGTCTGCCCTAGGGGCGACCATGGCAGCCCTCGCGGGACACCTTGGTTGCTTTCGTGGGCGACCATGGAAGCCCTCGCGGGCCACCTTGGTTGCCTCCGCGGGCGACCTTTGTTGGGCAGGTTCGGCTCGACCAGATTCGAGCTGAACCAGCCGGTTCGCGAGAATAATTTGAAGCCCTAAAAATTTAATTTTCAGATTTGGTTCGGTTTCAATAAACCAGCGAGAACCGGTTCAAAATTCAATTATTAAATTAAACCATCCGGTTTCGATAAACCGGATTTTTTCCACACTTAAGAAAGATAAAATTTGAAAATTTTTTTGTTTGATAAGCATGTTGAGTGTTCACATGATCTTTGATAACATGATGTTTTCCACATGATGCATAGCTAAGCCCTCTAGACTTGCAATTTAATTTCGGTTTTAGTACCTGCGTGTTGCTTAATTTTGGGTTGTAGTAAATACGGCCTGCGTGTCGTGATTTGTATTTCATTTTATTTTATTTAAATTTTTAATCACGAAGACCGATACAAGAAGCAAGTCAAGAGGAAGACTCGAAATTTGGAGGAGGCTCGAAGCCAGTAGGAGTTCACAAGAATGGAGCAAGTCTGGATCTTGAAGACCAAGTTTTTAGGATCAGTATTGCTAGATTCTTAAGAACTTAAGATGGGTTTAGTTATGCATATATTTACCGTTACATTTGTATGATTGAATGTATGAATGTATGATAGTTTAATATACAAGTTCATGTATGATTTGCTATCACCCACATGCAAAGATTAAAAACCGGTATTTAATCAGACTTGCATGTAACCTGCTAAGGGATCATCTTTGCATGGATTTGCAATTGATGATTCCAGATTAAGATTGTATCGATATGAAATCAGACTTTTATAATTAACTTAAAGCAAATAATTACAAGTCAAGCTTGATACCATCCAAGTTTGAGAACTCAAGAGGGCTTTGACCCTATGGATGTCGGTACGCCTCCGCGTAACATTCATAGATGGGTAGTTCTGTGTGGGTGCGTGCGCCTCCGCGTAGTAGCCACATTAGTTTCTATCCATAGTTCAAGCTTGGTAGACTTGTCTACGATTGTCAGTTAGGGCTGACCCAGGGTATCAGTATAGGGTATGCCACGTACTTACAAGTACAAACCATAGCCAGGAACTACATGGTCTTGTAGATGGATGTATTCCTACCTTGATGCTCTCAATTGGAGCAGTGAGCCTCCGTTCACTTCAATTGAGAGTATGATAGGATCCTGATTCAGATTCTAAAGTTAGAATCAGAAAGTGTTTTATAACTAAATCTCCAACTTCAATTTTAATTAATACTAATTAAAATTTGTTTACTATGTAGATATAAAATGGCAAACACGAATCATTCTAGTAACAGCGCGCTTAGGTCACTAATCGAGCATGATAAGCTTAACGGCGTAAACTTCCTCGATTGGGACCGGAACTTGAGACTTGTTCTCAAGCATGAATGTAAGGATTATATCCTTACCCAGGAACCACCTACTGAACCAGTACTGAACGCCACAAGGGCGCTAAGGGATGCCTACCAAAATTCCTTAGTGACCGGATCGACGTGCAGTGCATCATGATGGGCAGTATGGTGCTTGACTTGCAAAAACAGTTCTTGGACATTTCTGATGATCCCAAAGCCTGTATGGAAGAGATCAAGAAAATGTTCAAAGAGAAAGCGTGTGTCGAAATATACGACACTTTCAGTGAACTGATGCCTTGCAAGCTGAAGGCTGGAGCTCCTGTCAGTCCCCATGTCCTTAAGATGAAACGTCTTTTGGAACACTTGACCAGACTCGGTCATCCTGTGGATAAGGAAATGTCTGCAGACTTTGTGCTGCATTCACTTCCAGAGACATATCGTGATTTCGTTGGAAATTACAATATGCATGACATGGATAAGAATGTGACAGAGCTTCATGGTATGCTCGTGACTGCTGAAAATAATCTCAAGGGCAAGACCAAGGAGGTTCTTATGGTCAACAAGCAAGTGAGCTTCAAGAAAGCCAGCCTGGGCAAGGATAAGGCCCCTATGCACCTAGCAGGGAAGATTCGACAACCTAAGGGTCCAGCAGCTCCAAAGGCTGTTGAGAATCCTAAGAAGGATGCCATCTGCTTCTATTGTCAAGAAAAAGGGCACTAGAAAAAGGATTGTAAGAAACACAAGCTGTTTCTTAGGAAGAGTGGAGCTTCCACATCTTCAGGATCAGGTATTTTTGTTATTGAGTTCAATCTCATTTTATCTACTTCAGATTCTTGGGTACTAGATACCTGTGCAAAATCTCACATTTGTATTAATGTGCAAGCTCTGGGAAGTAGAAGAGGAGTGCGCAGGGGCGAGGCGGACCTACGAGTTGGTGACGGCAATCAAGTCTTGACAACTGCAGTAGGAGATATAGTCTCAGTTTGCCCAGTGACTAGTTTTGTTATTAAACAATGTGCATTGTGTACCTGCGTTTCGCAGGAATATTATTTATATTTCCTTGCTAAACAAGGAAGGATATTGTTTTTCTATTGACATTTGAATTTTCAATATTTTCAAGAATAATATATTTTATTGCATTGCTTCATTTGTTGGTGGTTTATATATTCTTAATATTCAAAACACTGACACTAGCTTAATTTATAATATAAGTAATAAAAGGGTTAAATCCGATGATTTAAACCAGACTGTTATATAGCACTGCCGCATAGGCCATATAGGCCAGAAACGCATCTCAACACTTCACAAGTGTGGACTTCTATGTCCGTTTGAATTCACTTCAATTGAGAGATGCGAGTCATGCCTTATGGGTAAAATGACAAAGGCACCTTTTGCCGGTTTAGGTGAAAGGGCTAGTGACTTATTGGGTCTCATACATTCCGATGTGTGTGGGCCTATGTGCACTCAGGCCAGAAGAGGTTTTCAGTACTTCGTTACATTTACTGATGACTTCAGTAGATACGGGTATGTTTATCTTATGAGACATAAATCGGAAACCTTTGACAAGTTCAAAAAGTTCCAGAACGAAACACAAAACCAGCTTGGTAAAAGTATAAAGGCGCTTCGATCTGACCGAGGCGGTGAGTACTTGGATCAAGAATTTCACAGTCATTTAAAAGAGTGTTGGATCCTCTCTGAATTGACTCCGCCTGGAACACCTCAAATGAATGTTCTATCCGAACGGAGAAATCGGACCCTGCTTGACATTATTCGATCAATGATGAGTCAGGGTGACCTCCCTATCTCCTTCTAGGGCTATGCCCGAGAGACGGCCGCATTCATATTGAATCGGGCTCCTACAAAGGCAGTGGAAAGCACTCCATACGAAGTATAGAACGGGAAGAAACCCTTATTAGCTTTCCTTAAGATTTTGTGATGTGAAGCATACGTCAAGCGTCGGCTAGGCGATAAGTTCGAACCCAAATCAGATAAAGTGTTTTTGTGGGGTACCCCAAAGAAACAAGGGGGGTACTATTTCTACAAACCAAGTGTAGTTACGACGGTTTTAGAGATTGGCTAATTTTCAAAGGAACCGAAGAAACATGTTACAAAGAATGTCGAAGCATCTTCTACGACATCTTGTGTGACATTGTTGACGGCATCTCGGCAAGCGTCCTGATCGACAGAAATCAGGAAAGTGCAGTTTCGGCAGAAAATCAAGAAGACGATTAGGAAAGTGCAGAACGACTCCTAATCTGAAAAGAAGAAAGACGGTGATTAAGAGGAAACCCATTAGGGTTAGTACTCATCCACGATTGCTATAAAAGCTTAGGCTACCCCCTTAGCAAGTGTGTGGTTCTTTATTTGTTTCCTAGCAACAATTTGCAAGGTTCTTAGACGTGAAGGTTTGCGGGCTGAGAAATTGCAGATTGAGCTTAGGATAATGTGTATCACATAACTATAGAGAGTTAGGTGATTGAGGGTTTACTGAAGTCGTGAGTTGAAGACTGCACGCAACCACCAAGCTTGAAGAAGACTTGAAGACGACAGAGCAAGGCGATTGTTCGAAGAGTGGAATCAAGACGTTCTTGGATTCTGGGGGAGACCCTGAGATAGATTGCACTGTAAGACGTAGCATAAATTATAGATCTAGGAGTGATCACAGGTACTTGTATGTTCTGACGGATTACTGATAAGTGAAATCTTTCCACTAGGCTGAGTGCCCCCAGACGTAGGTGACGTTGCACCGAACTGGGTAAACAATCTGCTGTGTCATTACTTATAGCTTTATATTTACTGTCCTGCATTATCTACGCAAGAAGTCAGACACAACGTTATAGCATTCTGTGTAACATTGTGTGTGGCATCTTGCACGACTAGCTGATCAGAATTTCAATTGGTATCAGAGGGGGCACCTATAGCTTTAGGTGAGTTCCTAAAATAAATTTTTGATCAAAGATGGACAATACCAGAGAAGGATGATCCATAAATCGACCACCTGTTCTAGATGGAAGCAACTATGGCTATTGGAAGGCTCGAATGTGTGCCTTCATGAAGTCACTAGACAACAAGACATGGAAGGCTGTACTCAATGGTTGGAATGCACCACAACTAGTGACAGTGATGGCAATCCTATCGGCCCAAAACCAGAAAAAAAAACTGGACCGATGATGAAGATGAAGAATCACTGGGGAATTCTCGAGCTCTGAATGCTATCTTCAATGGTGTTGACAAGAACGTATTCAGACTAATCAACACATGCACAACTGCCAAATCAGCATGGGACATTCTGGCCGTTGCATATGAAGGAACAACTAAAGTTCGAGAACAAAAACTGCAATACCTGACTACCAACTTCGAAGCCCTCATCATGAAAGAAAACGAATCAATTGCAGATTTCAATGTTCGTATTCGTGATCTAGCCAATGAGTCCTACTCTATGGGAGAACCAATGTCTGATGAAAAATTGGTAAGAAAAACCCTGCGTGCTCTTAGCCCTAGGTTTAAGATGAAGATCACAACAATTGAGGAAGTTCATGACCTCAAGGTCTTGAAATTTGATGAGCTGATGGGGTCCCTAATGACCTATGAGTTGTCTCTACCCAACATCGACAAAAGGAACAAAGGAGTTGCTTTCAAAAGCTCAACACACAAGCAACCAGATCCTGAGGATTATGATTCTGATGAAGACATCGATGCTACAATGGCCCTTCTCACGAAAAATTACAACAAAGCCATGAGAAGATTTAGTCGAATGGGTGGACGGAATGTCACAGCAAATGCCAGAAACAAAGCTCCACAAAAAGCTCAAGTTGGAAGTAGTCTTGACAAACCAAACAGGAGTGGGGAAGAAAACAAAAACAAAGGACTTCAATGTCATGAATGTGAAGGATTCGGCCACCTCCGTAGAGAATGTCCAAATTTCCTCAAACAACAAAAACGAGGATACAATGCCACCCTATCAGATGATGACAATGAAGATAGTGGATCTGAAGAGGTAAGCAACTTTGTTGCATTCACTACTACTACTCCTACATGTAATGTTGATAATGCTGTCGATATCAATGATGATCCAACTCCAAATGAGAATTGGACTAAAGAGCAACTAGTCGAGGCATACAAAGGCGTGCATACCAGATGGATCAAGGAAACTCTGATACTTGATCAACAAGGCGAAAGGATCATTAGTCTTACCAGCGACAAGTCTAGATTTCTAGAGACAATCGTGGAACTGAAACGAGAGATCACCAGACTTAATGGAGAAATTAGTCTCATGACTAAATCGGTAAAGATGATGAATCCGAGCACAGAAAGCCTTGACAAGATTTTATCGGTGGGAAAACAGTCCAAAGATACGACGGGACTAGGGTACACACATGCTGTCCCCTCAACGGCAGAGACAAAGTTTATCCCACAACAAGCCATGGCTGACAAGAAATTACTGGATGCCCCAACACATCCTACAGGACGACCTACAACAAAGGCCATAACATCGTCTACAATCTGTTCTTGTCAAGTAACAGCCAGAAGACATCCTCCACGCAGACAACAAAGCTACAAAAGACCAGCTTATCAATATCAATGGATATGTCATTACTGTGGTCAACCAGGTCACATCAGACCTTTTTGTTATCAACTTTTCAAAAGGAAGCAAGCTTAGCTACCACAGAAGAAGTATCAAAGACATCTCTTATCTCCTCAAAAGACATCCCGCCTTGAATGGAGACCTAAGAACCTGGTCTATAGAGCTAATGTTGCATATACATCCTTGAGTACTTCATCAAACAAGGACTGGTATCTCGACAGTGGATGCTCTCGACACATGACAGGTACTCCAGATTTTCTCTCTGATCTTAAACTATATACAAACTGCTTTGTTACATTTGGAGATGGCATTCGAGCTAGAATTATCGGAAAAGGAGTACTTAAGCATCCAGGAGCCACCTGCCAGACTGAAGCATTACTTGTAGAAGGACTTAAAGCTAACTTGATTAGCATCAGTCAGATTTGTGATCAGGATTCAGAAGTGAAATTCACGAAAGAAGCCTGTATAGTTAAGGACTTTAATCAAGTCACTATTCTACAAGGAGTTCGCTCAACGGACAATTGCTATATCTGGTCTCCCGAGACACAAATCGAAGCGACCAAGTGCCTTGTCTCCAAAACAGAAGAAACCAAACTATGACACCGAAAGCTTGGACATCTAAATCTTAGAAGCATGCAAAAGGCAATCTCAGAGCAGGCAATCACAGGAATTCCAAACCTGAAAATAGTAGAAGGAAAGATCTACGGAGAATGTCAGATTGGAAAGCAAACCAAGATGTCACACAAGAAGCTTCAGCATATCACCACCTCTCGAGTACTTGAGTTGATACATGTTGACCTCATGGGACCAATGCAAGTTGAAAGCCTTGGAGGAAAACGATATGTCTTTGTGTGTGTAGATGACTACTCACGATACACTTGGGTTGACTTCCCTCGTGACAAATCAGACACCTTCTCGATCTTCAAAAATCTGTGCATTCAGGTTCAACGAGAAAAAGGAGAGACAATTGGCAAAATCATCCGCCTTCGTAGTGATCATGGTCGAGAGTTCGAAAACAGCAAGTTTGCAGATTTCTGCAACTCAGAAGGGATAGCGCATGAATTCTCAGCACCAATCACTCCACAACAGAATGGCATTGTTGAGCGCAAAAACAGAACTCTACAGGAGATGGAGAGAGTTATGATGCTAGCTAAGGACATACCAACTCACTTTTGGGCAGAAGCACTTAACACAGCTTGCCATATCCACAATCGAGTCACTCTCAGACCAGGTATGTCAGTGACTCATTATGAAATATGGAGGGGGAGAAAGCCCAATGTTAAATACTTCCATATATTTGGCTCCACTTGTTATATTCTAGCTGATAGAGAGCCTCGTCAAAAGCTTGACCCAAAAAGCGATGAAGGCATCTTCCTTGGCTATTCAAGGAATAGTCGCGCATACCGAGTCTTCAACAAACGAACCAAGACTATGATGGAATCAATCAATGTTGTTGTTGATGATGACTGCGAAGATGCCTCAGAAGATGCGACGGACGAAGACGGAGCCTATCCGCCCAACAATGTTAGAAAGAATGCTACTCCAGATGTCAGAGAAGATGCTAGCAGCAAAACAGAAGATGATGTCGCAAATGACGAAGTAGTTCCTGAAACCAGCAACAAGAATCCCTCACGAAGAGTCCAGACTAACCATCCTATCTCTGGAGTTATTGGAAACCTGAATGAAGGCGTACGGACTCGATCAAAAGCTCCTGAAGATTATAATGAGATGATAGGAAATATTTGCTTCGTTTCAAAAACAGAACCCAAAAACATCAATGAAGCCATCAATGATGAGTATTGGGTCAATGCTATGCAAGAAGAGCTGATTCAATTTGAGAAAAATCAGGTATGGGAACTAGTGCCCAAACCGAGTGAAGGAAACATCATAGGCACCAAATGGATCTTCAAGAACAAATCCGATGAGCTTGGCAACATCATTCGCAACAAAGCAAGGTTAGTCGCTCAAGGGTATACTCAAATTGAGGGTGTCGACTTCGATGAGACATTTGCTCCTGTGGCAAGACTTGAAGCAATCCGTCTCCTGCTAGGGATATCATGCCATCTACAGATAAAGCTCTACCAGATGGATGTCAAAAGTGTGTTCTTGAATGGGGATCTCAATGAAGAAGTATATGTGTCACAACCCAAAGGATTTGTTGACCCTCACTATCCTGATCATGTGTATAAACTCAAGAAAGCTCTTTATGGGTTGAAACAAGCACCAAGGGCTTGGTATGAAAGGCTCACAAAATTCCTCATCCAAAGCGGCTACACTAGATGGGGAGTCGACAAGACCCTATTTGTGAAGAATGAAGACGGGAATCTAATGATAGCTCAAATCTATGTCGATGACATTGTGTTTGGAGGGATGTCAAGCAAGATGGTAGAGATATTTATTCAACAGATGCAATCAGAATTCGAGATGATCATGGTGGGAGAGCTTACTTATTTTTTAGGCTTTCAAATCAAACAACAAAAGGATAGCATCTTCGTATCTCAGAGCAAATATGCGAAGAATATTGTCAAGAAGTTTGGGCTAGAGAAAGCCTCACATAAAAGGACACCAGCAGCTACGCATGTCAAGCTAACTAAAGATGATCCAGGAGAAGCCGTCGACCAACACCTATACAGGAGCATCATCGGTAGTCTTCTCTACCTCACCGCAAGTCGACCAGATATTTCCTACTCTGTCGGAGTATGTGCACGATATCAAGCTAATCCTAAGGTTAGTCATCTATCCCAAGCCAAAAGAATTATTAGATATATCTCTGGGACTACAAACTTGGGTTTATTATACTCATTCGACACATCCTCTACCTTGGTGGGGTATTGTGATGCCGATTGGGCTGGAAACACATCGGATAGGAAAAGCACATCTGGAGGATGCTTCTTCCTTGGCAACAACCTCATATCATGGTTTAGTAAGAAGCAAAACTTTGTTGCCCTTTCCACTGCCGAATCGGAGTATATTGCTGCTGGGAGTAGCTGCACACAACTACTTTGGATGAAGCAGATGTTAGTCGAATACAATGTCAGACAGGATGCCATGACTTTATATTGTGATAATGTTAGTGCTATCAACATCTCCAAAAATCCTGTCCAACCATAGCAAGACCAAACACATTGATATTAGACACCACTTCATTCGAGAATTGGTCGAAGACAAGAAGATCATCCTAGAGCACATTCCTACAGAGAAGCAACTTGCTGATATTTTCACAAAAGCATTAGACGCAAGCAGATTCGAGGATCTCAGATCCTCACTCGGTCTGTGCACCATCAGTGAACAATAAGAAGTTGCAAAAACGGTTGAGAGGAGTTAGTTGGTGCCTCTTCATGAACCGGTCTAAAATCCAACAAATGTCATTGGGCCAAAGCATATCAAAAGCCCATATAAAAGAAAAAGAAGATACGCTCAGACGCTAGAAAGATTTGAATCGTTTTTTTTAAAACCTAGTCTGCCTCTCTTTTCTGTGTTTGCTCTCATCTCCTTCGCCATTCACTCTCTGCAAATCTCACAAACAACAATGGTGAAAACTCGAAGCACAGTAGCCCCAAAGAAAGCCACCGAATCAAAGAAAGCTGAAGCAGAAGGCTCCAGAAGCAACAGAGCGAAAACAAACAAGCATGGAGTGCGGATTAATGGGCCAAAAACCCTGAGAAAGTCAGAAGAAATTCCCAAGGATGCTTTACCGGAGATAGCCCCAATGCCAGTCTTTACTCGAGTTCCCAAAAAGTCTCGGACTAGAAGCACCGCATTCTCAATGTCTGACCTAACCGGGCCAGAAAGAGAGAATGATCTTGGCCAGGAAAATCGAGAAGCCTCCATGCAAATCGTCGCAGTTCCAAATATCCCAGGTAACGAGTTCTCTGCCGATACTTCTAAGAACAGTGATTTGTTGGAATCACTGCTGGAAAACCAGGACCCACCTCAAGAAGGTGTGGTAATAAGGTCGGAAGGAGAAAAGGAGGATCTGACTCCGGTCAGCCATGGGTTGGAACGCATTGCGGAAGGAGAAGGAGGAGAAGAAGAAGGAACAGATGTCATACCGAAAGCCACTGAAAAAGTTGTAGAAGAGGAAGAAATCGCTGACTCGGAAGAAGTCGAGGAAGAAGAAGAAAAAGAAGAAACCATAAACGGAGAGACCGATCTAGAAGAAGCTGAGAAGAACAAGGATACCACCACCAACAACACAGAAGAAAACCCTCTGGATGCCAGAGAAGATGTCACGGAAGAAGCTGCTGAGACGGCACACACAGTCCTATCGTCCCTGAAGAAATAGGTTCTAGAAGAAACTGAAAGTTTGGCTGTTATGGTTGGAAAACTAAAAGAAGCAAGGAAAAAAAAGGAGGTTAAGGATGCTGGAGGACCCAGCAACAAAAAGAAAAAATTGTATGTCAAGGAAAAAGGGAAGAAAGTGATCCCCACAAGGAGGTTGATAGATGAAACTACTGATGATGGCGCTGAAGAGGTTCCTGCTGAGGAAGGAAAGAAGAAGAAGACCCTGAAAGCAACCAAGAACACCGTGAGTGTCACTTACGACAATGTGTCGTTTCACTCAGCAGACGGTGCAAAGAGGTGGGAGTTTGTGTTTCAAAGAACGGCGTACCCAGAGAAGACACTATCGTCAGAGCTGCTTGGGCTAGAGGCCATTGTACAGCTCCTGGAGAAGGCAGAATTAATGAGAACCGTCTCAAACATTGGTAACCACTATCCCCTCTTGGTTAAGGGGTTTATTGCAAATCTTCCTACCACGTTTGGTACCCCAGATGCTCCAGAGTTTGATAAGATATATGTTAGAGGCATTCGCTTTGACATCTCCTCTGACATTATCAATGACTTCCTGGGAAGGAAGAGGGTTCGATCTATACCACCACCCGACCTAAACAAAGTCCTCCGTGAGATCACCGGAGATAAAAGCAGAACATGGCCGTCCAAAGGCACTGTGGCAGCATCAGATCTGACTTCCAAGTACTCCATTCTCTTCCGGATTGGAGTGGCAAATTGGGCTCCCTCGACTCACGCATCATCTATCAAACCTGAGCTGGCAATACTGATCTACCAAATAGGTACTGGATCTAAACTTGACTTTGGGCAATTTGTGATTGATCATCTTGTTCGCCATGCTAGATCTCTTGCTGTGAAAATTCCCATAGCCTTTCCATCCCTTATCTCTGAACTACTTGTACATCAACACCCTGGAGTGTTGAAAACATCGGATAAGGTGGGAAAAAGAGGAGGACTGATTATGGTGAGCCACAAATTGTTTGAGGGGAAGCATGCTCCTGATCTTGTCAGGCCAGAAGCCAAAGCAAAGACCAGTAGAGCCACAAGTGCCGTCCCTCTAACCAGGACCACCAGCAGGGATGCGGTCATGCTTGAACGAGAGATTGTTGTGCTTGACGAGGACATTGTAAATTTGAAGACAACTCTAAAGCATCTCTCACAGCGCCGAACTCACTGCGCCAACCTGCTGAAATCCATGTCTCCTCCGGGCTCTGAAGATGATGACACAACCTCCCTACCTAATGATCCAGAAGAAGCTACCCAAGAAGCCTCCACTGAAGCAACAGAGACTGCAAGTTCCAGCAGCAGCTCTATTTAAAATTTCATGAAACTCTCTAACTCTTGAACTACTGAACAACTTTTATGTTTGTAATATTTGGTGAACAATGTAATACTTGGTTTTCGAAAACTAGCATCAACTTTTATGTCAGTTATGTCTGGTTTATTTTATGTATTTCCCGGATTTATTACGATATTTGTTTAAGTTTTGGCTGTTTTTAAGCCAGCAAGGGGGAGTAAGATAGACATAGATATATACGCGCGCGCGATGATACAAGAAAGATAGAGACGTCGCGACGACACAGAGACGTCGCGACGACACAGAGACGACGCGACGATACGCGCGACGCAAGATTGCCGATCGACGAGACGACAAATACGACGCAGAATGCGACGAAGAATGCGACGAAGAATGCGACGAAGAATGATGTCCTTAAAAATAGCCAAAGGGGGAGATTGTAGTTACGACGGTTTTAGAGATTGGCTAATTTTCAAAGGAACCGAAGAAACATGTTACAAAGAATGTCGAAGCATCTTCTACGACATCTTGTGTGACATTGTTGACGGCATCTCGGCAAGCGTCCTGATCGACAGAAATCAGGAAAGTGCAGTTTCGGCAGAAAATCAAGAAGACGATTAGGAAAGTGCAGAACGACTCCTAATCTGAAAAGAAGAAAGACGGTGATTAAGAGGAAACCCATTAGGGTTAGTACTCATCCACGATTGCTATAAAAGCTTAGGCTACCCCCTTAGCAAGTGTGTGGTTCTTTATTTGTTTCCTAGCAACAATTTGCAAGGTTCTTAGACGTGAAGGTTTGCGGGCTGAGAAATTGCAGATTGAGCTTAGGATAATGTGTATCACATAACTATAGAGAGTTAGGTGATTGAGGGTTTACTGAAGTCGTGAGTTGAAGACTGCACGCAACCACCAAGCTTGAAGAAGACTTGAAGACGACAGAGCAAGGCGATTGCTCGAAGAATGGAATCAAGACGTTCTTGGATTCAGGGGGAGACCCTGAGATAGATTGCACTGTAAGACGTAGCATAAATTATAGATCTAGGAGTGATCACAGGTACTTGTATGTTCTGACGGATTACTGATAAGTGAAATCTTTCCACTAGGCTGAGAGCCCCCAGACGTAGGTGACGTTGCACCGAACTGGGTAAACAATCTGCTGTGTCATTACTTATAGCTTTATATTTACTGTCCTGCATTATCTACGCAAGAAGTCAGACACAACGTTATAGCATTCTGTGTAACATTGTGTGTGGCATCTTGCACGACTAGCTGATCAGAATTTCACCCAGCGAGAACAAAGTTTTTGTTGCTCGAGGAGGGGTATTTTTGGAAAAGAAATTTATTTCCAAAAGTGGTAGTGGGAGTGCCGTGCATCTTGAAGAAATTCGAAAAGATACGGAACAACCCACTATGCCGAATGTAGAAATACAGGAGCCAGAAGAGGTCATTGATCAAGAACCAATCCCCACACCTATTCCAGATGGTCCAAGAAGGTCTGAGAGATCTCGTCAAGCTCCTATCAGATATGGCTTTCTAGCCACTGAAGGAAATGACTTGATGTTGGTGGATCAGGATGATCTAGAGACCTACAGGCAAGCTTTGGCCAGTCCAGACTCCGAAAAATGGCAGAACGCCATGAATGAGGAAATGAAATCCATGTCCGACAACCAAGTATGGGGCTTGGTGGATCAAACCCCTGGGATAAAACCCATCGGTTGCAAATGGGTCTATAAACTTAAGACCGACATGGATGGAAAACCCCATACAAATAAAGCTAGACTGGTTGTGAAAGGTTATCGCCAGATCGAAGGTATCGATTATGACGAGACTTTTTCACCTGTGGCTATGGTCAAATCTATCCGGATCATTCTAGCCATAGCAGCGTACTACGACTACGAGATATGGCAGATGGATGTCAAAACCGCCTTCCTTAACGGGAACTTAAAAGAGGATGTGTATATGACACAGCCCGAGGGTTTTGTTGATCTAGAGAATCCCGGAAAGATCGGTAAGCTGCTAAGATCCATTTATGGATTAAAGCAAGCTTCACGGAGTTGGAACCTTCCTTTTGATGAAACCGTAAGGGAATTCGGTTTTATCAAAAACGAAAGTGAACCTTGCGTATATAAGAAAGTGAGTGGGAGTAAAATTGTATTTCTAGTGTTATATGTCGATGACATATTGATCATCGGGAATGACATCCCAACCTTGCTTGAGGTTAAAGCTTGGTTAGGGAAATGCTTCTCGATGAAGGAATTAGGTGATGCTGCTTTCATTCTGGCATCAAGATCTACAGAGATCGACCCAAAAGAATATTGGGCCTAAGTCAGAGCACTTACATAGATAAGGTGTTGAGAAGATTCTCAATGCTAAATTCTAAGAAGGGATACAAACCCATGCGGCATGGCATTAAGCTTAGCAAACAACAGAATCCTAAGACTCCTGATGAGCTAAGAAAAATGAGTAAGATCCCATATGCTTCGGTTGTGGGATCCATCATGTATGCCATGATTTGCACGAGACCAGACATCTCGTTCGCATTAAGCTGTACCAGCAGATATCAATCTAACCCATGCCAGGAGCACTGGATTGTTGTCAAGAGTATCCTTCAATATCTAAGGAGAACTAAAGACGCATTCCTAGTGTATGGTGGGAAGGATGGAGAACTAGCAGTTAAAGGATATGTTGATGCTAGTTTTCAGACAGATCCTGATGATTTCAAATTACAGGCAGGATTTGTATTTGTGTTAAATGGCAGAGCATTCAGCTAGAAGAGCTTCAAGGAAGCCACAACTGCCGATTCTACAACAGAGGCTGAATACATAGATGCAGCAGAAGGAGCTAAGGAAGCCGTATGGGTTAGAAGCTTTCTAACCGGATTAGATGTAATGCCGCGAGCGTCTGATCCGGTAAGCTTGTTGTGTGACAACACGGGGGCCATAGCATTAGCTCAAGAGCCAAGATTCCACAACAGAACTAAACACATACAGAGGAAGTATCACATTATCAGAGAATATATCGATAACGGTGATGTGGAGATTACTTATGTACCGACTGATGACAACGTTGCTGATCCCTTAACAAAGGCTTTACCACAACCCAAGCATGAGGCGCACGTAAAGTCTATGGGAGTAGATTGGAACTTAGGTTAGAACAAGGGGCAAATGGGAGATTGTTAGGATTATACCCTAGTCCAATGTAATTCCTTAATCTATATTGTAACGAACATCATTCTTCTACATAATAAAAGGCACAATATTACTAATGTGTTGTAGTAATATATCTAATGTGATTTGATCTATGTCATAATTTGTGTAACCACTTATAGTAGAACTATAGATCAGAAAGAATTGCATTCGATAAAGTCCCTGATCAGCTAAGCTTCTTCTGAAGCGATCAGTATGAGATTAACTCCTTGTGATCATGCTCTACTGATCATGGCAAAGTGCGTGCCGGAGTTATATCATAGATACCTGAAATTCTGATCAGCTAGTCGTGCAAGATGCCACACACAATGTTAGGGAAGAAGCTATAACGTTGTGTCTGACTTCTTGCGTAGATAATGCAGGACAGTAAATATAAAGCTATAAACAATGACACAGCAGATTGTTTACCCAGTTCGGTGCAACGTCACCTACGTTTGGGGACTCTCAGCCTAGTGGAAAGATTTCACTTATCAATCATTCGTCAGAACATACAAGTACCTGTGATCACCCCTAGATCTATACTTTATGCTACGTCTTACAGTGCAATCTATCTCAGGGTCTCCTCCTGAATCCAAGACTCTATCTTGATTCTACTCTTCGAGCAATCGCCTTGCTCTGTCAGTTCAAGTCTTCGTACAACTTGGTGGTTGCGTGCAGCCTTCACTCACGCGTTCAGTAAACCCTCAATCACCTAACTCTCAATAGTTATGTGATGCACAATATCCTTAGCTCAATCTGTAATTTCTCAGCCCGCAAACCTTCACGTCTAAGAACCTTGCAAATTGTTGCTAGGAAACAAATAAAGAACCACACGATTGCTAAGGGGGTAGCCTAAGCTTTTATAGCAATCGAGGATGAGTACTAACCCTAAAGGGTTTCCTCTTAATCGCCGTCTTTCTTCTTTCCAAATTAGGAGTCGTTCTGGAATTTCCTAATCGTTTTCTTGCTTTTCTCCCGAAACTGCATTTTCCTAATTTCTGTCGATCAGGATGTTTGCCGAGACACCGTCAACAATGTTACACAAGATGTCACAGAAGATGTTTCGACATTCTTTGTAACATGTTCTTCAGTTCCTTTAAAAATCAGCCAATCTCTAAAACCGTCGTAACTACAATCTCCCCATTTGGCTATTTTTAAGGACATCATTCTTCATCGTATTGTGCGTCGCATCCTGCGTCGCATCCTGCGTCACATTTGTCGTCTCGTTGATCGGCAGTGTCGCGCGTATCATCGCGTTTTGCGTCTTCGCGTCGTCTCTATCTTTCTTTCTTGTATCATCGTGATCGCGCGTATCTAACTTAACTTACTACTTACTCCCCCTTGCTGGCTCAAAAAGAGCCAAAATATAAACAAATATTTGTAACAAAGCAGGGTAATAAGAAATAAACCAAACTTAACTCACACTTACTCCCAATCAGCAGTCGAGAGTAAGCGTGAAACAGTGTTCAACAAAGATTACAAAATAAAAGTGTTCAGTTGTTCGAGAATCAGAAAGTTCATGAAATTTAAACAGAGCTGCTGCTAGTACTTGCAGTCTCTTCTTCAGTCGCTTCAGTGGAGGCATTTTGGGTAGATTCTTCTGGATCATTAGGCAGAGAGCTGGTGCCATCATCTTCGGAGCCAGGAGGAGACATGGATTTTAGCAGGTTGGTGCAATGTGATCGGCGCTGGGAGAGATGCTTCAAGGCTGTCTTCAAATTGCCGATGTCCTCGTCAAGCACGGCTATCTCTCGTTCAAGCATAACTGCATCCCTGCTGGTGGTCTTGGTTAGAGGGGCGGCACTTGTGGCTCGACTGGTCGTTGCTTTGGCTTCTGGCCTGACAAGATCAGGAGCATGCTTGCCCTCAAATAACTTGTGGCTCACCCCAATCAGTCCTCCTCTCTTGCCAACCTTATCCTTTGTTTTCAACACTCCGGGGTGTTGATGTACAAGCAGCTCAGAGATAAGAGATGGAAAGGCAATAGGTATTTTTACAGCAATTGATCTGGCATGACGAATAAGATGATCAATAACAAATTGCCCACAATCAAGTGTAGACCCAGTACCTATTTGGAAGATTAGGATCGCCAGCTCTGGTTTGATAGATGATGTGTGAGTAGAAGGAGCCCAATTTGCTACTCCTATGCAGAAGAGAATGGAGTACTTGGAAGTGAGGTCCAATGCTGCCACAGTGCCTTTGGATGGCCACTTTCTGCTTTTATCTCCGGTAATCTCAAAGAGTACCTTGTTCAGGTCAGGTGGAGGCATAGATCGAACCCGCTTTCTTTCCAAGAATTCGTTTATAATGTCAGAGGAGATGTTGAAGCGAATGCCTCTAACATACACCTTCTCAAACTCCGGATCATCCGGAGTTCCAAACCCAGTAGGAAAATTGGCAATAAATTTCTTAACCAAGAGGGGATAGTGGTTACCAATGTTTGTGACGGTTTTCATTAGTTCTGCCTTCTCCAGGAGCTGGACAATGGCTTCTAGTCCTATCAACTCCCATCTTTTCGCACCGTGTGCCGAGTGAAACGACACATTGTCGTAAGGAACACTCGATGTGTTCTTGACCGTCTTTAGACTCTTCTCCTTCTTTGCTTCCTTTGCAGTAACCTCCTCTACATCTTCATCTGTGGCTTCATCTACCAATCTTCTTTTGGACACACTTTTCTTTTCCTTGACGGACATCTTCTTCTTTTTGTTGCTGGGACCTCCAGCATCTTTGACCTCCTTCCTCTTCTTAGTTTCTTTGAGTTTTTCAACCATCACAGCTAGACTCTCATTTTCTTCAAGTACCTTCTTCTTCAGGGATGACAACACTGTGTGTGCTGCCTCAGTAGCATCTTCTGTCGCATCTTCTCTGGCATCCAGTGGAACTTCTTCTGTGTGATTTTTGGCGACACTGTTGTCCTTCTCAGCTTCTTCCTCGGCTTCGTCTGAGTCAGCGACTTCTTCTTCTACTACAGCCTCTTTTGTGGCTTCAGGTATGACATCTGTTCCTCCTTCTTCTTCTCCTTCTCCTTCAGCAATACGTTCCAACCCATGACTGATCGGGGTCAAGTCCTCCTTTTCTCCTTCAGGATTTATCAGTTCCTCTACCATACCTTCTTGAGGTGGGTCTTGGTTTTCCAGTAGTGATTCCAACAAATCACTATTTCTAGAGGTATCGGTGGAGAAATCGATACCTCGGACATTTGTTGGTGTTGGAACGGGGACAATCTGCATGGAAGCTTCTCGACTTCCCTGGCCAAGATCAGTCTCCCTTTCTGGCCCAGTTAGGTCTGACATGGAGAATGCAGAGCTTCCGTAGGAGACGAATTGCTTCAAGTCTTGCTACAGGAGCAAAGGTCTCATCGAAGTCGACTACCTCAATTTTAGTATACCCTTGAGCCACTAACCTGGCTTTGTTGCGAGTGATGTTACCAAGCTCATCGGACTTGTTCTTGAAGATCCATTTTGTGCCAATGATATTTCCTTCACTTGGTTTGGGCACCAGTTCCCGCACCTGGTTTTTCTCAAATTGAATCAGCTCTTCATGCATAGCATTAACCCAATACTCATCATTGATGGCTTCATTGATATTTTTGAGTTCTGTCTTTGAAACGAAACAAAAATTTCCTATCATCTCGTTGTAGTCTTCAGGAGTTCTTGACCGAGTCCGTATGCCTTCATTTAGGTCTCCAATTACTCCAGAGATAGGATGATTAGTCTGGATTCTCTGCGAGGGATTCTTGTTGCTGGTTTCAGGAACTACTTCGTCATGATCGACATTTGGACTAACATCATCATTTTCTGTTTTGCTGCTAGCATCTTCTCTGACATCAGTAATAACATTCTTCCTGACATTGTTGGGAGAATAGGCTCCGTCTTCGTCCGTCGCATCTTCTGAGGCATCTTCACAGTCATCATCAACAACAACATTGATTGATTCCATCATGGTCTTGGTTCGTTTGTTAAAGACTCGGTATGCGCGACTATTCCTTGAGTAGCCAAGGAAGATGCCTTCATCACTTTTCGGGTCAAGCTTTTGACGAGGCTCTCTATCAGCCAGAATATAACAAGTGGAGCGAAAGATATGGAAGTACTTAACATTGGGCTTTCTCCCCCTCCATATTTCATAATGAGTTACTGACATACCTGGTCGGAGAGTGACTCGATTATGGATATGGCAAGCAGTGTTAAGTGCTTCTGCCCAAAAGTGAGTTGGTATGTCCTTAGCCACCTTCATAACTCTAGCCATCTCCTGTAGAGTCCTGTTCTTGCGCTCAACAATATCATTCTGTTGGGGAGTGATTGGTGCTGAGAACTCATGAGTTATTCCTTCTGAGTTGCAGAATTCTGCAAACTTGCTGTTTTTGAAATCTCGACCATGATCACTACGAAGACGAATTATTTTGCCAATTGTCTCCCCTTTTTCTCGTTGGACCTGGATGCACAAATTCTTGAAGATCGAGAAGGTATCTGATTAGTCACGAGGGAAGTCAACCCAAGTGTATCGTGAATAATCATCTACACATACAAAGACATATCGTTTTCCTCCAAGGCTTACAACTTGCATTGGTCCCATGAGGTGAACATGTATCAGCTCAAGTACTCGAGAGGTGGTGATATGCTGTAGCTTCTTGTGTGACATCTTGGTTTGCTTACCAATCTTAAATTCTCCGCAAATCTTTCCTTCCACTATTTTCAGGTTCGGAATTCCTGTAATTGCCTGCTCGGAGATTGCCTTCTGCACACTTCTAAGATTTAGATGTCCAAGCTTTTTGTGCCATAGTTTGGTTTCTTCTGCTTTGGAGACAAGGCACTTGGCTGCTTTGATATGTGATTCGGGAGATCAGATGTAACAATTATCCGTTGAGCGAACCCCTTGTAAAATAGTGACTTGATCGAAGTCTTTAACTATACAGGCTTCTTTAGTGAATTTTACTTCTGAACCCTGATCACAGATCTGGCTGATGCTAATCAGGTTTGCCTTAAGTCCTTCTATCATGTGTCGGGAGCATCCACTGTCGAGATACCAGTCCTTGTTTGTTGATGCGCTTAAGGATGTATATGCAACATTAGCTCGATAGACTAGGTTCTTAGGTCTCCATTCAAGGCGAGATGTCTTCTGAGGAGTTGAAAGATGCCTTTGATGTCTCTTTTGTGATAGCTGAGCTTGCTTCCTCGTAAGAAGTTCAAAACAGAAAGGTCTGATGTGACCTTGTTGACCACAATAATGACATATCCATTGATATTGATAAGCTGGTCTTCTTTAGTATTGTTGTCTGCGTGGAGGATGTCTTATGGCAGTTGCTTGACAAGAACATGTTGTAGACAATGTCATGGCATTTGTTGTAGGTCGTCCTGTAGGATGTGTTGGGGCATCCAATGGTTTCTTGTCAACCATGGCTTGTTGTGGGACAAACTTTGTTACTGCTGTTGAGGGGATATTGTGTGAGTATCCTAGTCCCGTCGTATCCTTGGACTCCTTTCCTACTTATAGGATCTTGTCAGGGCTTTCCGTGCTAGGATTCATCATCTTTACCGATTTAGTCATAAGACTAATTTCTCCGTTAAGTCTGGTGATTTCGCGTTTTAGCTCCACGATCGTCTCTAGAAATCTAGACTTGTCGTTGGTAAGACTGATAATTTGTTCACCTTGTTGATCAAGTATCAGAGTTTCCTTGATCCATCTGGTATGTAAGCCTTTGTATGCCTCGACTAGTTGCTCTTTAGTCCAATTCTAATTCGGAGTTGGATGGAGGTGATCATCATTGATATAGGCAGTATTATCAATGTTACATACAGAAGTAGTAGTAGTGAATGCAACAAAGTTGCTTACCTCTTCAGATCCACTATCTTCATTGTCATCGTCTGATAGGGTGGCATTGTAACCTCGTTTTTGTTGTTTGAGGAAATTTGGACATTCTCTACGGAGGTGGCCGAATCCTTCACATTCATGACATTGAAGTCCTTTCTTGTTGTTTTCTTCCCCACTCCTGTTTGGTCTGTCAAGACTTCCTCCTGTTTGAGCTTTCTGTGAAGCTTTGTTTCTGGCATTTGCTGTGACATTCCGTCCACCCATTCGACTGAATCTTCTCATGACTTTGTTGTAATTTTTCGTGAGAAGGGCCATTGTATCATCGATGTCTTCATCAGAATCAGAATCCTCAGGATATGGTTACTTGTGTGTTGAGCTTTTGAAAGCAACTCCTTTGTTCCTTTTGTCGATGTTAGGCAGAGACAACTCATAGGTCATTAGAGACCCCATCAGCTCATCAAATTTCAAGATCTTGAGGTCATGAACTTCCTCAATTGCAGTGATCTTCATTTTAAACCTAGAGCTAAGAGCACGCAAAGTTTTTCTTACCAGTTTTTCATCAGACATTGGTTCTCCCAGAGAGTAGGATTTATTGGCTAGATCACGAATACGAACATTGAATTCTACAATTGATTCGTCTTCTTTCATGATGAGGGCTTCGAAGTTGGTTGTCAGGTATTGCAGTTTTTGTTCTCGAACCTTAGTTGTTCCTTCATATGCAACAGCCAGGATGTCCCATGCAAATTTTGCAGTTGTGCATGTGTTGATCAATCTGAACACGTTTTTGTCAACACCATTGAGGATAGCATTCAGAGCTCGAGAATTTTCCAGTGATTCTTCGTCTTCATCATCAGTCCAGTCTTTTTCTGGTTTTAGACCGATATAATTGCCACCATTGTCACTGAGTTGTGGAGCATTCCACCCATTGATTACAGCCTTCCATGTCTTGTTGTCAAGTGACTTCATGAAGGCAGACATTTGAGCCTTCCAATAGCCAGAGTTGCTTCCATCTAGAATATGTGGTCGATTTATGGATCCTCCTTCTCTGGTATTGTCCATCTTGATCAAAATATTTGTTTAGGAATTCACCTAGAGCTATAGGTGCCTCCTCTGATACCAATTGAAATTCTGATCAGCTAGTCGTGCAAGATGCCACACACAATGTTACGGAAGAAGCTAAAACGTTGTGTCTGACTTCTTGCGTAGATAATGCAGGACAGTAAATATAAAGCTATAAACAATGACACAGCAGATTGTTTACCTAGTTCGGTGCAACGTCACCTACGTCTGGGGCTCTCAGCCTAGTGGAAAGATTTCACTTATCAGTAATTCGTCAGAACATACAAGTACCTGTGATCACCCCTAGATCTATACTTTATGCTACGTCTTACAGTGCAATCTATCTCAGGGTCTCCCCCTGAATCCAAGACTCCGTCTTGATTCTACTCTTCGAGCAATCGCCTTGCTCTGTCAGTTCAAGTCTTCGTACAACTTGGTGGTTGCGTGCAGCTTTCACTCACGCGTTCAGTAAACCCTCAATCACCTAACTCTCAATAGTTATGTGATGCACAATATCCTTAGCTCAATCTGCAATTTCTCAGCCCGCAAACCTTCTCGTCTAAGAACCTTGCAAATTGTTGCTAGGAAACAAATAAAGAACCACACGATTGCTAAGGGGGTAGCCTAAGCTTTTATAGCAATCGAGGATGAGTAATAATCCTAAAGGGTTTCCTCTTAATTGCCGTCTTTCTTCTTTCCAGATTAGGAGTCGTTCTGGAATTTCCTAATCGTCTTCTTGCTTTTCTGCCGAAACTGCACTTTCCTGATTTCTGTCGATCAGGATGTTTGCCGAGACGCAGTCAACAATGTTACACAAGATGTCACAGAAGATGTTTCGACATTCTTAGTAACATGTTCTTCAGTTCCTTTAAAAATTAGCCAATCTCTAAAACCGTCGTAACTACAATACCATCAGGTCGATGATATCGGACAACCCGATTGTGGATTGTAAGTATGCTGCATAGATCCAGTCATGAGATACTCACAGATCGTAGCTTGTCATTATATCCTAAGACCAAGGATTTTTTTGTGTACACTATGTAACGAATACCTAAGTTTGACCTAGTCTAACGTTATCTGTAAAAAGGGTAACTATAACGGCTTCGATTGGCTTGGATATTTATTGCATTAGTGAACTCGAAAGGCGTCTGAGGGATTTACCACTCATACTTCGGTATGATAAAGATATATGTTTAGGCCACTTGATAAGTATGACTGAAGGAATAGCACGGCCGAGCAGGTGATACCTTAGTATCAGTTTTCAGTCATCTCAGATATCAAGAAACAGTGATTGATAAATTAGGATGATGATTCTATGCCTATTGATCAATCTGGACATCGGTTTGATAAAAGGATAGTGACATGTACGATAACAGGTTAAGTCGAATAATCGATAGTTACGAACATTGGGTAATCATAATGTCTTGCTAGAGACCACTTATGATGGAAAGGGTAAAATAGTAATTTTACTAGTCTGCCAACTGTTCGTGAGCCTAGAGGGTCACACGCATTAAGCACGATACATAACAATTAATTATGGATGGAAATTGGGAGAATCAGGTTTTCAATATAGTAAAATTGAAAACGATTCGGTAGTTTTCTGGCCTAAGGTTTTAACTAGACGGTTGAAGAAATCAATTCGAGAAAATTAAACCGATTTATCTAAACCGAAATTAGAACTCAATTTAATGGGTTTAATTTGGGTTTTAGTTAAACGGGCTTAAGTGATGAATGGGGAAAAGTGCAAATAAGAATTCGAGAGGGTAAGATATGCAATTAATTGATTTTGAAATTCAAATAAGATTTTTTGGTTTTAATTTCAAATTAATTGCAATATATTTTCCCTTATTTTTCTCTAATATTTTTGGCAACTCCCCCTCTAATCCCTCCTCACTTGGCCGAACCTCCCACTCCAATTTCTCCATTGTTTTTGTCAAAATTATTCTCAAAACATTCATCGCAAGAGTGTGAGAGAAAACCGATTTGTGGTTGTTGTGGTTGTGTGGAATCAATAGAGAAACACTACGTAGTGTTTTAATCGATTGACAAAGGTAATTTTCAGATTGAAAAACTTATGAACATGCTGAATTTTCATTAAGATCTTCGTCTCTTTCGATCACCATGGTTGCATGAAATTAACGTTTGGAACCCATGGTGATCTCTTTCAACGATCATGCCATTAGAGAGCACGATCGCCCCCATGACCAAGTCACGATCGTGCCATCTCAGCTCACGATCGTGACCCCGACCGAAGCACGATCGTGCCATCTCAGCTCACGATCGTGACCCCGACCGAAGCACGATCGTGCCCATACCAGCCACGATCGTGACCTGTCACGGATTCAGAAAACTATATAAGGAGTTCACTCATGTTTTGAAGAGGAGGAAGAATAGAAGAGAGAGAAAACGAGACCAAAGCTTTTTCAGCATTTCTTGAAGTGTTCTTGAACGTTCTTCGTCATTTCTCGAGTGTTCTTCACCTTCCTCGACACCAAGAGCAACAAGATTTTCACCGTTCTTCATTAAACTTGAAGAAGCACCTTGCTCGGGCATCCAAGAGCATTTCTACCCGTTTTCTTTATTTCCATTATGTTGTTCATGTGTGTTCTTGCTTCTACCATGATGTTGCTAGACTTGAGCACCATGGTTGAGGGCTAAATCCCTTAGCCATGGGTGCTAGACAATATGAGATGTGATTTTAAATTTTGTTGAGATTTAGTTTATTGAATGATGAATTTGTTGTGTGGATTGTTGTTTGAATGCATGTGTTGTTTAATTGACGCTTTACAATATGTGTTTGAGGAGTTCTATCCGATACCGAAAGGGAAGGAATAGAACCCGGACCTTGCATCCACCGAGGGTTGTAGGCTCAAGACCGTGTCTTGGCACCTTATAGTAACCCTTAGCTTATAATTGTCGATTGTATGCGATCTCGAGTTATTCTCAATACCGAAAGGGCACGAGGAGACTCGGGATTAGGCTAACCTCAATACCGAAAGGCGAGGTCGGCACTTAAGACATAGGCTCAACATACCTTTCATTCAATAGATTTTAATTCTCTTGGACTATTTCACTTGATGATTGTCTAGCCCCCTAGGCGTTTTAACCTATCTGTTATCACTATCGCAATTTGTTATCTTTGTCATAATCGCAAACACGTTCATTGATTAATCGTAGACCCCAAATTAATCCCTGTGGACCGACTCGGTATCTTACCGGATCTTATAAATTATATTACTTGCGAACCGTGTGCACTTGCACGTGGAAACCATTGTGCGACGTTTTCACGTCACATTTTGGCCCAACAGCCTCCACCTTCGATCCCAAGCTCCAAGCACTCCAATTTCAAGTTAGAGACCTTCAAGCACTTCAAGAACACTCAAAATCGCCCAAAATAGAAGTGGATGGTTCCCAAAATCAGTGTCCCTGAAAATTAGTTACTGAGAACTTATATAGGAGGAAGCCCTGACGGCCTCTGATCCGGACTCCACCTCTGGATGCTACATCGGAGGGTCCTAACAACTTTTTGGGATGCCTCCGCTTCCGGATAGCGAATCGGATGGTGGGCCTCTGATTTCACCTCCGCTCCGGATCCCGAATCGGAGGAGCTCACAAGAGCTCAGTCTTCTAGTTCCACCGCTTCGGAGGCAAAATCGGAGTAGCACCTCCGATTTGGACTCCGGTCTGGAGGCTCTAGTAGACAGGCAATTCAATCCTTCTTTCTTACGCCCAAATCCAACCCGATTCGACTACTCAAGTCTAGGAATTATTACCCGCTCTTGTCATGCACAAGCCACAAACACCTCACAGATCACAAGTTCTTATATATTATGATTAAACACAAATCATGACTTAAAACCATAAAATTATGAGGGGGGGGGGGGGGGGGGAACTGTCATTATGGAGTTCTTTCGAACCCAGGGGGGGGGAACTGTCATTATGGAGTTCTTTCGAACCCATAACACCATTCTGTTTATAACCATTAAAATAATATTAAATGAAATTTTTATCCACAAAATTTCATTAAGTTTGATTGTTTTTAGGTTTTATATTTTGGTGTATTTGTAGTTTTGGAAAACAAACCAACAACAATCGTAGAGAGATAATTTTGTTGGAGAGATGGAGTATAGTCGGAGTGCATCACCAGTGACAACTCACTTGCCTTGTTGAAAAATTTAGTGGCACCATTGGAATTGGAAGAGGGGGAAGTTAGGGTATAAAAAAATTTGCAGGGTAATAAAATGAGAATATATTATAGTTAAGGTGTATTAAACTGTAATTTTCCTTTTAGAATAAATGCTGAATATAAAACAAGATTTTAACATCTTTTATATTTATGTACAAACTCTATGACTAAGAATCAACAAAATGAGGGAGATTAGGATGTCAATTAGGGTTGACGGGTGTCCATCCATATTGATGAGATTTCTCTCATTGCCATGTTAAAATGGTTATTTAGTCCTTCATTTTAAAAATTAATTACATGTTTGTCTCATTTTTTTAAATTAATCTTGACATTTATTAATGACATTGTATGTTTTTAAATCGATTCTTACTTTGTAGTTGAATGAGAGGTTTTAAGTGGATGACTTTGATATTGATCGTTCTTATGTTGGAAAAGGATTTGACATTTTATTAACGACATTGTGTGATTTTAAATTGATTCTTATTTTTTTATTTGAGTGAGAGATTTTTAGTGGACGACTTTGTTACCGATAGTGCTTGTGTTGAAAAAGGATTGGGAATTGGAGCTGTGATGATTACAAATTAGTGGGAATTTTGTGTAAGTTTTAATCGGTTAAGATATTATATTTATTTCAGATAAAACTATTGGTATTGCTTTTGGTACCTTAATTAGAGTATAATTGCAACTCTATAGTTTAATTGTTGCTTCCTCGCCATGATGGTTTGTCCACTAAAATTGGGATTAAGATTAAACAACTTCTTGATTTATCTGCATCATGGACTGCGATACGGTCAAATGTTTGGCCTAACTTAATGACAGATACTCCATGAATAGTGGTTTCAGACTAGGTAGGAAAAATATGAGTGTAACAATGACGATCAAATAAAATTTAATGGACGAAATAAGTTTGTTGTGTTATATAACCATGGGCTGCGATAAAATAAAACTCTCAATGTGTTGAAACCCTATTTTCGGCACCAATCCTTATCAATCGCATTTATCGATACTCCTCTAACTAGGGCCAGCCCAATGTGGCCGGTGACTTAAGGCAAAATTTTAAACGTAGGGTTTTTGTGAATCTTAAACTCCATTTTGTTAATTTATTAAAATTTCAAATTTTCTTATTCTTCTAAATTTTGTGTATCTAGAATCATACTTTTTAGTCAACATTGTTAAATGATTGAGAACTTAACCTATTAAGAGTCTAAGGCTAAACCTACTAACAGTCTAAGCCTAACAGTAGTTACACACAGTCAAAATTAAAGGAAACAATTGAAGTTTTATGTTTGTACCAAGCAAATTGAAGCTTTACCAAATAATCTGATTAGTGTCTAAAATATTGTTACCAATATTTGTTCAATGATACATTAGAAAAATCAAACTATATACAAATTTATAAATGTCTTTTCTAAATTCCACAGCAATATAACCCAAATCAAATAATTATAATACATTAGAATCATAGTTAATATTGAAAAATTGGGTGAATACAATACAATTGAGAAATCGGTTCAATATGATGCACGACATCAACAATCTCTCTTTGTTTGGATTGAGAAAAAATAGTGTAAATCGGGTGAAGGATTGAAAAGAAATGGGAGTCACAAAAAATTGAATTAATGGTGTGTAGAGAAAATGGAACCAAAGAGTAAATTAAATTAATATTCTGTTTAGAAAATGAAACCACAGAAAAAAGAGATTTAATAATCTTGAAGTTTATGAGATCGGTGATGAAGAAACGTGAAATTTCACTATTTATATAAAACATATGGTTTTTGATTGTAGCCTAAACAATCAATTTCATAATTGATTTGCAGAAATATGGAAAAAAGACGACATGTTTGGGAGTGTAAATTAGGGCTACGAAAATTACGGTGAAAAGGTCGAAAAATCGGAAACGTTGGAAGAAAGGAGCCACATCAGTAAATCGAATTAATGAAGAGAGGAAAGATGAGACAAATCAAATTAGGTAATTTTACGATTGGTGTGGGTGGGCTCATGATTATAAATATTTATGAGAAAGCCCAAATCAAGAATAGGTGTTTGGGCAACATAAATCTTGGTCATATTCAAACCCACATTTATATCTACATAATAGTACTGAGGCATTTCTTTATTGGGTGCCTTTTTCTATTTGGGGCCTTAAGCAATTGCTTATATTGCTTAAGGGTTGGGTTGGCCCTACCTCTAAGATTAACGCAACAGCCCCAACACTCGTACACTCACGCATTAACACATTGCAACTTAACATAATTCATGCCCGTGTATGAATTACTTTTGTAAAAAATGAAACACACTTTTGTAGCCTTGACTAGGGCTGACCATATATACCCAAAAACCGGTAAATTGACCGGAACCGGACATAACTGGACCGGCAAGAACCGGAACCAGTAAATATTAATCCGGTTTCGGTTACGATTCTTTCTAACCGGTTTGGTCCGGTTCGGTTTTAGGTTTTCATTAGTGAAAACCGTAGTTAACCGTTAAAACCGGTATTGGTCTAAGAATTAATGGAAAATAAAGTGGCACAAGTGAGGATTGAACTTGAGACCTCCCGCTAATCACAATAGAAGCCTTACCACCAAACCACCCACAACTTTTTTTCATTTAATGTACACTTATTTAATATATTTGAACTATTTTTCAATCATAACTCACATATCAATTGTACACTCAATGTCCCACATCGGCTAAATATAAAAAAAACTATCTCCTTCTCTCTATAAATAGTGCATTAGTCCATGATTATGCATAATTAATTTTGGGCTTATCCTCTTCGGATGAGGACAATTGTATGTTTGTTTTGGGCTTTTTGGTCTGAAACTATTATTATTTTTAAAATATTTAATTATTCTAATTAGGATAATTAATTTAAATTAGTTTAAAATTTTGAATCGGTTTTGGTTTAACTGGAAAACTGGTATTAAATTCTGGTCAACCGATTGTTCGGTTTTTAGCTTAGCTGGTCTGGCTTTTGGTTTTGAATTTTAAAAACCGAACCTTGTCGGTTCGGTTATCGGTTTGGACAGCTGGTTTTGGTTAACCGGCATGTCCAGCCCTAGCCTTGACTGCCAAGAAACTGCTCTACCTGCAAATGTCATTAAATAACCTGAGGTGGATTTTCTGCTATCAACATCTCCTGCCATATCTGAATCAGAGTAGCTTATCTCGCATCCCAATGCTCTCTACCCGGATTTGACAGAAAACGGCTCACAACACCAACTGCATGAGCTATGTCAGGCCTTGTACACACCATTGCGTACATCAAACTTCCTACTGCTGAGGCATGCGGAACTCTATCCATGTCGTCCATCTCCTTCTCCGTAGAAGGGCTCTGTCGTGTGCTTAGCTTAAAGTGAGTAGCAAGAGGAGAGCTCACCACTTTAGCCTTGTCCATATTGAACCTTTGCAACACCTTTTCAATATATCGCTCTTGTGACATATGCAACTTCTTCGCAACTCTAACACGAGTAATTCGGATGCCAAGAATAGTCTTCGCAGGACCCAAGTCCTTCATTGAAAAAACCTGACTCAACTGTTTCTTCAATCTCTCAACCCTGGAGACATTATTGCCAACAATCAGCATATCATCAACATATAGCAATAGTATGATAAAATCATCATCAGAGAATTTTCGCACAAAAACATAGTGGTTAGATTTCGTCTTTTGGTAGCTTTGCTCACCCATGACTGACTCAAACTTCTTGTACCACTGCCTTGGTGCTTGCTTCAAACCATACAGGCTTTTCTGAAACTTGCATATATAGTCCTCTTTTCCCTTTATTTTGAAACCCTCTGGCTGCTCCATATAAATCTCCTTATCTAAGTCACCATGGAGAAATGCAGTCTTCACATCCATCTGGTCAACCTCCAAATCAAGACTAGCTTTCCTCTGGCTGAAACCATTGACGAACAATCTGGCTTTGTATCGGGGACGTGAAGTATTTTCTTCTTGCTTCACTCTATAAACCCACTTGTTCTTCAAAGCTCTTTTGCCTTTCGGCAACTTCACCAACGCATAAGTATGATTCTCATGCAATGATTTCATCTCATCTTGCATGGCTTCAACCCACTCATTCTTGTTCTCATCTTCAAGGGCTTCACTGTAACTTTCGGGTTCTCCCCCGTTAGATACTAACACATACTCATCAGCTGAGTACCTTGTAGACGGTTGTCGATCTCTAGAAGATCTCCTGAGTGGAACATCTGGTACTGGCAACTGCTCATGAACTTCATTATCCATCTCTACCTCTATAGGAGCATCAATATCACCTGCACCCTGCTGGTCATCACGAACTTTATCTTCAACTTGACTTGGCACAACTGTAGAAGGAACTATATCAAAATCAATCAAGTCAGTTATAAATTCCGGAGCACTTTCTTCAAACTTCGCAATATCTTTGATGTCCTGATTCTCCATAAATACCACATCGTGGCTTCTGATAAGTTTCTTCTGCACCGGATCATAAAATCTGTGCCTAAACTCATCCTCGCCATAACCGATGAATACGCACGGTCTACTCTTCATATCAAGCTTAGATCTTTCATCCTTTGGAATATGCAAAAATGCCTTGCATCTAAATACCTTTAAGTGATTGTAGGAGACATCTTTACCTGTCCAAACTCCATTTGGAACATCAAACTCAAGAGGTACACACGGTGTGAGATTCAACACATGAACCACTGTATTCAAAGTCTCACCCCAAAAGCATCTTGGTAACCCTGCTAGTGAAAGTAAACATCTCGTCCTTTCAATAAGCGTTCTATTCATCCTCTCAGCTAACACATTTAGCTGAGGCGTCTTTGGAGGTGTCCTTTGATGTCGAATGCCTTGATCCTTGCAATAATTATCAAAAGAACCACAATACTCACCTCCATTATTGGTTCGCATGCACTTTAGCTTCTTCATAATCTGTCTCTCAACTAGGGCATGAAACTGCTTGAAGACACCACACACTTGATCTTTAGTCTTCAAGATATAGGCCCACACTTTCCTTGAATGATCATCTATAAAAGTCACAAAATAGAGACCACCTTCAAGCGTCTTGGATTTCATAGGACCACAAACATCAGAGTATACTAAATCAAGCATCTCTAGCTTTCTCGAGGGAGTGGATGATTTGAAAGATACTCTAGTTTGCTTGCCAGCCAAGCCATGCTCACACTTCTCTAACGGTTCACCTTTCATTCCCGGTAAGAGGTTCTTCTTTCCCAAAACCATTATTCCCTTCTCGCTCATGTGACTAAGTCTTTTGTGCCACAATTTAGTTGTACTCTCTTTCTCGAATGCATTAATAATGCCACCACAAACTCTAGCTTGTGTCACGTACAACGAAGCACACTTTTCACCTCTAGCCACGACCATAACACCTTTAGTGAGCTTTCATGAACCACCACCAAAGGTATGATGAAAATCTTCATCATCTAGCTTGCCTACTGATATCAAATTCAAACGAATGTCAGGAATTTGATTAAAATTTTTCAGAATAAGAGTTGTACAATTTTTCGTCTCCAATCGCACGTATCCTATGCCAATAGCTTTTGACAATCCTCGATTTCCCATCTTAACATTGCCATAATCCTCAGATGTATTAAATGAAAAGAGATCCTTTCGACTTGTAGTATGAATGGAGGCACTGCTATCTACTACCCAACTGGTCTCATCACAAGTCAAGTTAACATCTTCTTCATCACACAAGAGAATAAACTCTTCAGTAATAGTAGCAACATCATCGTCATGACTTGCATTCTTTTCTTTCTCTTTGTCATGTTGGTTGTCTCTCTTGAGCTTTCGGCAATACTTTTTAATATGCCCTTTTAGACCACAGTGATAACACTCTGCATTGGTATACTTGTTCTTTGGACCTCTGCTTTTGCTCCTCCTCTTTGTTCTGTCACTAAGACTTCTGAGTGCGAAGAGGAACCTTGTGACTTTCTCCTCATCTCTTCATTCAGAGCACTCCCTTTAGCACAATCCATGGTGATAACACCATCTGGAGCTGAGTTAGATAAGGACGTCCTGAACGTCTCCCACGAGCCCGGTAATGTACCTAGAAGCCACAAACCCTGCACCTCATCATCGAACATACCTTGTGGAAATCTTATAAACAACGAAAACTCTAGATGAACATACCTCAAAAATCCAACTCTATTTGCACAACAAACTCAAATAATCTGGGAATTATGACAAGTGAAACGTTTCAAAAAGCGCGAAATTGACCTGAGCCCGAGAGCCCACCAAAAAACCCAATCAAACCATTGAAATGGAATGAGAGGCAAAGAGAGTAATTGGAATGTAGGATTAAGCATCAATGTCTTGTAATTTGAATTATATTTAGTGCACAACCTTTTGGTTGTGCAATGCCTTTCGGTGAGATCCAACTCGTGCAGGAAGAGGGTGGTGGACAACGAATTTTGCGTGCGGTAGAGTGCTTTAATACATAGCCTTGTTAGACTCGTGTTCTGACAAATGTCCAATTGGGTTTATGTGTCTCTTTTCTGTGATGGTATTGTTGGGAAAAATGTCACTATTAGTTTTTTCCTTTTGTAACGGCGCACGTTGTTCGCCGTTAGAGAGCGGTTTGTGCGCCGCTACAGATTGTAACAGCGCACGAACGACCATTTTACCGTGCACCGTTACAACAGCGTTGTTACAAATTGTAACGACGTACATGTGTGTTGTTAGAGATTGTGACGGCGTACAATATCATACGTCGTTAGCGATTGTAACTGAAAGATATGTTCCCTAGCCCAATCTATTTTTGTAAAAACGTTTATCTTTTATTATCAAATAAATTGGCACTTTTATTTTCATTGTGTTGTGAGAATAAAGCTAAGCGTTAATTCACATAAGGTCATCAAGTGTGTCATTACTAATAGTAGAACTATTGGGCAGTGCAATCAATATTGCTAGAAGTAATGCTTGGCAGTTCCCTGGTCATAAAGCTACACATATGCATGCACATATATATAGCGACCTGTGTGAGGATAGCTGATGATCACGCTCTACTGGTCATGGTAAAGGGGTTACCAAGCCGAATCATAGATATCATCTGGAGAGATGATATTGGATGACCCGACCTGAGAAGTGTGTCATACATTAAGTCATGAGCATTCTCAGTTGTCGTAGTATCACTAAATCCTTATAGACTTTGGAGTCTTCGTGGATTCTTGTGTGATAACTTTCATAGTTTGACTTGCTCATCTACGTTGTCCGTAACTGTCTACAAAAGAGGTATGATTAGCAATGCGACGAGTCAGATGAGGAATACAGTTGACGGTCACGGTATTTGTCCCTCACGTACTAGTGGGAACGATATCCGTTTAGCCCTCCCGATGAGAATGACTAAGAGAGTGTGCGGCCGCACCAGTAAATGAAGTGTCATAATAATCAATCATCTCGAGATCAAGAAACAGGTTTGGATAAATAATGGTCACTTTTCTATGCATTATGTCCAAACAAGATATCTAGTGACAAAGGGATTGTGATAAGTTATGACAAAAGGCTAAATCGAATCAACGATCATCATGACCATTGGGTAATCATACTGTCTTACTAGAGACCACTTATGATGGATGGACTAAATGAGATTTTGGCCTGTCAATGAATTATGAGCCTACATGGTCACAAAGAGAAAGCCTGAACCAAAATGGACTTTAGAAGGCTCAATGGAAGACTAGGAGGAAAACCCTAATTCCCCACTCGAAGGAAGTGGTGTTCGCCACATAAAACAAGGGTGTGGAGATCGTCACCTGCCTCTGGGCAGACCGTTTCCTATTTTAGTTTATATTTTGAAAATTAGAAACCAATAAGGAAAAGGCAATTAGGGAGCACGAATTTGAGTTATTTTCAGAGATTGGAAACTCTGAAAAATGGTAGAATTTATTGGGAGAAAGATCCTAACTCTAAGCCTATAACTATGCTGCAACAGTTTAGTGTAAACTTTAATGCGATATTCGCAACACTAGCAACTCCTCATAAATATTCTAGATCTGGCTGACATCCATTAGATCCGATTTGAGGAGAACAATTCTAGTAGATTGTTCTTCGTCAAGTTTCGATCAAGACTTGTTTGTGTGGATGCCGGTAGAGAGCACATCCCGAAGGAGACGTTTTCGACTGATTCTCGAAGGACTTGTTCACTCTTAAAGGTTGTGTAAAGCCGGATCTACAAGAGGTAAATTGAAAATCTAAAACCTTTCATCAATTAGATTTAAACATGCTGTAGATCCTTGCTAGAAATCATGCTTAAATTTTTGTTATTTACTTCCGCTGCACATGAATGAGATCCCCCGTTTTCCAACAGTAACGGCGCACACTGTTTGCGCGCCGTTACTAACGCTAACGACACCGTCTATTTGTAAACGATAACAACACCATTTATGACGTCGTACACGTTACGTCCGTCGTTACAAATATAACGGCATACGTGCCAAGGTGCGTCGTTACAAATATAACGGCGTACGTGTTAAGGTGCATCGTTCCAAATATAACAGTGTACTTGTCAATATGCGTCGTTATATTTGTAATGGCATACATTTGTAGTTGGTCGTTACAATTGTGACGGCGTACGCGTCTCCGTACGCCGTTACAATTGTGACTGTGTACACGTCACCATGCGCCGTTACAAAATATATATTATTAAAAAAATAAAATTTTTATTTTTATTTTCTTAATTAAATAATCAATAATTAAAATTGTTTGAATAAATATTATATCGAGAAGTAAACTATGCAAACTAAGAATCTTTGTACATATTCGGGTCAAATGGAGACATGTTCGGATTTGCAAGCCTCATATGATCCTGGAAGTATCTAAGCATCGTCCTGTTTTTGGTGACAGTGTTCTCAGAATTTTCGGCCCTCCTGTAGCCTCTGTGATATGCTGTGTCGCTTGCTCGAGTTGAGTTTGGAGTTGTGTCAACTCTTCAGCAGGACAACTGGAGGAGGACGAACGTCTTCTCTGTCTCATGATGCAATGTAATCACCCTCGCAACCCCGGGTGCGTCGTCATCGGGGGACTTCGAAGATGTTTCCTTTGGACCTCAGCTCGTGATCGGCAACGTATTGGACCGCTTGTCGCATGAACTCGTCATCCTCAGCGTCGGAAAACTTTCACCAAAATTACGAAAATACCCTTGTTGGGAGGAAAATGTGTGGGAGAAGTTGTGGGAAGGGAAAAGTGGGAGGTTCTGCCAACATTTATACATTTTGTTTGTAACAACGTACATGACAGTGTGCGCTGTTACAAGCTATATTAGTAACGGCGCACATTTAAAGTCCGCCATTACAAACTAACGGTAACAACAACGGCTCGATTTCACACTTAGTGTGTAAGTGTGAAATCATGCTTGCAGAACACACGCAAGTATATAGGATCAAACAGATAATAAAAGTCGGCTAGTAACCAAGTCGAATTACTGACGGGATAAACAACAGGGTCTTTACTGTAATAATGTATGTTGAGTGTAAATTTAAATGACACAATTTGTTTGTGAGTATCCGTGTAATTTGAAGTAATAACCTCTGTTCGAAACAAAGTGAAGCAATAAGTGACAAATGATCAAATATGCAATAGAGAACCAAGGGCGCTAGATAAACACATTAATTAATGAAACGCCGAGATACTATATCTAAGCATACATTTAGTTAGATAACCTATGTCATAAATACCATATTCGTTTCTCGGTATTTGATATGGCCTAACCTCGAGTCAATTTTTATCTTCTCAGGATTAATTTCGACTCAAGACCTCATAATTAACCTCACAAACTCGGGCTAATGCTTAATTATGGGTGTCAACCTACGAGCTTGATTGCTAACCCAATGTTACCTAGCTCCGTTACTACACGTCCCTCTCGAGAATCATGAATTTAGTGTTAGCATTTACGTTTATAACATGAATTTAGTTATATAAATTTTAAAATTATAAAAATATAAACACTTAAACGGCAAGACATAGGCAATTTCTTGCCGAGAATGTTCTAAATTTAGGCAGCCGAGACTTGCCGGGAAGGTTGTAATCTCAGTAGTGTCAGTTCAGTTATTTGGTTTTAATTACAAATAATTATTACATATTACGGTGAATAAATAAAAAAAATTAACTAGTCAGTAGCATCTGAGATAACAAAGATTAAATTTAATATTGACTCGGTTATTAAACAAATTAACACAATTAAAATTGAAAGTGAATGTGAATGTTTAATTCAGTTCAATTATAATTACCTTGTAATTAAATGCAGCATTAAATAATGATCCGAGCTACGTACATATATATATTTATAGTATCTGGTGATATAAGTATCTTTTCAGTTCTGCTTTGCTTCCCCTTTTACATTTTACCCACCAGTGAAAAAATAAATTCAGTGGCAATAAGTAAGACTTAAATGTTTCTGCACATTATTTTTCAGTAATGAAAACCATTTTATTCTTTAAATTGAGAAATATACATATACATATAGATTATGACAGTTCAAAGATTAAATTGCGATATATCTTAAAATTAGATAGGTTAATTAACCCGAAGATGATGAGTTCGATATGGTGGTGTTTATATTGATTTTGTTCACATTTATTAAAATTTTATCAAAAATCTAAAGTTGATAAATGGAAGTCAAATGATCATCATCACTTTGATTTCATGTTAATTAATGTATCATTTCAGTGAGAGGATCCCCAAATAGCACGTGCAAACCACAGACCTCACGTGCACCAAAGAGGGAGGTTGGTGCTTTATATTCTTTTGGTTGCTTGATCACTCTTCTTCAACCCAACATCTCTCTGGGTGTGTCTCTTTCTTCTTCTATTTCAATTCCTCTCAAATTTTGATCATCATCATCATCATTTACTTTTTGTGCTTCAAATTTTTCAGAGGAAACCGAGAATGGTTTGTTTTAGACCTCTCTAAATCAGCATTCTCGATTTTGATTTTGCTATAACAAATAATTCATTTTATATAAATTTTTATCCTTTTATATGTACGTGGGGTATGGTATGGTATGGTCTGGTCTCAGCTCGGCTGTGTTGTTCACTCTTGTCTTGTAAATGAAGTTGACTATAATGTGTCATTAATCAATTGATTCTGCATTTAATTCCAAGATTAATCAGTGACACAACAACCAACTGTTTATGTTTCTGTTTAAAGGTGACGTGGCAGAGATCAATCTTTTGATTTGTCCATTAGTCTTCGAGACTTGGGACAAGAGAGAAATTTCAGGACGATCCAATCAATTCAAATTGTCTCAGGTACTAACACTCACAGCCCCACACTTGTATGCTACATTATTATTATTATTATTAAAAATAGTCATATTCTGATTGACACAGTTAGCCCCAAGAAATCTATGACACATTTTTAATTTGAAATTTAAAACCAACTCCATTTACTTTATTTTTTTATACTTGTTACCAGTTTGACAAAAATAAAAAAACCTTTAGAAAGAATCAAAATTAAAGTCAGGAAGTTACTGCGTTTCAACCCTGAGATGAGACAGTAGGTTAGGTGGTGGCAAAAGAGAAGCCTAGCTTTGTTAAAATCTACAAAAGTGATATTGGAGTTTACAGTTTTTACTGTTCCGAAATTCAACTGCCATAAATGACCAAAACAGCAGCAAAAGCTATTTGTTTCGAAGCTAAACCATGAGTCACAAATCTAATGTTTCTTGTTTTTGTTTTGGGTAATTGATATGGTCATGTCACACTTATTTTCCTTCTCTTTACCTAAGGTCTCTTTTTTTCTTTTTACGAATTTACCCTTGGGACCAATGCATCAGGTCACGACGCAAAAACAATTATGTCTTTCGATCATTTTCTTGCCTATGTTACCAAAACAGACTCGCTTTGTAACTATTCTATTAAGTGTCGACCAACTCCTTTTTCTTCCCCTACCCACCCGTATTTGTCGCAATTCAAATTTGTTTGTGAATAGATTTAGCCTTCATAGTTGGAGTAACTCATATTGACGGGAGAAAATCTCACAATGAGATTTCTCACTTCTGTGTAAACGGTAAATGTACCGATCGTTAAGTAATACGCGAGTATTTTGTTTCAGTGTTTTCAACGTACAAAAAAAATGCAAATCTATAGATATGGACACCAAAATTATGCGGGTTCAAAACGGATTTGGATGTAAGAGTTGAAAGAAGGGTGACATTAATGACACCAAACAATATTTCCATACTTTCTAAGTCAATCACTCTAACTCGCTCGACAATGCAACACCTAACAATTAACTCATGAATATCACAATATAATGAGATCGGAATTTCAGATTTTCGGGAATTGTCTAACTTAGAGAGGAAATTAATAAGAAATATATAAGAGTATCGGGCATCCTAACCCACTTTAATATCAACTTTCAAGACAACTAAAGGTGGTATTACTTAGTAACTTAAAGGTCTAATAAAATTTCTTTATTTTCAGATATGCTCTTATGTCCATTGTTAAGGTCATAAACATCGTTAAAAACTATTCAATCAGGTAGGGCCTTAGGGGCCTAGGCAGGGGATCGGGCTAATTTGCATTTTTTGTACTTTTAATATATTTATTTAACGAAAATATATAATATGTTACATAAAAAATTATTTAACATGTGAAAATATTTCAAAGTTAAGATTAAGAATTTTTTAGTAAAACTAATTAATACTAGACTACTAAGTTGATGTGTTGATATATGGTGATTGATCATTCTAGTCATGTTTTTTCTGAAACTTCTTGTCATGTGAATATATGATAATATACTAAGTTAATACGTCATCAATACTAACTCAAGGATAGAACAACGAACTTTAAATTGATGTATATATTGTATAATACCCAAAATAAATAATAGTATTTTCAGCTAAATGGGAGAGCATGTACATGGCAGTTAAATGGTCCTTGGTTCAAATCCTATCATGTGCACACTCTATTTTTATAGACCACGAATAGGCCAGACTAATTAATAGGCCCAATGAAAAAAACCGAAACCGACCTGCCTAATTAAGCCTGAACCGTCCGAATGGGCCCATATAGTCACCCGCTTGGCCCGCTCAACGTTTATGCCCACTGCCTTGGCCCAAATTACAATGGTGGGCCTGATTAGGGGCGCCCAGTCGTAGCCGATAGGGGTGAACGTGGGTCGGGTTGGACAGTCCATTCCTTGTTTTTGGGCCCAATCTGAACTCAGCGGGTTGACAATTTTCATACCCATTACCGGCTCATAAAGAGTGTTGCCCGCTGGACAAGTAGGCGGGTTGAGCACGAACGGGTTCCGGGTTAGTCCAGCCCGTCCATAACATTAAAAAGCTATATTGAACACAAAAACTGATTGCAAAAATAAATTATGTACACAAAATCAAATTGCAAAATTAATACTTCAATATCACAAAAACATATTGTTAATAACATTTAAAGTAGTTTATATGAAAATTGTGTTTTTCAAACTTGTTTGCTAAAAAAACTTAAAATGTTCTTTTCAAAATTAGTGTGGGTTGTGCGTGTCTAGTTAGTTATTTAAGTTTATTAGGCCGGGTTGGTCCGGACACCCCACTTCATATCCGCAACCCGGCCTGTGATTAATATATGGTGCCCGTTCCCGGCCCGGGTCACTCCTGGTTGGGTTATGAGCGGACCGGTTGGTCCGGGTCACGGGTTGGGCCGAGTTTTTCAGACATTTATGCTCACCCTTAGTAACCGATATTTGCAACATTGGCTATTACAACGTATCCATTATGTCTTGATAGCGTGAAACCATGTATCTACTATCTAGGGATGGAAAAAAACTCTGAACCCAATGAACTCGCCTCGATTAGAACAGTGAAACCTAAATATTTTAGAGTTAGGGTTGGGTTCGAGTTTTTTGAACGGGTTTTTGAGCGGGTCGATCTATACCTGATTCGATTTTGACCCGCACCCGTACGAATTTAAAAAAAAAACAAATTATATATTAATATTATATGATATAATATAATATAATATAATTTATATTCTTGTTAATGATTTAACGGAAAAAAGTGAAAAGTAAGTTCCAATTATCATCTAACATTAAAAACTAAAATTAATATAATTTAAATTCTATTTAAAGTTTTTTTTGCTTGTATTGTAAAAAAATTGTTAATGCCATTAATATTTGAATTTTCGGGCCGGGTTTCGAGTTTCGGGTTTCGGAGAAAATTTATACCTGGCGATTTTTTTATAGTTCGGGCACCGTTCGAAGCCACCGAGTTTCGCTAAACCCTTGGTTCCCATTCTTACATGTATCACGCCTTCTCTTAGGTAGACATTGAGTTTCTTCATCTTAAGTCACCGTCTCTTCTCTTCCTCGATCTTCCTCTGTCTACACTCTCCTAAATCTTAAATTTAACAATGAGAGCTCCAAAATTTGAAATACCCTTCATCAATTTATACTAACACTGAAAAAGGGGGTAGAATTAGAATTTCACGTGTTTCAACAAGTTAGATCGTGATTGACGAATCACGTGGACATGGTAGCAACCCTGACTCTCTAACCCGTCGTTTGACTTCGACGTTGCGGCTCTCTGCTTGTGCGACTGACGGGATATGGGGAAATGGTTGCAACTCATTACTCTTGGAGCTCTTCTAGCTAGAGCTAGGAACTTACGAGGTGCTACCATGCTTCTCACTAACATGTTTTCATTAATGAAACTCTTTGTCGCGTTTTGTGTGACAGAAAACACGAGTCTGTGTGAAGTGTCATGCGACCGAAGGAGTATAGTAATGGGTTGACACCATGTGTCTCTAACCAGTCCCTGGATTCTGAGAGATGACATCTCTTGTCTGCCTTGTACTGCATCTGCCTGGGTAGAATGACGGGTCGGCAACCTGTCTCTCTAACCCGTCATTGCCTTTTATCTCCAAAAATGATTATTTTGCCCCCGAATCACTTTTCTCCTCGTTTTCGGTCCAAATATTTGACTTGTTTCTCGAAAATCCATTTTATCTTCGTACGGATGTTGGACGAAATCATGTTAAAGTTGGGAGATTTGTCTTGAGATGGAACAAAAAATTCATCTCCCATCATATACAAAATAGTTATTTTTTTCCACCACATTGCTGGAGATGGTTCCAAATTTATATAACGAAAATGACATTACCTCATTAAGTTGTAACATTTTCTTTTATTATTATAGGACCAAGAACACTTTTTTGTTAAAAAAGTTTAGAGTTACACGTCATTCGTGTGAGACCAAACTGTGAATTCTTTTTGAAAATTTTATCTAATCGTGCAAAAGCTAAAATGCTAGCTGCAGTGATTACTAGCATTTTTTTGTTTACCGTTATTTTTTGCAAGGAAATGTACAATTAATAATATTAATTGTTAACATTTTTTTCTTTATAGTTATTTTATACAAAAAAGTTAATATAGTTGACGGTGGTTTTGAACAATTTTTCCTTTCTAAAATTAATTTAAATTTCCAACAAAAAAAGTTAGTCCATAGCGTGAGCCTCGGGTGATAATACTGTCCATTCAAAATAAAAGTTGTGAAATGACAATGTGGTATTGGTGTGGTACGCACGACATTTTGTAGTGTGTGAGTTTTAAAATGTGACTATTTTCAACGTGATGATGATGAATTCATGAAATTACTATTTGTCTCAGCAATGTTTAACTAGTTATTTAATCTTTGAAAATGATTGAACAGCCAGTCCGGGGGCAATAATGTCGTAATTTACGTACTCCAATCTGTTCATGTGAAGTTGTGATATGTTATAGGTGGTGGTGTTGAGTTAGATGATGAGGCGAGGAGAGATGGAGGAGAAGCCAAATCGTAGAAATGGGACACCCTTGCCTTGGAGGCCCGGGAAGCGGTGGCGGTCGTGCACCGGCGGGATGGTAGCGGACTGCGTGGCCCTCTGCTGCTGCCCCTGCGCGGTGGTCAGCATTCTGACGCTGGGTCTGGTTAAGGTGCCCTGGAAGATGGGCAGGAGGTGTTTGGGTCTCACCAAAAACAACACAAAAACAGAACATGACTGCGTTTTAGTGGAGAGGCACGGGAAGCTTAGGAAGGCCGAGGTGGGAGGGGCAATGTGTGAATTTTCGACCAATTCCTCTCAAGAGGAGAAAGTGTGGTCGGAGCTGTACGAGGTCGGGGAACTTGGTTTCGGTAGGGTTTCTCTTACTGGCCAAACAAAGGCCATTTAGGGAAAATACTCTCTGTCTCTATTACATTGTTCTTCTCAATTTAATTTGAAATATTGAAATCCTAATATATTTAACTGCTTCGAAATTTTTGAAATATTTTTCTAATCTTGTATCTTCCCAGATAAGGAACTATTCATATGATACATATATGAGGGCTGTTGCGACTAGTGAAGTGAAAGTCCGGCTTTATAAATTTAGTAGCCGCAAAGACATTCTTTCCGTCACTATAAAATATTGTAGCCGCCAACTTTCACTATATTGTCTGCAGCTACTAATTAATAATTTCCAGCCGCACAGTACAACCGGTCCGCTACTACTAAATATTTTTACCCGTAGATTTTAACGGTTTGTCACTACAAATTTTTCATGTAGCAGCCTAACAATGTTACTCCGCAGCTACATTATTTAGTAGCCAAACTTTAACTTGGCTCGCGGCTACTAACTAGGATCTCATCTTTTTCAATTCACGTGCAGTTTTTTTTATTAAAAGCAAAAATCTTTTCTTTTTCATCCTCATTCTCTATTCCTCTCAAATTTTCTCTCCTCTTCCTCTATACTACTTGTTCCCTTCTATAGTTTTGTGTAACTTTAACCAACAACGTGATATCTCTTTTGGTGTGTTAGCGTAAAATGATCAAAATACTCCTTATTATCATTTAAAATTTCAATAGCATGTCATTGTGAGTTTTTTTCTTTATTCTTCTATCCACCTCACGCTTCCCAATCTCTCCCTCTCCCCATCCTCCCGCGTTTCCTATGTAAAACTCCTCTGTACCTATTGAAGTTTGTGAGAAGTCTAATTGTCATAAATCTATGACTATGTATGACTGCATCTTTTGGCTTTCACGAGATTTTGTCTCCCAAGAAGGGATAAACTGCAATATTTCATCTGATCGAGAGCAATTGGTCACCTTGTCAAGCAATTCGCTAAGCTGATGGGCAATTATGTCATTGTAAGAGTTGGGACTTAAGAAAAGTTGTGTACCATTGTTAACTTGCTTCATGTTTATTTTAAAGTAACCACATTGATGTTGCATACACACTCACAAATAGAAAGATAGCAAGAACTATTAACTTTTCCATTAATTTTTGAAGTAAGAAAACCAAATTGCTCTTGTTTGGTTTCAAATTTTCAAAACATGCGATTGGTCTCTATGTTCTTTGTCTCTGCAACACCGAGCAACTCGACCCTCCGATCGACTTCGCCGACCAATCTCTCCCTCCTCGTTACTACCCGAAACTCGTCGAATGCAAAGACTCCTCTGTAAAGTCGATAAAGTCGCAATTTTTAGTCAGAATTGCACGAACCTAGTCGGCTCCGATATGCTGCTGGTCGGAGCAGAGGTTGTTTCGCTGACCTGGGCCTCTCTGACCTCATGATTCTAGAACCCGGAGGTGTTTTTCGGCGAGTTTGTTTGCTCGGCAGTCGCAGCCATGGCAGAGGATGGCCTCGTCGGCGCAGCAGAAAACAGAGGCCTCCTCTTCGATGGTCCTTGACTTACACATGCTTGGCTGAGCCAAATTGTGACATCTTCAACATCCCTTCAAGACCCGGATATGAACTATTCAACACTTTTTTATCATGAATTTTGTTATACTTTAGCATATTCATTTAAAAATTTAATGAAGTTCCCATGCCTTAAGTCCCTTTTCACCTCAAGAAATAGCCTATGTGCAAAAAGGAGAGGAATGCTCTCCCGAGAACTATTCAACATTATTGAGTTATGTTGAAAGCGTGAGTTGAAGGAATTATTTGAGGGTTCCAATAATATAATTTCATGCCCATACAAGAAATTAATCTCAAATATCCGTAATAATTTAGATCTTGCATGATCATGAATTGATCACGAGATCTTAGATTATTACGAATATTTGAGGTTAATTTCTTGTATGGGCATGAAATTATATTATTGGAACCCTCAAATAATTCCTTCAGTGGTATCAGAGGCTTGGTTATGCATGATTTTGTATTCGAGCATGATAGGCTAGAATTAATTTTGCGATTTAATTCGGTATTGTGAATTGGAAAAATTGCAAATTATATGTTTTGGTTAATGAATTAATTCCTGGAATTTTTTTAAATGTTGCTGAAAAATATTAATTGATCGAGTAAGATCAGGATCGAGACCTGTGGGAGGCCGAGGCTAGCCGAGAGGCTAACCCCGGCAGCGCCACGGGCCGATCGGTCGGAACGGGAAGGCCGACCAGATCTGCCCGTGGCAGATCTGGCCGAGCCTCTCGGCTCCGAACAGGCGAGGGCTTCGGCCCGACCAGATCTGGCCAGGCAGCCCGCCACGGCCAGCCCTCACGGGCTGGTCGGCCACGGCGCGGCTAGCCCTGGCGGCTAGGGTTTTGGCCGAACCCTAATTGGCCCTCGGGTCAATTTTGGTCCGGTCAAACCAATTGGATTCGTGTCATATCCGACCCAGAAAAATCTAGAATTTTTCAGCAATTATTAATTAAAATTTCAGACCGGTTCGGTTTCGATAAACCAGCGCGTGAACCGATTTAATTCAGAAATTAACCGGTTCAAGAAACGGTTTCGATAAACCGTATTTTATGATTTAAATCAAGATAAAATTGGAATTAATATGCTTGCTTGATAACATGCTTGTTTGATAATATGATTGTTTGATAACACGGTGTTTGCAACATGATTGCTAAGTTAGCCCGAATTTAGAATTTAATTTCGGTTTGCAACCTGCGAGTTGCTTATGGGTTGTAATGTATTAGTGACCTGCGTGTCACATCATTTATATTATTTAAATTAAATGTAATTACAAAGTCCCAAGACAAGAAGAACTGAAGAGAATGACGGTAATCCCGAGGAGGCGTGGAGCCAGTGGGAGTCTAGGAGAATGAGGAAAGACAAGACCTAGTATAGGTTCTAGTTTATTCCAGTAGGGTTAGCGAGCTAGCTAAAGAAAATTTACATTTATGTTTATGAATGTATGGTTGAATGTGTGATTCAATTTTCATAAGTTCATGTTAATAAGATCATCACCCACATGTGTAAAGATTAATAATAATTAGTTAATCACGCACATGTAAACCGGAATTGAAATTATCTCTACATGGATTTGTAGATGATAAATTCAAATTAAGATCAAATTATGATCAGTGATAATGAATATTTAAAAGGCAAATAATTTCAAGTCAAGCTAGATGCCGCCCACTTTTCATCACTTCGATTAGTTCTCGGACTCATGGGTGGATACGATTAACGTGGATCCATGAGAATGGGTTCTAATAGAAGATGGACCAGTTTGCATGGGTGCGTGCGCATTAGCGTAGTAGCCATGCAGATTGGACCATGCGTTGAAAATTGGTTGACTTGGCTGCGATTCTCAGATGATCTGAGCCAGGGTATCAAATATAGGGCAATCTCGTATACACACAATGTATAAGCCCTAGCCAAGAATCACATAGAATTGTGAAAGGACTGGACTGTCCTACTCCAATGTCCAAAACTGGGGCGATGAGATTAACTCACTTCAGTTTTGGGTATGCGGAGATCTTGGTTTAGATTCAGACACAAGAATCAGAAATGTTCATAATCAAGTATCTCTTACTTCAACTTAATTAAGAATCTGATCGAATTTATTTTCATGTATAGATTAATGGCACCGTCGCAACCCAAATTAACACGTTCTCGCAGTGAAACCTTAAAGTCTCTTCTGTCGAATAACAGGCTGACAGGGACCAACTTTCTGGTATGGGAGAGGAACTTGAAGCTTGCACTTCAGTATGACAGACAGGAGTATATCCTTACATACAAACCTTTGATTGAGCCTGCAGATGATGCCAGCGAGGCCGATAAGTACGCTTATGACAAGTACATAAGTGATCGACAAGATGTTGGCATCCTCATGGTCGGGTCCATGGAAAATGACACCCAGGACCAGTTCATGCATCTCATGGGAGATCCCCAAGAGATGATGGAGGAAATTAAAATATACTACCAGAAGAATGCTCGTGTCGAAAGATACGACACTCTTAAAAAGTTGTTTTATAGCAGGCTGAATGCTGGTGAGGCAGTGAGCCCACATGTCCTTAAGATGAAGCGGCTCTTTGATCGCTTGGCCAGTCTAGGTCATAAATTCACAGAGCAGCTGAAATCAGACATTGTCCTGATGTCGCTTCCAAAGGTTTATGGAGATGTGATCACAAATTACAATCTCCATAATATGGAAAAGACCATCAAGGAACTACATGGAATGTTGGTGACAGCAGAGAAAAACCTCAAGGGCAAGACCCCTGAGGTTCTGATGGTCAATAAGGGTGTCAGCTTCAAAAGAGCTGGCAAGCCTACTGGCAAGTCACCAGGACACTCCAACAAGGGCAAGGCACCAGCAGTGTCAGGTAAGGGTAAGGCGCCAATGAACCTAGCTGGGCAGATAAGGGCACCTAGAGGTCCGAGAATCCAAGCGGTTCCTAGAACCGAAGGGAGCACTTCGACCTCAGAGGTGGTCTGTTACTACTGCCAGCAGCTAGGTCATTAGAAGAAGGATTGCAGGTAGCACAAGGATTATGTGAAGAGCTTGCAGAAGGGAGGACACCCTTCAGGACCTGGATCAGGTATTTACGTTGTTGAGTATAATCTCAACGTTACTTTCTCAGACACATGGGTAGTTGATACCGGAGCAGAAACTCACATTTGTGTTAATCTACAGGATCTGGAAAAGTAAGAAGCTCCTTCGGAAAGGTGAGCAGGATCTGAGAGTCGGAGACAACAGTTCGGTGTCAACGACGGCTGTCGGTTCTGTTAGTCTTAGGATGCCCACATGGCTTCTTTTAGTTTTGGACGATATACTATGTGTACCTACATTTAGTAGGAATATTATTTCAGTGTTTCCAGTTTGGACAAACTTTGTTTTGTATTTGTCATAGACAATGACTTATTTACTTTATCAAGAAATAATATCGTTTATGGCACTGCATCTATGGTTGGTGGATTATATATTTTAAATATTGATAAGACTAACTACAGTTCAAACTATAACGTAAATAAGAGGTTGAAGTCGGATGACTTAAACCAGACAGTGATGTGGCACTGTCGTCTAGGCCACATAGGCGAGAAACGCGTCTCGACACTTCATAAGTGTGGGCTATTAAGCCCGTTTGAATTCACACCAATCGAGAGATGTGAATCTTGCATTATGGGTAAGATGACAAAGGCGCTTTTTGGCGGCTTAGGTGAAAGGGCGAGTGATCTCTTGGGCCTAATACATTCAGACGTATGTGGACCCATGAGTACACAAGCCAGGAGAGGTTTCAGATATTTCATAACCTTTACTGACGATTTCAGTAGGTATGGGTATGTCTATTTAATGAGACATAAGTCGGAGTCCTTTGATAAATTCAAAGAATTCCAGAATGAAGTACAGAACCAGCTTGGTAAAAGTATAAAGGCATTTCGTTCCGATCGAGGTGGCGAGTACTTAGATCAGGAATTTCTCAGTCACCTAAGGGATAACGGTATACTCTCATAATTAACTCCGCCAGGAACCCCTCAGCTGAATGGTGTTTCCGAACGGAGGAACAGAACCCTGCTAGACATAGTTCGTTCCATGATGAGTCACGCCGACCTTCCAGTATCTTTCTGGGGCCATGCCCTAGAAACGGCCGCATTCATATTGAATCGAGTACCTACAAATGATACAAGACAAGGATCAAAATACAATTCATATAAAACACAATCAATCACTAAGAGCAACCAGTCTAAGAGGCTCTAGGATTTGTCGTGTGGACATATTATCGGGACTCTAGTAGCCACCGGAGTCAGAGATTTGTGGGTAAGGAACGACACGTCGATCTTGTTACGTAATCCACATATAAGCTTAGTCCTATCCAACAGTGGTATCAGAGCTGAACGTGTTTCAGTTTTTTCCCCGAATTATTTAAGCATATATGCGTGCTCGATTTGATGATCATATAGATGTATATAGATATGTGTTGTTTATATATACACGTTTTTTATTATTATATATGCATGTGGTGCTTCAATTATTATATATATGATCATGATAGATGCGTTTATGTGTGTATATATGTGTGTATTGAGATGATTTATACGAGATCAGTTATGTACATATACATATATATTAGGGTTAATTACAACTTACTATACTTATTTGGAGCTCTTTTACAAATTACTATATCTATTTCAAAAAGTTTCATTTGAGCTCACCTAGTTATACTTTTTTTACATTTTGCTTTAACACCGTTAAAATTTGGATGGAAAATTTCATTAAAATGTGAAATGTCTAAAATACTCCAAACTATTTATCAAGTTTTTTAGAGTAATGCCCTTTTTGCCGAACTTCTTCCTTTACTTTGATTTTGTTGTTTTTTTAAATTCAATTTGATTAAGATGGAAGAAATCTTCACAAAATCAAAGGGACAATAAAAAAAAGGGGTAATGACAGTTGACTACACCCAACTATGTCACGTTTCAAATTTAATACCCCAACTTTCAAATTTTCATTTGGGATACCCAAAAATTAAATAAGCGACACTTAGTCCAACGTCTGTTAAATCTAACTGAATTGATCTGTCAAAAAGTCTAAAATGCCCTCAATAGTTTTGTTCTGTTAAACTGGTCTGATTGATTCAATTGATATGATTATGAAATGACTATTTTACCCCTAATTGAGTACCCAATTTAACTGATAAATTGAGGGCAAATATGACTTTTCACTTGTACAAATAATAATTATAATTTTTTAATATATATATATATATAATATTATTATTAATTATATATTATCATTAATCATATTATTAATCCTTAATTAAACATAATTAACCCTAAATCTACTTCTAACCCTAAACTGCCGCCACTCCACTCTCCTCCTCCGCGACTCCGGCCGCCACTCCACTCCCGTCTCCGGCCGCAGCGCTCACGAACGGAGCCACATCTTCCTCCACGAGAAGGGAGGGACCAGCTTCCTTCGCCCGTACTTGGGTTCGCCGCCGCCATCCTCCTCCTCTTCCTGGAGCCTGCAGCTCTTCTAGGTCTTCACCAAGAGGCCCAAGTGTGGGTTTCTGGAGGACCCGCGGAGGTGGGTCGATCGAGAACCGCCAGGAAGAGGGCGGAGATAGGCCTCGAGAGCCGGCGTTCCGGCCACCGGAACCGCCTGCTTCGAGGAGATGCAACCCATCACCCACCAATCCCCGCCGGCATCGATCGAGAGGGTCGAAGAACCGAGATCGAGATCGACCCAATCTGAGATTTGGTTACAAACTGGGTGAGATTCGCTATCGACCCCACATTTGCTCCAACGGATCAGCTTCAATCTCGCTCCCCAAAACTCTCTCTCTCTCTCGTGATTTCTGGGTTTTGCGAGTCAAGATCTGTGGAGCAACTTTTATGGGTCTCGAGAGGATTGGGATTGGGTGGGTCCGAACCAGAAATGGTTCCGCTCAGAGCGAGGTCCTCACCCCTTCTCGTGGAGGAAGATGCGTTCGGGTTCGATCCGGCGTGCCTGTCGTCGGGGAGGACGGAGGCGAGGTTCGCGGCGGCGTTCGAGGACGGGGTCAGGCTCTGCAACGATCGGTTCGGCGGGATCTTCCCGATCGTGTGGAAGGTGAAGCGATTCTTCGGGATCGGATCCGAGAGGCGGTTGCGGATCGCGATCGAGGAGGTTCGCGAGTTCGGGAAGGTGGGGGTGAGTCGACGGAGGTGGGGGTGGGTCGACGGATTTAGGTTTAATTAATGATTATGATTATTATTAATGTGATTTATAATAATATATAATAATAATAATAATAATAATAATAATAATAATAATAATAATAATAATAATATATATTTAAATATTAAAAAATTATAATTATTATTTGTGTTATTGAAAAGTCAGATTTGCCCTCAATTTATTAGTTAAATTGTGTATTCAATTAGGGGTAAAATAGTCATTTCATAATCATATCAATTAAACCAACCAGACCAGTTTAACAGACCAAAATGATTGAGGGCATTTTAAACTTTTTGACAGACCCAATCAGTTAGATTTAACAGACGTTGGGCTATGTGTCGCTTATTTAAACTTGAGGTATGTCATTCGAAAAATGGAAGGTGGGGTATTAAATTTGAAACGTGACATAGTTGAGTATAGTCAAGTGTCATTAACCCATAAAAAAACCCAACTCAAATTTCCATGTACTTAGATTCACCAAACAAAGCTCGGTAAATTAGGGTAGTTAAAGTCACTAGCAAAGCTCCATGTACAATTAAGGTCACGAGCTGTGGTCCACGTCGAGGTGTTGGAGCGAGACTTAGAAGCTTCTCCACTGCTTGCAGAGGACGCTGGTCTGGGCGGCGGATTTGGTGTTCACCGTCGATCAGGCGCAAAATCGTTCGAGGTCGGCCTCGATGACTGGAAAGACTCACTCACTAGACTGAATTAGTGTTTATAGCCTCCCCTGTTAGCTCGCTTTGACTTCCGAAAATGTTTTCTGAACATCGCCGACAAATTCATTTCTTGGTGAGTGTTTGAAAGAAATTGACGAGTATAGGTGAGATATTGAGATCGATGACGATGAAGCCAAAAGGGAAAACTACTTTTCAGATTCGGATTAATCTTTGCTCTAAGCAATCTCAGGATTATTGTTTATTAATAAGGAATTTTATTTTTTTTGGGACCAAAATAGAAATGAAGGGTCTGAATCTCTGCAACCAGAGCCAATTGATTCCTTGTCGGATGAAAATCAACATTTTTCTCAAAAAAAAATTACATCTTAAAAACATTATTATGTAATTGATGGTTTGATTTGTTTTGTAATTATTTATTTGGCTTGTAATGCAATTTGTACAATTTATTATTTACTTGGCATGGAGTTGGAAGAGGGAGGGACGATTATTGACAGAGAAAGGGAGTTGCAGAGGTTGTGAATGAAAGAGAAAGGAAGTTGTAGAGGTTCTTTTTCCCAATATTCACCTTTCATTGCCTATGCATCACACGAGCATGGAAACCGCCGGATTATTACATGCACATTTGTTGTAATTAACCCTATATATTATACCCCATGCATTAGATTATTTACATAAGCATATATGTTTTGGTTATTAGATATTTACATATACGTGTTGATATACAATTTGATCGTAAGATATACATGTGGGATTTGATGATTACATATGCGTATATGTATAATCTTTATGTGTTTCTGTGATTTTACAAGTTATATATATTTTGGTTCGATTATATATATATATATAGGGATGTACTCCACTACAAACTCCACCAAAACGTCCAAACGTCCAAACCTTCATCTGCCCATCCATTTTTTTCGCGAGCGACGATCAAGCGACACGTGTTAGAGCGGTTCACTAACACTGTTAGTCACAAATAGACGAACAGCTGAGGGCACACTCGTCATTCCAATATTATATTTGATGTATAACGTTATATGTTGAATTGTATAACATCACATTGGTGTGCTGATCACGCATTTAAAACGCGATCATTCAACGGGTTGCACTAAAAATAGGCTCATTTAAAGCGGGATCACACATTTAAAGCGGGATCACACATTTAAACCTCGATCATTGAGGGATTCACGCTAAAAATGGGTTAGATCCACAGAGCATGTGTTCATCGATACAATATATAACAACATGTTATACATCGACAGTAAGACAGTCATACACAAACCTCTGAAAGTGGGTAATCGTTTTATATGCTGCTGTACATCATCTAACTACACTAGTTATACAATATATAATATCATGTTATACATGGTACACCACCATCAACTATTTGTTACCAAAATTATTGATGATTAATTGAATATTTATTTCTAAATTAAATAAGCATTTAATGCAAATATCTAAGTAGAACATAAATTTTAAGTCAACAATCAACTATTCGTTACCAAAATTATTGATGATTAATTAATGATTTATTTCCAAATTAAATGAGCATTTACCACAGATATTTAAGTGCGACATTAATTAAAAGTCAACCAAGCTAATATACGATTATGATCTCAATAATATGAATCATCTTTAACATAAGTGATATAATACAAACCGACATGTTATACATGATACATTGACATGTTATACATGAACAGGAAGACAGTTGCATACTTGATTAATCTAAAACATGCCCGAAGGTCAAGCGCCTACAAAAACATTAGAAACACATAAAATGAGTAAGAAACATGCAGCGACGGTGGTCAGTCGTTGTCATCCTCGTCGTCATTGTCTTTTGAACCTCAGATTTGTTGTACATGAAAGAAAAAACTTTGATCGGATTGAAAATGGCTACAAAAAAACAAATTAGAAATCAATAACAACATAATCGACAACAGATCTAACATGATATATCGCTACTCATATTAGATCAAAATCGGCTTCAATGAAAAAACAACAAATCGAAACTACAAAACAACGAAATCAACATAATATGAAACCGAAAATCGCGCTACTTACTGATCATTCTCATCCTTATCGAAGACAACAAATCACACGCCTCACCGATTCTGAATCGAAGCCAAAATCGCTTTGCAACAAGTTAAACGTCGCGTGCGTTGTTATGAGAAGCCAAACCGTCGAAATGGGGTATTAGGTCTGTTAAGCGAAAAGACCCCAATACCCCCATTTAAACGTCTGACTCTGTTAAATGGGGAAACTCTCCATCCACGCCAGGTGTCATCATCTCCTCTCTCCCGGATGCATCCAACGATTATACATTAGTTTGGACGTTTGGACATTTTTGGGGAGTTTGTATTTGATACATGCTCTCTCTCTCTCTATATATATATAGGGAAGGGTTCGAATGAGAACTAAATGTGTCGTGAGAACATGAGAACCACTAGACATTCATTTATTTTCAATGGACAAAGTGTTTTCGTTGGACATTCACCTATTTCCGTTTGACATTCATTTTCATTGGATATCACCATTTTCTTTGGACATTAATCTATTTTCGATAGATATTCGCTTATTTTCAATGGACAAAGTTAGTCCTCACAAGGAGGTTTTGTTCTCATTTGATTTGTCCTCTCTCTCTATATATATATATACACATACATACATACATACATATATATATATATACATACATACATACATACATACATACATACATACATACATACATACATACATACATACATACATACATACATACATACATACATACATGTATACATACATACATACATACATGTATACATATATATATACATACATGTATATATATATATATATACATACATGTATATATATATATATACATACATGTATATATATATATATATATATAAATGTAGATGAATAGTGCTTTTTTAAATTCTTATACACTTGTATATGCATGTTTCTTATATATATATATGCGTTGATTTTATATATACGGCTTGGTTGTTTAAAGCTCCTGCATCTATACATATATATACAACGTTTTGATGATTATATATATATAATAGGGAAAACTTCACTTATCTCCCCTGTACCATACTCGATTTTCACATAACTCCCCTGAAAAATAAAAGTGGTCTGTAGAACTCTTGAAGTACAATAAAGTTTCACTTAGCCCCAACGGTGTTAGTTTGCTTGTGAAATGTCCAAAATACCCTCGCAGTATAATCTCAAATTATATAATTATTTGATTAAATGTTAAATGACTCTTTTACCCTTTATTAAAGAACATGATCAACTCATATTTCAAGGGTAAACATGTCTTTTCAACCTATTTATTTATTCTAATAAATAAAAACATTAAAAAATAATTTGGGAGGAGCTCTGGCGTTGCCATAGCCTCTGCCGCCTTCATTCGTCCGCATCCATCACCGTCCGCGCCTCACTGCCAGATGAAGTCGCATGGGCGACAAATCTGGGATCTTCTGGTGAAGGAGGTTGGGCTCCGGCAAGGACACAGTCGCGTGAGCGACAGATCTGGTCTGCCAGAGACATTCGAATTCGACGGTGGCTAGATGCAGGTTCGCGAGGATGGAGGCATGGTCGGAGCCGAGACCGGAAGAGACGTCGGAGGTGGAGGATGGTGGTATTTTCTACCACTAGCCCAATCGATGACGGCGCAAGTTAACATCTCCTCCTCGTACGCATCGTCGGATTCGTCGACAGCAACGCCTCGCTCTCCGTCGTCGACCCTGACCTCGAGCACCCCAAGCTCATCCTCTTTGCGGCGTCGATCTGCGCCGACTCCGGGTCCTCCCACCGCCAAATTAGGCGCAGATTCTGTTACCGCGGCCCTCCCCATTGCCGTCGAGACCGAATCGATCGACGAAGACGGCGACATAATCGAATTGGGGCTCGAGTTTGCCGCTGACGGTCCTGGCGGTGGCTGATCGGCGATGGCGCAGAGCCAGTCCATGTCGACGGGGAGGAGGAAGAGAGAAAGGGAAGAATGAGAGAGGGGAAGAATGAGAGAGGGGAAGAGGTTGAAGACAAGAGCAAATGAGTCATTTTACAAGGAATTTTAAATTTAATTCATTTAAAATTTTTTGATATGAAAAGACAAAAATACCCCAACAATGAGTTAAATTATGTATTTTAATCGAGGGTAAAATGGTCATTTCATATTTATGTAATAATTAAACCATTTGGAGAGAAGGGTATTTCTATCATTTTCTTAAAATAGAGCACTCATGTGCTGGTCACATGACCAAGAACTAAGAACGTTGGGGCTAAGTGTCCAAAGTCGACAACTTCAGGGGCATCGCAGACCACTTTTATTTTTCGGGGGAGTTAAGTGAAAATCGGATATAATACATGGGAGCTAAGTGAAGTTTTTCCTATATAATAATATATATGGTTTGGTGTTGATGAAATTTATACACGTGTTTATATTATATATATATATATATATATATATATAATACGGTTATTGATCTATATATATGTACTTGTACATTTACATGATTAATATGCATATGTTGAGTAAACATATCAGTGATATACATATGTCTGTATTGTGCATAAAAACTATTTTGATCATATCTATGTTGTGATTACGAGTGTATTAAGACTAATGATAAGTATTAGATGCTGTAATTTTACATATAACATGCATGATCAAGATGTTTTGTTTTAAAGGCCAACTTAGTACATATATGCAACATGTATGTTAATGGATATACACATATGAGTATAATTTTTGTGTAAAAGTTAGTACTTGGACTATAAAAAAATAATAAATAAATACAAATATGTTTTGTATATATTTTTCAAGCTAATGTAAATCTGTTTTACATATTGTCATTAATATCTGTGATATTATAAAATGTTAATTTGTTTTCTACATATACATATACATGAATGTGTTTTGTTATAATTATAAATAATAATAAATAAAAAGAATTAATGAATTTTGTTGTTTATATCATTTTGTGATGATTATGAGGCTAGCGAAATTTTTGAGCATGCGATATGAACAATGAAACTTTATGGTAATTTATTTTTTTATGTGCCTAATGTCCATTTAAACTATATACTTGTAGCTGACTAAAAATATGATTGGTGACTTGTCCACAACTGAAAAACTAGATGGTACAAACTATGATATCTGGCATAGGAATATTCAGTATCTTCTAAATGAGCGCGAGGTTCTTGAAACCTTAACCAATACTGTGGCTAAGCCTCAAGACGTGGAGGATGATAAATATTTTGAAAACCTGGAACTCCATGACCAATGGTTTAGAAAGGATCCTTATGCATGCTTTACTATGTTGTTTTGCATGCATAATGACTTGATTGGTGAGTTTGAGACATGTCTTACTGCCAAGGACATGTGGGACAAGTTTAAGATCACGTTTGGTCAAACATCAGCAACAAGACTATGTGCCTTGAACCTGAAGTGGATGGATTATTCGATTGATCCTAAACACAATATGACCGAACACTTACTTGTCATGATACGTGATCTCAAAGCTGCTGTGTGAGATGTGCCTGATGAGGAACAAATTGTGAATGTGCTTCGTTCTCTTCCTTCTGATACTGAAGAATGGAAGAACTTTAAACTCCTCATGTCTCACAGTGAAAATATTAAGACTTTCGCTGAACTTGCTAAGCATGTGGAGATGGAGGTGGAGCGTCAAAAGGCTACTCATGCTACTGCACTTGTTGTTCAAAATAAGTTTTCGAATAACAAAGGTAAGAAGGGGAAGAAAGGACATCGCCCATGTAAAACCACATGGACCACAAGGTGGAATCCAAAAGCAGCATAAGGCTAACGAGCCTAAAGAGGTTAATGTAGCGCGTGTGAAGTGTTACAATTGTGAGAAGAAAGGTCACTTTGCTCGAGAGTGTCCCGGGCCAAAGAAGGTACCTTTCTCCTCTTATGGTCATGATTCACTTGTTTGTTCCTATGCATTAGTTGCTAATTCTCTTCCTGATTGGATTGTAGATATGAGAGCGAGCAAGCACATAGTTCGTGATCGTAATGGTTTTGTGGACTATCATTACTTTCAAGTTGGTTCACATACTGTCATGTTTGGGAACGGTAGTGAGGAAGATGTCCTTGGAACCGGAACCTATCAAATAAAGCTCTATGGAGGCAATACATTGCTTCTACATGATGCCCTCTATGTTAGAGTTGTGCCCTAAGACAATGTAATAAGTCATCTATAATGTAATGTTTTATCATTTTGGAATAAATAAAACTGACATTATATTACTAGTGTGTTGTAGTAATATATTAAATGTGTCTTGATCTATATCATTATGTGTATCAACAATTTTAGTAGAACAATAGATAAGAGAGAGTCACATTTAATGAGTCCCTAGTCAAGTATACTTCATCAGAAGTGATCAATATGAGGATAACTCTATATGATCACGCTCTACTGATCATGGCATGGCGAGTGCCGGAGTCAAATAAAAAATATCATTCTGAGAATGATATTGGACAATCCGATGGTGAGTATGTGGCATAGATGCTGTCATGAGCATACTCATATATCATAGCTTGTCAACGTATCCTTAGATCAATGAGTCTTTGTAGTTACTATGTAGTAGGTAGCTGAGTTTGACGTTGCCTAACGTTACCTGTAAAAGGGTAATCATAAGGGCTATGATTTGCTCAGTAACGGATTACATGAGTGAACGAGTAAGACGGCTAAGGGATTTATCCCTCATGCTCCGACATGAGTATGATATCTGTTAGGGCCACTTGATGAGTATGACTTAAAGAAAACGCATGGCCATGCAAGACGATACGTGGTATCAAGGTTTTCAGTCATCTCACAGATAAAGGATCGGTGATTGATAAAAAAGGATGACGGCTCTATGCCTTGTGATCAATTTGGATATCGTGTGATAAAGGGATAGTGACATAGACGATACGAGGTTAAATCGAATCATCGATAATCACGAACGTTAGGTAATCATAATGTCTTACTAGAGGCCACTTATGATGGAAAGGGCAAACTAGTAATTTGCCCCGATCTGCCAACGGGTCGTGAGCCTAGAGGGTCATACACTTAAAGCGATAAGGAACGATATGAGAAATATGAGAATTAGGAAAAATTCACTTTCCTGTTTTAGTTAGACCAGGAACGGTCTAGACTAAACCAGAACGGATTAGACAATTTCCGGTCTAGGTGATAAACCAGACGGTTTAGGAAATTGGTTTAAGTGAATTATGGGCTGATTTAAATCAAGTCAATTAATTATAATTTTAATTCTTATTGGGTTTTACAAGATTTTATTAAATGGGCTTAAGTGATTGGCTTGAGGGCTTTTATGGGTTTTAATTATAATTATAATTAAAATAAAACATAAAAGGGAAATGATTGGATTAGAGAATATATTATAAATATACCCTAAACAACTCCCCTCCCCAATCGAACTCTAGACGGCCGAACCCCCTCCTCTCTCTCTTCTTCATCTCTCTTGCCTTCTTCAAGTAAGAACTAGTAAATCTTCCTTGAAGGTCTTGATCCATTGCATCGCTTGTGTGGACTTAATAGAGAGCACATCCTTTTGGTTTTGCTTTGTCAGGATTCTAAAACACCAAGGTACTATTTAAATCATGTATGATCTTATGCCGAATCAAACTGCACTAAGATCTTAAATTACAAGAATCCATTGTTTAATTATGCTTCCGCTGCATGAAATTAATTGACTGGACCCTATGAAATTCATTCAGTGGTATCAGAGGATAGTTGTATGCATGATTATTTTTGAGCATGAATTACATGAATTAATTGCATGATTAGATTGCTAGATAATTTATTTATCGCTTTGGGAACTAATCACATGAAATTGAAAAAATTAAATTTTGGATTTTTTGAAATAATTAGGGTTCCGGACTGATCTGGCTGAGCCTAGATCAGCCTTAAGTGGAGCCCCTTGGGTTACCATGGAAAGCCCTAGGGCTAACCATGGCCGGCGCCAAGGGCTGACCAGGTCGCGCCACGAGCGAACATGACAGCCCTTGCGGGCGACCAAAGTATGCCCTAGGGACGACCATGGAATGGCCCGTAGGCTGTCCATGGGCGACGCCTGGAAAGACCAGGTCGAGCCATAAGGTCGTCCCTAGTAGCCCTTGGGCTGGCCGCGGGCAACTCCCAGGCCAACTAGGTCGGCCCGCATGGGCGATCCCGATCGCTCACGAGCGATTCGTGGTCGAGTCGTTGCGGTCCGACCAGTCTCGGGCTTGAACCGGTCAAATTCTTGATGGTTCGCGAGAAATTTTAAAATCCTACTTTTATTTTCAGATCCGTTTTGGATTCGATAAACCGGGGAAAATAAATTTAATTTATAAATCAATTTAAACCGTCCGATTGAAAGAGATCACCACGGGTTCCAATCGATAAATATCATGCAACGGACGTTATGTAACCGTGGTGATCGATGCAAGCTATGATCTTAATGTAAATTCAACATGTTATATATATATTAAATCTGAAAGTTACCTCTTCTAATCGATGAAAACACAAGCTTAGTGTTTCTCTATTAGGTCCACACAAGCACCACAACCGAAGAAGGTTTTCACTCAAATTTTTGTTATAAATTTTGAGAGAAGCTTGACAACAATGGAGGATGAAAGGGGAGAGAGAATTCAGCAATGAGGGGGAGAGGATGATAGGATTAGTTGCTAAAATTAGAGAAAATAATGGAAGATATTATGTGATTTTAATTTGAAAATTAAAATTGCATATCTATTCTTCATAAACTCTTATTTGCATTTGTTCTCATTCATAACTTAAATCCCTAAATGGGCTTTAAGCCCGTTTAACTAAAACCCAAATTAAACCCATTAACTTGAGTTCTAATTTCAGTTTAGACAAAACGGCTCAATTTCCTCGAATTGATTTCTTCAACCGTCTGGTTAAAACCTTAGGCCAGAAAACTACTGAATCGTTCTCAATTTTCATCCATAATTGCTGTCATGTATCGTGCTTAATGCGTGTGACCCTCTAGGCTCACGAACAATTGGCAGACTGGTAAAATTACTATTTTACCCCTTCCATCATAAGTGGTCTCTAGCAAGACATTATGATTATCCAATGTTCGTGATTATCGATTATTCGACTTAACCTGTTATCGTATATGTCACTGTCCTTTTATCAAACCGATATCCAGATTGATCAATAGGCATAGAATTGTCATCCTAATTTATCAATCATTGTTTCTTGATATCTGAGATGACTGAAAACTGATACTAAGGTATCACCTGCACGACCGTGCTCTTCCTTCAGTCATACTCATCAAGTGGCCTAAACAGATATCTTTCTCATACCGAAGTATGAGTGATAAATCCCTCAGACGCCTTTCGAGTTCACTAGTGCAATCAATATCAAAGCCAATCGAAGCCGTTATAGTTACCCTTTTACAGATAACGTTAGACTAGGTCAAACTTAGGTATTCGTTACATAGTGTACACAAAGACTCCTTGGTCTTAGGATATAATGACAAGTTACGATATGTGAGTATCTCATGACTGGATCTATGCAGCATACTCACAATCGGGTTGTCCGATATCATCGACCTGATGGTATCTATGATATAACTCCGGCACATACTTTGCCATGATCAGTAGAGCGTGATCACAAGGAGTTGGCCTCATACTGATCGATTCTTTAAGAAGCTTGGCTGATCAGGGACTCATCAAATATAATTCTTTTTGATCTATAGATCTACTATTAGTCGTTACACACATAATGACATAGATCAAATTACATTCGATATATTATTACAACACATTAGTAATATATGCCGATTTATTTATTCGGAAAGATGATAAAACATTACATCTGTAGATCACTTATATATTGGACTGGGGCATAACTCTAACAACGATTTCGATAAACAAGAAAATATTTCCACAATTACGCAAGATAAAATTGGATTAATAATGTTGTTTGATATCATATTGGTTGACAACATGTTGGTTGCCACATGATGCATATCTGAAAGCCCTCTAGATGTGAATGTTTAATTTCAAGTTCTTGCAACATGCGAGTTGCTAGTTTTGGGATTATAATTAAATACAACCTGTGTGTCATGAGTTGTTTTAATTATATTATCCAAGTAACGAAGAACGACACAAGATAGAGGAAGACATGGAGCCAAGAGGAGTCTCGAAGACGGTGGGAGTTCCTAAGGAGGCTCGAAGCCAGTAGGAGTCCATAAGGAGCAAGCGAAGATCTTGAAGATTTATTCTTTAGGATTTGTTGTATTGGTAGTGTCCTAGTATCCTATAGGATGGGATTAGCTATGCATATTATTTACATTTATATGTTTATGAATGGATGAATGTATGGTTAATTTAAATACATCGAATGTAGTTTAGACTATCACCCACATGACAAGATTAAAATCAGAAATTAATCACCATGCATGTAATACTGACTTGGAGCTGTCCTTGCATCGAATGTAGTCGATGACTCCAAATTATAATTGTGTCAAACGCAATCAGAGTTTTAAACACAGAATCACAAATAATAACAAGTCAAGCGAGATGCCATCCAAGCCTCGACACTCAGAAAGACTTCAACCTTTGAGTGTGTGCGCCTCCGCAGAGCATTCATAGGGAGAATGACAGATGAGTTGGACAGTTTGATGTGGGTGCGCACGCCTCCGTGTAGTAGCCACATCAGTTCTTGGTCATAGTCGAAACTTGATAGACTTGTCTACGATTGTCAACTAAGGCTGACCTAGGGTATCAGATAGGGTATGCCGTGTACATTAATGTACAGAACATAGCTAGGAGTTACATTGAATGTAATTGGATGAGTTATCCTACCTTGGTAGCTCGGTTGGAGCAGTGAGCCTAAGTTCACTTCAATTGAGTGTATGCAAGGATCATGATTCAGATTCTGAAAGTTTTTTTTCTTTCTTTAGAATCAAATTATTGTTTTAAATCTCGATCTCCAAACTTAAATTTAAGAAATACTGATTAGATTCGTTTCTTCGTGTCGATCTAAATGGAAAACACAACACAAAACAGAAGTAACACATTAAGGGTCCTAGTCGAACAGAGCAAGCTCAATGTCGTGAACTTCGTCGATTGGGACATAAACTTGAGACTATTTCTAAAGTATGAACACAAGGAATATATCCTTACCCAGGCCCCACCTGCTGAGCCAGCACTGAACGCCGCTAGGCCACTAAGGGACACTTATAAAAAATTCCTTAGTGACCAAATCGACGTGTCATTCATTATGATGGGCAGTATGGTGCCAGAGCTGCAGAAACAGTTCATGGACATCTCTGGTGATCCTCATGCCTTTATGGTCGAAATCAAGGAGATGTTCAAGGAGAAAGCTCGTGTCGAAAGATATGATACTTTCATAGAACTAGTTCCCTGCAAGCTTAAGGCTGGAGCTCCTGTCAGTCAACATGTCTTGAAGATGAAACGTCTTCTTGAGCATCTAACCAGGCTTGGTTATAAAGTTCAAAAGGAAATGGTTGCAGACTTTGTGCTGCAATCACTTCCTGAAGCATATAGTGACTTCCGAGTTAACTACAATATGCACGACATAGACAAATCAGTGATAGAACTCAATGTGATGCTTGTGATTGCAGAGGAGAATCTCAAGGTTAAAACCAAGGAGCATCTAATGGTCAACAAGAAGGTCAACTTCAAGAAACTGACAAACGTAAGGGCAAGGCCCCGATGCACCTTGCAGGAAAGATCAGACACCCTAAGGGTCCAAAGGTTCAAGCAGCTCTCAAGGCTGTTGTGAAGGCTAAGGACAAGGAGGATGTCTGCTATCACTGCAATGAGCCAGGGCACTGAAATAGAGATTGCAAGAAGTACAAGGAAGGAATTGCAAACGACACTATGTTATTTGTTGAGGCCGAGCCACATCAGTTGTTTCAGCTCTGGTTGGTCTTACAATATTTTAAGTGGGCGTCAGGTCTGAGGATCAACTTCGACAAGTCAGTCTTTTTGGGGTTGAATCTGGTGGATGGTAGTGACAGTCGCTTGGCATGAGCTTTCGGTTGTGTGGTCGGGCAGCTTCCTCTACCTTATTTGGATTTCGGCTTGTTGAGGCCGAGCCACATCAGTTGTTTCAGCTCTGGTTGGTTTTACAATATTTTAAGTGGGCGTCAGGTCTGAGGATCAACTTCGACAAGTCAGTCTTTTTGGGGTTGAATCTGGTGGATGGTGGTGACAGTCGCTTGGCATGAGCTTTCGGTTGTGTGGTCGGGCAGCTTCCTCTACCTTATTTGGATTTCGGCTTGGGGGTAGATTACCGACGGGTGGTGACTTAGGAGTCGATTGTGGCCAAGTTCAAGACCAGGTTAGCCTTGTGGTAGGCGAGCTCAGTCCTCTTTGGAGGTCAGATCACGTGTATGAAGGCGGCTCTCTCGAGCTTGACTATCTTCTATATGTCTCTTTTCCGGGCTCCCGGGACTACTGTTGTTGTGATGGAGTCTACTATGAGGAGGTTCTTAAGGAGAGGCAGAGGTGGACGTCGAGAGTTTGCGAAGGTCAGATGAGAGCTAGTTTGTAGGCTAATCAGACTGGGAAGGTTTGGTATTCGTCGCCTTCAGGAGGTCAACAGTGCTCTGCTGTTGAAATGGTGGCGGTGATTCACGACAAAGCCAAATCCTTTGTGGAGGAGGATCTTGTGTGCGAGATACGATTGGGACATGTCGTCTTGGGACTTTTCTTCGCTACCTTTCTCTGGTCACTCAGGGTCGAGGGCTTTGCGGGATATTCTTGGTCTCTCGTCTCTTCAGGCTTTTCCCATGATCTTTGGGTCTGGGTGTGTCCGTTGGAGACTTGGTGATGGCAGACATATTGGATTCTGGGATGATTGTTGGCTGGGAGATTTTTGCTTGAGGACCAGGTTTCATAGACTCTACCGGCGTGTGAGCAACTCGGGCCATTCAGTTCGTGATGCATGGGTTCTTGAGGGATGGTCTATTCCCTTTCGAGGGGTGCTGCAAGCTAGAGCAGGGTTAGAGTTTGCAGAGTTACTTACGACTCTTGGCACTATCAAACCGACAGATGGGATTCGCGATCAAATTTGGTGGACGTCAGATAGGAGAGGATACATTGCGAGGAGGGTTATCACATGTTGTTGGGGACGGATCAGGCCGATTCGGTGGACTGGGCTTCGAGATTGTGGGATATGCCAGTCCCGCCAAATTTCAGGAGTTTCGGGTGGCTGGTTCTTCAGGGCACTTTACTGACTAGAGGCACTCTTGCTTTCAGGGGGATCATCCTGATTGGTCAATGCATGTGTGCTCTGTGCGGTAGGAGGGAGGAGACGACGGAGCATCTTATGCTATCCTGCAGCTGGACTAGCAGATTCTGGAGGGAGATTCACAGATGGTGGGGCGAGGAGGGCATGGAGCAGACTTATCACGATGGGTTTATGGTACATCTAGGTCACCAGGAACGGCCGGATTTTCAGAGATGAGAAGCGATCACCTGGAGAGGCTCTTAGACTACTTCAGATGCGTTCTTATACTCTGGTGCAGACAGACGAGGGGCGGGACATCCAGTCTTTGACGGGGAAACGCACTTTAGCCACCTGGTGCGCGAACCCGAGGTTGGTACTCCAGTCTATCTTTTCTTAGGGTTTCTCTCTCTTTTTGGGCTGCTTTGGGGCTTTTTTTCCCATCTTTTGGTTTGGGGCCCAGTTCTCTCGTCATTTATAATATTTATTATTGTTGATCAAAAAAAAATTACAAGGAAGATCTGAAGAAGAGTGGGGCATCCACTTCTTTAGGTATTTACGTTGTTGAGCTTAATCTTAACCTTTCTATTTATGATTCCTGGGTAGTCGTTACGGAGCTGAATCACACATTTGTTTGAATAAGCAGGTGCTGGAAAATAGAAAGAATTTGGGAAAAGGCGAGGTGGACCTAAGAGTTGGTGATGGCCATGGCGTATGAACAACTGTTGAAGGAAAAATTAGTCTTAATATGCCCACAGGGCTTGTTTTAATTTTAAACAATGTGCATTATGTACCTACATTTCGTAGAAATATTATATCGGTTTCCCTTTTGGATAGGGAGGGATATTGTTTTTCTATTGAGAGTGAAACATTCAATATTTACAAGAATAATATTTGTTATGGCAGTGCATCATTGGTTGGTGATCTATACGTTTTAAACTATCAAGACACTAACACAAGCTCTATATATAACGTAAATACAAAGAGGCTTAAATTTGTAGATTTAAACCATACTCTTATCTGGCACTGTCGTTTAGGGCACATAGGAGAGAAACGCACTTCAACACTTCACAAGTGTGGACTTCTAAGTCCATTTGAATTCACTTCAATTGAAAGATGTGAATCTTGTCTTATGGGTAAAATGAGAAAGGCACCTTTCACGGGTTTAGGTGAAAGGGCAGGAGACTTGTTGGGTCTAATACATTCCGATGTATGTGGATCTATGAGTATTCAAGCCAGAAGAGGGTTCAGAAACAGTGTCCTATTACACTTGATGAGTTGTGTTCAATGAAACTGATCCCACATGCTTTGACAATAGGATCTATCATGTATGCCATGATATGCACGAGACCGGATGTCTCGTTCGCACTAAGCTGTACCAGCAGATTTCAATCTAACCCTTGTCCAGAACACTGGAGTGCTGTCAAGGCTATCCTCAAATACTTAAGGAGAACCAATGACACATTCCTAGTATATGAGGGTGTAGATAAGGAACTAGAGGTCAAGGGTTACATTGACACTAGCTTCCAGACAGATCCTGATTACTTCAAATCTTAGTTAGGATATGTTTTTTTGTTGAACGGTGGCGCATTCAGCTGGAAGAGCTTCAAGCAAGCCACAACTGCCGATTCTACAACAAAGGTTGAGTATATAGCTGACGCGGAAGCAACTATAGAGGTCGTATGGATTATAAGCTTTCTAATCAGATTAGATGTAATGCCGCGAGCGTTTGATAGGATAAGCTTGTTGTGCGATAACACTGGGGCCATAACACTTGCTGAAGAACTGAGATTCCACAACAAATCCAAACACATACTCAGGAAATTTCACCTTATCAGAGAGATTATTGATAGAGGTGATGTGAAGATTAATTATGTTCCGAGAGATGATAATATGGCCGATCCCTTGACGAAGGCTTTACCAAAGCCCAAGCATGAAGGACATGTGAGGTCTATGGGAATAAATTGGAACTTAGGTTGGGACTAGGGGCAAGTGGGAGATTGTTAGAGTTGTGCCCTAGCCCAATGTAATAAGTCATCTATATTGTAATGTTTTATCATTTTGGAATAAATAAAATCGACATTATATTACAAGTGTGTTGTAGTAATATATTAAATGTGTCTTGATCTATATCATTTTGTGTATCGGCAATAATAGTAGAGCTATAGATCAGAGAGAGTCATATTTAATGAGTTCCTGGTCAAGTATGATTCATCAGAAGCGACCTGTATGAAGATAACTCTATATGATCACGCTTTACTGATCATGGCAAGGCGAGTGCTAGAGTTAGATCATAAATATCATTCGAGGAATGATATTGGACGATCCGATGGTGAGTATGTGACATAGATGTTGTCATGAGCATTCTCATATATCGTAGCTTGTCAACGTATCCTTAGACCAAGGAGTCTTTGTAGTTACTATGTAGTTGGTAGCTGAGTTTGACGTTGCCTAACATTACATGTAAAAGGGCAATCATAAGGGCCCTGATTGACTCAGTAACGGATTACATGAGTGAACGAGTAAGATGGCTAAGGGATTTATTCCTCATGCTCTGGAATGAGTATGATATATGTTTGGGTCAGTTGATGAGTATGACTGAAAGGAAACACATGGCCATTGGTGGATGAGGACCACTGAAAGGAAACACATGGCCACTGAGTTGATGAGGACCATTGAGATTCCATGAAGCCATAACAGATTTTGGCTTCTATATGGTGGATGAGGACCATTGTGTGTGTCAAAAAAACTGAAAAAGGGATCGTGTTTCTCTCATTATATGTTGATGAAATAGTTCTAGTTGGTAACAATTTGGATATGATCGAGAGTGTCAAACAATCGTTATCCTCTGTTTTTGAGATGAAGGATATGGGTGAAGGTAGGTATGTCCTAGGCTTGGAAATTATGAGGAATCGCTCTAAGAAACTTCTTGATTTGTCTCAAGATTCGTATATGAAGAAATTATGGAACGCTTCCGGATGCCTAATTCCAAACCTGTTAATACTCCAGTTAAAAAAGGCAATACCTTAAGTCTTTATCAATGCCCTAAAACAGATACAGAAAAGAAGCAAATGAGTAATGTACCATATGTTAGTGCAATTGGTAATTTGATGTACGCCATGTTGTGTACACGGACGGACATCTGTTATGCGGTTGGCTTAGTGAGTCGTTTCCAAAGCAACCCCGGCCATGCGCACTGGCAAGGAGTCAAAAGAATCATGTGTTACCTTCGTGGTACAAGTGATCTTGTACTCTATTTTCAAGGTGGAGATATGGGATTGAAAGGGTAATCGGATGCTGATTGGGGCGGTGATCTAGATGAGTCTAAATCGACCTCAAGATATGCTTTTATCCTTGGTGGAGGAGCAATATCATGGTGCAGTAAGAAGCAAGACCGCATAACTTTATCGACTATGGAAGCAGAGTATGTCGCTACTAGCCTTGCCGTTCAAGAAGCAATGTAGATAAGGAATTTTCTTGAGGACCTCAAACTTACTCCTAAGTTGATGAACCTGTTGAAATGTTTTGCAACAATACGGCTGCCATACAGTTTGCCCAGGATCTGAAATTTCATAGGAAAACTAAGCATATTAAGAGGCATTATCATTTTATTCGAGACGACATAATGAATAAAGAGATAGCCATTAAGTATATATCGACTAACAAGATGATTTTTGATCCGTTAACTAAACCTATTGCTAGAGATGTGTTTCGAGTTCATGTAAGGAGCTTAGGTTTGCAAAGGTTTTAGTTTTAGACTTGTAATCTTGCTTAGTCTATTGACTGATAGCATTTGTGCCATAGTCCAATTGGTATTAGCCTGTAAACGTCTATGTTCAAATATCATCGTTTGTAATGTATAAATATAAACGGCTTTATATTACTTATGTGTTGAAGTAATATGTTAAGCATGATCTGATTTATGACCACTAAAGTAGTAGAACCATAAATCTGTACGGATCACACTTAACGAGTCCCTGGTCAACCTATGCTTCCTTAAAAGCGACCAGTATGAGGATGGTTCTTAATGACGTAGTTCTACTTGTCATAAGGATGTGGGATCCTGGAACCATATCATAGATATCATGAGGTGATTGATATCGGACGACCCGCATTGAACAGTGTTTTCATATATTAAGCCATAAACATATTCAGATGCGATAGCTTGTCACGACGTCCTTAGACCAAGGAGTCTTTGTGATCAATATGCAATGAACGTACGGCTTTAACTTGCGCCAAACGCTTTCTGTAAAAGGATTGCTATAAAGGGCATGATTGGGTGGCGGAACGGGTTGCATGAGTGACACGAAAGACGGCTAAGGGATTTATCCCTCATACTACGGTATGGGAAAGATATCCGTTAGAAGGCCTCTTGATGGAGACTGACTGAGAGAAAAAGCATGGCCATGCAAATGATACGGGTTATCATTTCTCAGTCATCTCGCATATCAAGTAACAATGATTGATTGAACAAGGGAGACGACTCTATGCCTTGAGATCAATTGGGATATCTAGAGATAAAAGGATGGTGACTTGTACGCACAAAGGTTAAGTCGAATTATCGATCATCGTGCACCTTGGGTAATCATAATGTTTTACTAGAGACCACTTATGATGGATCGGGCAAGAGCGAGTCTTGCGCTGATCTGCCAACGGTGGCATGAGCCTAGAGGGTCACACACATACAAGACAGATAACTTGAGACAAGGAAACATGGATGTTTCATAAGGAGAAGTATATGGACAAAACTGGAGGTTTTGTGCCATAGGTTCGGTTTGAGAGAATAATTAGCGAATCGAGAAAAATTGAGTTTTTCGTCGATATCGCGTCGGACTTTGTTTGATAAGTAACGACAAAAAGGTCGGGCAACTTTTGGACGCGGCATGAGACAACACGGGAGGGCCCATTGGGCTCGGCCCATGAAGCCTCATGGCCGGCCCAATAAGGGCCCAATAAGGCCATATGGCCGGCCCACTTGGTGGGGCCATTGTGGGGGCCACACAATGCCATGCTTAGTTGGTGATTGTGGATTAAGAGGTGAGTGATTTAAGGGGTATGGGTTAAAGCACCTTTAAGCCCATACCAATCACTTTTAACCCATACTTGTGAGTTGGGTGATGAATTATAATGCAAGACTTTAATTCATTAATTCATTAAGTCACAAAACACACAAAAATCCTCTCTCTCTCTCATTGTGGCCGGCCACCCCTCTCCTCTTCATCATCTTGCTCTCTTGTTCTTCATTTAATTGTTCTAGTAGGCAATTAAGTGAAGGATCTTGAAGATCATCCTCTTGGTGTGGACTAGCTTTAGAGAAGAAGATCCGAACGTTCTTCTTTATCGATTCAAACAAGACTTAAAGGTAAACATCTTGTGGAATAGATTTTGGTTTGGGATTTAATGGTTTAAATGTTCTTGGACAAGGTTTGGAGTAGATTATCTTTTATTGCTTCCGCTATCTCGACGATCTAGAACGCTCCAAAACCCTACATAGACATGTATTGAGTAATGGACTTGAATTAAGCATTATGGAGTTAATTTGTTTTTCTTCCATGAAATGTTCATGAGCATATGTTGCATTTTTAGGCATATTAGAGTTGTCACCAAGCTATATGGTGCCTAGTCACTCAGGTAATCACCTTGATGATAGATGAGCATGCAAGATGAGACTGAGTCGTATTAACACTTAGTGTGTGCATGAAATGACTAAATTTATACTCGTGGAGTTAAAGTAATTTTTTCTTACTCATCACATAGTCGCCTTAGTGAGTCTAAGATGAGACTCTTAAAGAGTTAAGTATGAAAAAACATATCTTTTCATACTAAAGCTTATAAGACCGAATCTTGAGTATAAGAGTAAACATTAAGTATGTCAATCAGGTGACTCGAGTTTGATACTTGAGTAGTATTTAAACCTTTTGATTCGGACGACATAGAAGAGTGACATGCCACTGTAGTGGGAGCTATGTTGTGACACATTTATCATACTATGTGTGTTTTGTCGACTGTTATAGGAGTAACAGATGGTTCCCTAATCTGTTACTGTATGAGCCCTATGGATTGTGTGTCCACCTAGGTACGAAGCCCTTTTGATTTAGAACTGTGAAATGAATTTCAAATTTGATGTTGCTACTTTAGCGTGATTTCAAAGAATCATAGTGCTTTTGGTTCAATGGCTCATGTTAGGAAAGCAATCGAGTTAAGATGGATGTTTATTAGTGTCTAAGAAATGATAAATTCAACTTCACCATGTTAACCCCGGCCGGCGGTTATATTTACTATATAACAACATAACATATCATAACATAAAGAGGAAATGTATGATACGGTGTTGTTCTGAATGAACTAAGGAATCGTTATTTTGAAAGTGTTATGTTAGTTTAATGGTAGCTTAATATAACATGTTACATATTTGGTCGCATGCCCCACTTCCTGTATGAGACGTGATTGATATTTTTTTGTTGAATTATAAAATGTGTATTTTTTATAGCTTGGTTGTGTATCCAAGTGAGAGGGTCGACTTGGTTGTGTGGCCAAGTGGGAGTATTGAAATTTGAATGGCCAATTAGTATGGTTCTTACAAGTTTTAATATAGTCATAATATGTGTTATTATGATAGAGATTATTAAGAGGTCATTAACTTGGTAATTATGCCTCATAATTCCCTTCATTGTAACAACTCTCTACATTAGTATAAATAGGGACTAATGTTATGAGAATGATACAAGACAAGAATCAAAATACAATTCATATAAAACACAATCAATCACCAAGAGCAACCATTCTAAGAGGCTCTAGGATTTGTGGTGTGGATATTACCAGGACTCTAGTAGCCACCGAAATCAGAGATTTGTGGGCAAGGAACGACACGTTGATCTTGTTATATAATCCGCATATAAAATTATTCCTATCCAACAAAAACTGTACTGAAAAATATCATAATTAACCGTCAAAGCTCAGAACTTCTTAGATCAGCGGAGGAAGACGAAGATATAGTTGCGATAGATTTTACTTATAAAGAACTAATAACTAATGAGGATTGAGCAAAAAGAAGAAGAGAGGAAACGGCGTGGGAAGTAGAACAGGAAAATTAGTTTAAGTTTAGCTGGAAATTAAGGCCTTTTTTCCTATAAAATTGGGCCTCGTTTATATATATTCCAAACATATACATGGGCCTATTATTTGGCGGGCCTAAAGCAGCTAATTTACCTGCCTTATGAATGGGCTGGGCCTGGCTAGCATAAGAGGATCCAATTGGGTTACTCCGCGGTCCCTGATTAAAGCGCCTCACGTTAAGAATGGCAACTGCTGGGTTCGAGCTAAATCTGTCAATACTCGCACTCCACTTGTTTAAAGCAACTCTAACCAAACCTCGAATATACATCGTTTTTGGGGTTTTAGAAATTTGGAACTCCAACGCAGTGTCCAAATTTGCATTCGCACTCTTATTTAAATAGACTTGCTAGTAGCTACAATATGTCCTTATTCACGAAGACTTACGGTAGCATGCTACATAAACGGATATTATTATTTGGGGTAAAATCATAAACATGCACTGAACTATTGACCAATATAAACTAAGTGTACTAAAATAAAGTTTGCTCTCATGTGGTGAATGAACTTTGTTTTTATTTCAAATTACTACACGATGTTAACTCCTTGGACTTGCCCTTGAGATTCTTTTTAGCAGTCATAAGCATACCATGAAGCTCTGTCACAATCTTATCCATGTCATGCATATTGTAATTTCCAACGAAATCACGATATGTCTCTAGAAGTGAATGCAGTACAAAGTCTGCAGACATTTCCTTATCCACAGGATAATCGAGTCTGTTCAAGTGTTTCAAAAGACGTTTCATCTTAAGGACATGGGGACTGACAGGAGTTCCAGCCTTCAGCTTGCAAGACATCAGTTCACTGAAAGTGTCGTATCTTTCGACATGCGCTTTCTCTTTGAACATTTTCTCGATCTCTTCCATTAAGGCCTTGGGATCATCGGAAATGTCCAAGAACTGCTTTTGCAAGTCAGGCACCATACTGCCCATCATGATGCACTGCACGTCGATACGGTCACATATAATCCTTACGTTCATGCTTGAGAACGAGTCTCAAGTTCCGGTCCCAATTGAGGAAGTTTATGCCGTTAAGCTTACCCTGCTCGATTAGCGACCTAAGCGCGCTGTTACAAGAATGATTCATGTTTGCCATTTATATCTACACAGTAAACAAAATTTTAATCAGTATTAATTAAAATTGAAGTTGGAGATTTAGTTATAAAACACTTTCTGATTCTAACTTTAGAATCTGAACTAGGATCCTATCATACTCTCAATTGAAGTGAACGGAGACTCACTGCTCCAATTGAGAGCATGAAGGTAGGAATAGATCCATCTACAAGACCATGTAGTTCCTGGCTAGGGTTTGTACTGTAAGTATATGGCATACCCTATACTGATACCCTAGGTCAGCCCTGGCTGACAATCGTAGACTAGTCTACCAAGCTGGAACTATGGATATAACTAATGTGGCTACTATGCGGAGGCGCACACACCCACTTAGAACTACCCATCTCATCTAGACTTCTTCTCTATGAATGTTACGCGGAGGCGTACCGACATACATAGGGTCAAAGCCCTCTTGAGTGCCCAAACTTGGATGGTATCACGCTTTACTTGTAATTACTTGCGTTTAAGTGAATTATAATAGTCTGATTGTATATCGATACAATCTTAAACTGGAATCATCAATTGCAAATTCATGCAAAGATGATCCCTTAGCAGGTTACATGCAAGTCTGATTAAATACCAGTTTTTAATCTTTGCATGTGGGCGATAGCAAATCATTCATAAACTTGTATATTAAACTATCATACATTCATACATATAAATGTAACATTAAACTATGCATAACTAAGCCCATCTTAAGTTCCTCAGTATCTAGCAAAACTGATCCTAAAGACTTGGTCTTCAAGGTCCAGGCTTGCTCCATTCTTGTGGACTCCCACTAGCTTCGAGCCTCCCCCAAATTTCGAGTCTTCCTCTGGACTTGCTTCTTGCGTCGGTCTTCGTGATTTCAAATTTAAATAAAATAAAATAAATTACAAATTACGACAAGCCGACCGTATTTACTACAACCCAAAACTTAGCAAAACGCATGTTGCAAAACCGAAATTAAAATACAACTCTAGAGGGCTTAGCTATACATCATGTGGAAAACATCATGTTATCAAAGATCATGTGATCACTCAACATGCTTATCAAACAACAAAATTTTCCAAATTTTATCTTTCTTAAGTGTGGAAAAACTCTGGTTTATCGAAACCGAACGGTTTAATTTATTAATTGAATTTTGAACCGGTTCTCGCTGGTTTATCGAAACCGAATCAAATCTGAAAAATAAAATTTTAGGGCTTTAAAAATTCTTGCGAACCGGCCGGTTCAGCTCGAATCTGGTCGAGCTGAACCGGCCTAAACGAGGTCGCCCGCGGAGGCAACCACGGTGGCCCGTGAGGGCTGCCAGGGTCGCCCGCGGGGCAGACCGTGGTCGCCCACATGAGCGAACATGGTGGCCCGCGAGGGCTGCCATGGTCGCCCGTAGGCAACCTGGTCGGCCCTTGGTGCCGATCATGGTCTGCCCTAGGGCATTTCATGGTCCACCAAGGGTCTCGACCTTGGTTAGCCATGGCTCGGTCATGGCTAACCCGAAACAGCCCCAAAAAATTAATTTTGCAATTTTCCAAAATCAATTAAATCTGATTTTTTTTCAATTTCATGCATATTCAAATGATGAACTCAAGAACAAAAATAAAATTCCAGATTTAAACACAATGAATTAATTTCATAACAACCATACTCTGATACCACTGAAAGGGATTCTCATGAGTTCCAAACAATAATTTCATGCAGCGGAGCGTAATCGAACCATGGGAATCGAATGCAAACATGAATCTTAATGAAAATTTCAGCATGCTATAAACTTTTATAATCTGAATATTTTACCTTATTAATGGATTAAAAACACAAAGTAGTGTTTCTCTATCGAGTCCACACAAGCACAACAACCACCGTCGGTTTTCTCTCACACACTTGCTAATGGATGTAAGAAGAAATGAACAAAAAAAAGCTATGGAGGAATTGACTTGAGAGGGTCGGCAATGAGGGAGGGAATAGGGGAGAGGTTGCCGAAAAAATGGTCTAAAAAGGGAAGTAATATATTGTGTAATTATTGTGTAATTATATCAAAAATATCTGATTTTAAAATTCAAATAAATAATTACACATATTATCCCTTTAAACTCATAACTACACTGTTGCCCCATTCATGAATTAAAACCCTAAATGGGCTTCAAGCCCGTTCAACTAAATCCAAATTAAAACCCATATAATTGAGTTCTAATTATGGTTTAGCTAAACCAGTTCAATTTCCCCAACTCGATTCCTTCAACCATCTAGTTAAACACCTAGGCCAGAAATCAACCGAATCGTTTTCAATTTGACTAAACTGAAAACCGGATTCTCCCAATTTCCATCCATGCTTACTTGTCACGTATTGTGCTTAATGCGTGTGACCCTCTAGGCTCATGAACCGTTGGCAGATTGGTAAAATTACTATTTTACCCTTTCCATCATAAGTGGTCTCTAGCAAGACATTATGATCACCCAACTTTCGTGATTATCTATTATTCGACTTAACCTGTTATCATACATGTCACTGTCCTTTTATCAAACCGATATCCATATTGATCAATAGGCATAAAATCGTCACCCTAATTTATCAATCACTGTTTCTTGATATCTGATATGACTGAAAACTTATACTAAGGTATCACCTGTACGACCTTGTTATTCCATCAGTCATACTCATCAAGTGGGTTAAACGGATGTCTTTCTCATACCGGAGTATGAGTGGTAAGTCCCTCAGATGCCTTTCGAGTTCACAAATGCAATTAATATCCAAGCCAATCAAAGTTGTTATAGCTACCCTTTTATAGGTAACGTTAGACTAGGTCAAACTTAGGTATTTGTTACACATTGTACACAAAGACTCTTTGGTCTTAGGATATAATGACAAGCTACAATTTGTGAGTATCTCATGACTGGATCCATGTTGCATACTCACAATTGGGTTGTCTGATATCATCGACTTGTTGATATCTATGATATAACTCTAGCACACACTTTACCATGATCAGTAGAGCATGATCACAGGGAGTTAGTCTCATACTGATCGCTTCAGAAGAAGCTTCGCTGATCAGGGACTTATCGAATGCAATTCTTTCTGATCTATAGTTCTACTATAAGTGGTTATACACATAATGATATAAATCAAATCACATTAGATATACTACTACAACAGATTAGTAATATAATGAATTTTATTATATCGAAAAATGATGTCTGTTACAATATAGATTTGAGGAATTACATTGGACTAGGGCATAATCCGAACAATACCTGGGACTAAGGCAGTGATCAATGGCTGGGAAGAGCCCCAATACTCTGATGGATCAGGCAGCATTACGGGCCCTAAACCAGAAAAGGAGTGGAGCCCCGCTGAAGACGAAGCTGCCCTAGGACACTCTCGAGCACTCAATGCAATATTCAATGGAGTTGACAAAAACGTCTTCAAACTCATCAACACATGCACAAGTGCAAAGATAGCCTGGGATACCCTTGCCGTAGCATATGAATGAATCTCTAAGGTACGAGAGCAAAAACTAAAATATCTCACCATCAACTTCGAAGCTCTCACCATGAATGAGGATGAAACAATAGCCGAGTTTAACGTTCGAATTCGAGATCTAGCGAAAGAATCCTACTTGCTTGGCAAGCTTATGACGTTTGAGGATCTGGTGAGAAAAACCCTAAGGGCTCTGAGCCCTAGATTCAAGATGAAGATCACTGCCATAGAGGAAGGGCATGATCCAAAAGTCTTGAAATTTGATGAGCTTATGAGATCCCTGATGGCCTACGATCTTTCTCTTCCAAGTTTGGAAAAGAAACACAAAGTCATAACTTTTAAGAGCTCAACCCAAGGACAAAAGGAGCATATATTCTTTGACTCAGACAACGAAGTTGATGAGGCAATCACCATGTTGGCCAAGAACTACAACCGAGTTATGCGAAGGTTCAACTAGATGGCAGGGAAGAATGTCTCTCGCGATGTCAAAGACAAACCTCTGCAAAGGTTCCAGAAGGTTGAGAACTCTCTCAAAGAAGGCAGACAAGAACGACAAGGAAAAGAAAAAGGAGTTCAGTGCTTCGAGTGTGAAGGTTATGAACATGTGCAGAGGGAATGTCCCAACTTCCTCAAGAAACAGAAGAAGGGGTTCACAACCTCATTGTCTGATGAAGAGGAAGACATCGATAAAGAGCAAACAAGTAACTATGTGGCCTTTGCTGCCTACACATCCACTAAAACCTCAAAGAAACCTGCCTCGGATGATGAGCTATGTGATGAGACTCTCATCAATGCCTACAATGAGTGGTATGTTAAGTGGCTTGAAGACTCTCAAGTCCTCGAAAAACAAAATACAACTATTCTCTCTCTCAATGAGGACAAGACGAGACTTCTAGAAACCATCATTGACCTAAGGAAAGAAGTCGCACGCTTGAACGGAGAACTGGAGCTCACGACCAAGTCAGTAAAGATGATCAATTCAAGCACTAACACTTTGGATCAAATTTTGTCCATTGGAAAGTCATCGAAGAACATGTAAGGTCTTGGTTACTCAAGAGAAGCCTCAACTTCCAAGACTGTTTTCGTCCCCCAGAAGGCTACGAACGACATGTCATAGCAGATGTCACAGACATCTGGTAACAGTTAGCCACAGAAGAAACACCAGCATGGCAGCTCAAAGAAGAACATGCATAACTGGGTATGTTATCACTGTGGACGAAGAGGTCACATATGACCATTCTACTATCGCCTCTATGGAAAAAGCTCGGTCAAACAAAGGAAATCTATCTAGAAAGCACAACCTCGACAAGAATGGCGAGTAAATGAAGTACAATATGGAGCTAATATTGCATATACCTCTTTAAAGGCGTCTACCAACATCGATTGACATTTTGATAGTGGTTCGTCTCGTCATATGACTGGTAGTCTCTCATTCCTGACTACCATAACGCCATGCTCAAACTGCTTTATTACCTTTGGTAATGGTGTAAAAGCCAAAGTCTTGGGAAAAGGAAAGCTAAACTTCTCTAGCTCACCTTGTCTAACAGAGGCGTTATTGGTTGAAGGTCTTACAGCCAACCTGATCAGCATTAGTAAACTCTATGATTTGGATCTTTGTGTCAACTTCACTGTCGACAAGTGTGTGGTACTTAATCAACAAAAGGAAGAACTGATGAAGGGTCTCAGGTCACAAGACAACTGTTATTTATGGTCTCCAAACTCAGCTCATGTACCAGACAAGTGCTTTCTGTCCAAGGCACAAGAGACAAAGATCTGACATCAAAAGTTTGGACACATCAACCTAAGGAGCATGTTAAAAATTCTTTCTGAACAAGCTGTCATTGGAGTCTCAGATCTGAAGATCGTCGAAGGCAAGATCTGCGGGGAAATTCATATAGGCAAACAAGTCAAGACGTCACACGAGAAGGTGCAACATCTTACCACTACTCGAGTTCTAGAACTTTTACACGTTGACCTGATGGGACCAATGCAAGTCGAAAGCCTTGGAGGGAAGAAATATATCTTTGTATGTGTCGATGATTTCTCAATGTACACATGGGTAGACTTTGTTCGAGAAAAGTCATATACCTTCTCCATCTTGAAGCCTTATGTCGAAGAGTTCAACGAGAAAAGATAGGCAAGATTGTCAGGTTAAGAAGTGACCATGGACGTGAGTTCGAGAACATCACCTTTGCCAACTTTTGTGATGGCGAAGGGATAGCCCATGAATTTTCTGCTCCTATCACTCCTCAACATAATGGAGTAGTTGAAAGGAAGAATCACACTCTTCAAGAGATGGCTCGGGTCATGATGCTAGCCAAAGACATTTCTCCTCACTTCTGAGCAGAGGCTCTAAACACAGCATGTCATATTCACATTAGGGTCACCCTCCGACCAGGCATGTCAGTTACTCGTTATGAGCTTTAAAGGGGAAGGAAGCCTAATGTCAAGTACTTCCATGTCTTTGGCTAAGTTATATTCTTGATGATTGTGAGCACGATGCAAGCTTGATCCTAAAAGTGACGAAGGGATTTTTCTTGGGTACTCTAGAAATAGTCGTGCTTTTCGGGTGTTCAACAAACGAACCAAAACCATGATGGAGTCCATAAACGTAGTCATTGATGATGACAGCATTGAACAACCCAACAATGATGATGAGGAGATCCTGACTGCTCCGGATGTCAGACCAGATGTCAGTGACAATGTATCGACTTAGAGACTGATGAAGAAAACTATGTTGGTCCTAACAAAGAGACTTCTCCAACAACCCTGCAAAGAGTTCTTTCCAGAAGAGTCTAGAAGAATCACCCAGCTCAAGATGTAATTGGGGATATAAACGAAGGAGTTCGAACCTGAAGTAAGACTCCTGTAAATTACCTGGACATGATAAGCAATCTGTGCTTTGTCTCCAAAATAGAGCCCAAGAATGTGCAAGAAGCCGTAAAAGATGAGTATTGGGTGTGTGCCATGCAAGAGGAGCTAGTACATTTCGAGAGAAACGAAGTATGGGAACTGGTACCCAAGCCTGACGATGTCAATATCATCGGGACAAAATGGATCTTCAAGAACAAATCTGATGACAAAGGGAACATCACCAGAAACAAGGCAAGAGTTGTGGCACAAGGCTACACACAAGTCGAAGGAGTAGATTTTGATGAGACATTCGCTCCCGTTGCCAGACTTGAAGCTGTCAGATTGCTGTTAAGCATTGCTTGCCATCTAAGATTCAAACTCTACCAGATGAATGTTAAGAGCGCCTTCCTAAACCGGTACCTAAACGAAGAAGTTTATGTCACTCAACCAAAAGGGTTTGAAGATCACAGCTTTCCTCATCATGTCTATCGGCTCAAGAAAGCCCTCTACGGTCTCAAACAAGCACTCCGAGCCTGGTATGAACGCCTAACCCAGTTCCTAGTAAAGAATGGCTACACTCGAGGGGGAGTTGACAAGACGTTGTTTATTAAGAAAGAAGTAAAGAACATCATGATCACCTAGATTTATGTAGACGACATTGCGTTTGGAGGAATGTCGGACAAGATGGTTTAAAGTTTTGTCCAACATATGCATTCAAAATTTGAGATGAGTATGGTTGGCAAACTGACTTACTTTCTAGGCTTCCAGATCAAGCAGATGAATAATGATATCTTTATTTCTCAAAGCAAGTATGCCAAAAACATTGTAAGGAAGTTCGGTCTGGAGAAAGCGTCCCACAAAAGAACACCAATCGCTACTCACTTGAAGATTACCAAGGACGATCAAGGAGAAACTGTGAACCAAAGTCTCTATAGAAGTTTGATTGGTAGCCTCTTGTATCTCACTGCAAGTCGTTCGGACAAAGCCTTCTCTGTAGGAATCTGTGCACGCTACCAAGCAAATCCTAAACTGAGCCATCTAGCCCAAGCCAAGAGGATCATCATAAATTTATCAGGAACAACTGAGCTAGGGTTGTTATATTTTTTCAACACATCCTCTACTCTAGTTGGATACTTCGATGCTGACTGGGCCGGTAGCACATCAGATCGAAGAAGCACCTCAGGTGGATGTTTTTATATTGGCAACAATCTGGTTTCGTGGTTCAACAATAAACAAAATTGCATTGCCTTATCCACAGCTGAATCTGAGTACATTGCCGCTAGAAGTAGCTGCACTCAACTTCTCTGGATAAAACAGATGTTTGCTGAGTATAATGTCGGACAAGATGTCATGACATTGTTTTGCGACAACATTAGTGCAATCAATGTCTGAAAGAATCCTATTCAGCACAGCAAAACCAAGCATATAGATATCAGACATCACTTCATCAGAGGGCTTGTTGAAGACAAGATTATCAAGCTGGAGTACATCTCGACTGAGAAACGGCTAGCAGAAATTTTTACCAAGGCGCTTGATACAAATCGGTTTGAAAGTCTAAGGTCCTCCCTTGGACTGTGCTGCTTGAAATAAGAAAATTAAGAAAATAGAGAGAGAGCTTTTGACGATTTGTTTTTCTCTCTCTAAGAGACCATTTAGGATCCACAAAATCAAATTCGGGCCCACTTTATCCAAAGCCCGTTTTCAGTTTATTGGTCGACAAAGGAAGAATGAAATCAAAAAGGAGAAATAAAATCTTTATTCTGGCAAAAAGATACGCAACCAACCTTCGCGTTCACCTGAGTAACTTAGCGAGAAAATAAAGGAAAAAGAAAAATTAAAGGGCGACTCTTCATTATTCTCACGCCACTTGCTCCACCGTCTCGAAAATCTAGGGTTTCTTCGACTATAATCCTTCGCTCTCTACAATCCATTCCAAATCTAGCGAGAGCTTCTGCAACCATGGTGAGAATTAAGCATGTCGCGAAGAAAATCAAGACCCCGAGAATGACCCATAATCAACATGGGGTCAAGGTGCGTGGAGCACAATCTACTGAAGAGAAATTTGAACCACAACATTCAAAACCATTCCCTACACCATCGCATGTATCGGAGGGAGAAAGTGACAAAGAGATTCCTCCACTCAGAAGGAGATCAAGTAACCCTAAAACTCCATCTAAGCCTACGATTCAAACCTCTGGGGAATCTTCACCTAAGACACAAGGGAGAGAAGAGCAACCTAAGAAGCAGAACGCCCCGACGTCTCCAACCATTCCTGATGAATATGTGGAGGACATTGATGAAGACTCGTCTGAAGAGTTGGAATCACCAAGTGAGGACAATGTCCCTCTTAAAAAGTTGCTGACCAAGAAGAATGTAGAAGTGACACCTGATAGGAGAGGAAAAAGAAAAGCTTCAGAAAAGAGTGAAGCAAGAAGAAAAGAACTATCAATTTGGAGGAGCCAGAAGAAGAATTCAATGAAGAAGAGGGGCTGCACACCCTCAGTGCCAAGAAGAAGCTAAGGCTGCCAAAAGACGTTCCTGGCGTACCCATAGACGATGTTTCGTTCCACTGTGTTAATTGTCTGCTGATACCAAAGAATTGAAGGTTATCATGGAAATTCTACAAAATGCACAGCTCATGAAGACTGTCTCAGACATCGGGCCATACTATCCAGCTCTTATACGATAGTTCTATGTCAATCTTGTCGAGGCATACAATGATCCAGCTAGTCATGAATTCAGACAAGTGTATGTACGAGGAAACTGCTTTGACTTCTCCTCCAAAGCCATTAACACTTACCTTGAAAGAGAGGTGGTTTACCAAGCTCAGCATAATATATCTATGGACCGGATCGCCCATGAAGTGACCAGAGGGAGGAAGAAGGTCTGGCCAGAAAAGGGGGTCATAGCATCATCGAAGCTCACAGCCAAATATTCCATTCTATATCGAATAGGCATGGCAAATTGTGCACCCTCTTCCCATGGATAAAGCCTACGAGCCGATCTAGCTAAACTGATCTATCAAATAGGTATGGCCACTTCTCTCGACTTTGGTGCTTTTGTCATAGAACATCTTGTTCGACATGTTGGTTCCTATGTTGTTAAACTACACAATGGGTTCCCCTCTCATGTGTGTTGTCTGATGATTCAATAATGCCCAAACATTGTTCGCATAAATGATATTGTCGGGGAGAAACCTTTGGAGCTCTATATCAGCCCGAAGTTGTTCAAAGGGAAGCGTGTGAAGGATATTCTGCGACCCTCTGCAAAGTCGTATGAAGAAGGAAGCAGCTCAAGAGCCATAGGGGCCATCAGAGAATAAATGGTACATGAGCTTATGGAGGGAATCACCGACCTAGAAGGTACCATTGCAACCTTGACAAGAAGAAAAGCCACATTTGAACTACTCTTGCACGACATGCTTGCCGCTCCAACAGAGGTTCCTGATGCCGAAGGCGATGTTGCCCACTTTGCCTCTTCCTAGTTCATCATCATGGTCCTAAAATCTTATTTATTTTTTGTTAAAAACTCTTGAATCCTCAGGGACTGTCCGGGTTACTTTTTGTGAACAATGTTGGTGGAGCTTGATATTTGCTCTAGTACTTAGAGCTGTTTATTTTTGTTTTAATCCTTCTTCTTATCTCTGCTTACTCTTTTCCATTTTTGAGGCAATCAGGGAGAGATAATTTGGACCTTGCATGGTCATTTTATGGTCATCAAATGATAGTGACTTGTAATAGTGTTTGGTCTGGTCTATGACATGTGTAATAACATGTTAAAGATTTGGTGTCATCTGTCACCTTTAACGTGTGTGACAACATGTTAGCAAAGTGTTGGCTGAAACATATGTAAGAACATGTTTCAACATACTTTGTGACATAAGAAATGACATGATTGGAACATGCGTAACAAACATGTTGCAACTTGTCGGTACGTCTTGATTGGAACATGCGTCACAAACATGTTGCAACTTTATGAACACTCCTTACCGTAAAGAGACAGAAGACGAAGACTTGCACTATGTACCTTGCGGATAAAGGACGAGAAGACTCAACAAGGAGACATGATCCGTTGCAGTGTACAGAAGTCAAACATGAAGATTACAACAGCTGAAGAAGATCGTCCAAGACTGGAGATAGAACTCGACCGAAGATTGCTAAGAACTGAATTCGTATCATCAAGATGTGCTTGCCTAGAAAACTGCCAAAGGAGGAGATTGTTGTTACGTTCAGTATTGGCAGATTTTTTAGCACAAGGTAAAATTGTCAGCCAACATATCGCAACATGTGTAGTATGACATTATGCGCACAAAATTAGGCAAGTATCGCAGCGTTTCTTGTTTTAGATAGAAAACATCAGTGCACGTTAGTTTTAGGCAACGACTAAATCAGGCAATCTCCAACTAGCATCAACACACGTCAGCAAGGCCTATAGGCGGCAACGCCAACTTGCCAAACTTGCCAAGGACGGTTAGGGTTTGGATTTCCTAATCGGTATTGGAAACCGATTAGGCTACTCGAGTAGCTATAAAAGCAGGTGTCTTACCCCTTAGCAACTCGTCCCTTTTAAGTCATTTCATGTCTAAATTCTCAGAGCTCGTGACCGTGTAAGACTAGCGGATCAGAGGCTGATTTATTTAGAAGGACATTGTCGATAACAAACATCAACTCGCAACGATTTGAGTGTTTGTGGTTTAAAGGTTTTTGTTCATGATTGAAGATTCACGAAGAACACTGTCGAAGACAACGCAACTGAGCATAGGCTTGCTCGAAGGGTGGAATTGAGACATTCTCAAAGACAGCGGGAGAGGCCCTTGGTCGGGGTGGTTCACGGTGAGATCTCTTGTAGCTTAGGACAATAGCTTGTGTGATAGCTAGTTGAGCTTGAAGTTGTACTATTGACTACCTAATAGTGAAAACTTTTCCACTGGCAAAGTGCCCCCAGATGTAGGTGCGGAGTTACCGAACTAGGTAAACATATTGTGTGTCTTCTGTTTACTATTTCGTCTTTTATTTTGTGATCAGACAAGTTGTCGTACCGATTGTCAAAAACATCGTGTACAACATCTTGACCCAGCAACAAACTCAGAACTTCATAAAGGATTTAGCAGCATCAAAGGATCCAATCAGATTACTCGCGTGATCCTTGTTTAAAGCATAGCGCATTAAAAATGGCAACCACCGGTTGCGAGCTTAATACATCAAAACTCTTGCACGATCGGTTTAGAGCAACTCTGATCAAACCCTAAATTTTCATAAATTTTGAGATTTTGGACTTGGAACTCCAACACATTCTCTCAATTTGCTTCTCCATTTCGTTTATGAAGAATTGTTACAGTAGGTCCCATTTACATAGCATAATATATTAATGGTATACTATTATTTTGGGAATATCATAAGCATTGACTTATACACTAATATCACGAAAGTGTTGTATAGTAAAATTTGTTTTTCTAAGATGATTGAACTTTAGCAGTTTGATTTTTATCGACGATAACTAGCAAAAAATTCCAAGTACTGAACAAGAGGTATAATTACATCAGGTAAGTAGGTTACCACATAATATATAATGAAAATGAAAAAGAGAACACTAGCAACAACTAATGAGAGATTGGTTGATGTGTGATTGAGAAGTTTGAGATTTTTGATGGGAAGATGAGTGTCTATTTAGTATCAGTACAAAACTTTGACCAAGATCTTTTTATACTTGATTGACTTTTTTAAGGTTCTTGAATTCCAGCTTTTGGTTGATTTAAGTTGATTTGGAGGGGCAACTTCACAAAAACCCGTCTGCACATGTTCTTTCTCAAACTGAACTGAAGGAGTATGAAAAAACTCATGTAAAGGCCCTACCGGTTGCAACAAATATGGCCTAAAGGGATGCCTAGTTGATCCCAAGACTTTGTCATGCCTCCAGAATCCAAGAGGCACCAAATGAGCGTACGATCGGTAGAAAGCGCATCCTCACGAAGTATCTCGAGAGACAAAATCGGCGCATTCACCCGAAGCGTCACATCCTTGCGAAGCGAGTGGTCACCCACTTGAGCTGAATCGAACTCAAGATCCGAGGCGATGCAAGTTGAATTGTCGCCGGAGAAAACAACGGCCGGAGAGGAAACTTGAGACATGCCAGAGAAAACAACGGCCAAATGTGTATATTTTTATAAAAATGACAAAATTGTCCCTAAAATTTAGTATTATTTTTTCCTATTTTTATCTCTTAACTAAAATTGTGGTAATATAATTAATTATTCATAATATATTGAAACTTTATAATGGCATAACTCTCTCATACAATATCAGTTTCAAGCTCATATTATATCAAATCGAAGAGAATTGTAAGATTTACCAAATTTGAATAACTTTTTTGTTTATATCTTAAATTATTAATATTTACTTAATACTATAATTTATTTAATAATATACATTAAAAAAAATTTTAATTTGTATTAAAATTATACCAAAACTTTCGAATGACAAAACTCTCTCATACAAATTTCATTGCAGAATAATAGTATATCAAATTAAAGAGACTCGGAAGATCAACAACTTTGAAGCGATAAGTTTTTGTAGATATATATATATATATATATTATTAGTAAATTTTAATTGTATATAATAAATTAATAATTTTTTAATAGTTAGATTCGAATCACACCAATAACTATATTAATAAATTATTGATAATAATATACTGAAACTTTCGAATAACATAACTCTCTCACACGAGCTTCGTTTCGGGCTCATAGTATATTAAATCGAGGAGAAACTGAAGATCAACAACTTTGAAGAAAAAAATATTTTGTATATATATATAGGATTACATGCAGATGTGAATGCATATGAATGTACGAAATATGCGAACCAGAGTGTGAGCCACTCATTCAAGAGCTTGAAGCAGTGCACATCACGTGGCGCGCGCGCACTGCGCACTTAAGTGAGGGGGCAGTTCCGTATTTTTGCATGTGCGTGAACAGTAGAACTTTTAGCTTTTTCAGTACAACTTTTCATCTAAGTAACATTCTACTCCGAATGTTGAACATTAAACTCCGAATGTGGAACATTAAACTCCTGAATGTTGAACATTCTACTCCAAACACTGAACATTATACTCACATGCTACTCCAAATGTTGAACATTATACTCTCGGATGTTGAATATTCTACTCCCAATTTGAACATTATACTCCAAAATTTGACATTCTACTCCCAATTTTAACCATTCTACACTTAAATTGAACAGTTTACTCCCAATGTTAAACATTCTCCAATTTTGTCCATTATACTCCAAATTTTGAATATTCTATGCCCAATTTGAGTATTCTACTCCCAATATTAAACATTCTACTCCCAATTTTGAAAGAAAAGTTGTACTGAAAAATCTAAAAATTCTATTGTTCACGGGCGCGCAAAAATATTGAACTGCCTCTCCTTTAAGTGCACAATGCGCTCCTGCCACGTTTCGTGCGCTTTTTTTATCTCGCATATGAGCGCCTCACACGCGTTCGCACCCAATATAGAAAATTGCAGACATAAGAGATTTCACACTGGAGTGTGCCTATATATATATATATATATAGAATTATAATCTAGTGCAAATCTCCAACACGTCTGCACACATCTGAACAGGGGATCCAACCAACCATTTTCGCGCGGTGTCCGAATGCTTGACACAAACAAACACGGAGAAACTCTCCAGCGTTAAATTGCCGTGCGGTTCCGTGAGGGCAATTTTGTCTTTATTGGGTGTAATGTCGCAATTCTATATATAATGTCGTCCCAACCTAAATCAAATTAAATTTTTTTATGCTTGATACATAAATGGTTTTCACTAATTTATATTGGGTGTAATGTCGCGATTTTGAGTATAATGTCGACCCAACCTGAACAAAATTAAATTTATTTGTGGCCAGATACATAAACAGATTTAACTATATTTATATTGGGTGTAATGTCGCAATTCTGAGTATGATGTCGACCCTACCTAAACAAAATTAAATTTTTTTGTGGCCAAAAAGATAAACGACTTTCACTATATTTATATTGAGTGTAATGTCGTGATTCTAAGTATAATGTCGACCCTTTTATTTTTTTCAAAAGGTTGGTTTGCTCGCACTGCAAGTGCTCTACCGGAGCCCGGCCCGTGTTGTGCCGTGCCGTGTCGAGTCGGCCTGACGGACGATGGCGGCGCGCGTGTGGGTTTGGCCATAGCTGCAGGTTACCCCTAAAAGGCTCACACACAACTGATATAGGAAGGGAGACAAACCAATATCAACAAAAAAGTTTCACATCTAAGCAACGTGGGATTCCAAGTGTGTGAGAAACCAAACTTATGAGTGTATAGTCTAAACTTGTGAGTGTATAGTCTAGACGTGTGGGTGTATGAAGAGTAGACAATAATACTCACAATGTGAGTGTATAGTCTAAACTTGTAGGTATATAGTCTATGATGTGAGTGTATAGTGTATTGTCTACAATTGTTAGTGTATAGTTTAAACTTGCGAGTGTGTTGTCTAAACTTGTAACTGTAATGTTCAAACTTGTGAGTGCATAGTCAAAGCTTGTAGGTATATAGTCTACACTTGTGAGTGTATAGTCTAAACTTGTGAGTGTATTGTCTACTTTTCAAACACCCACGTGTCTAGACTATACACTCACATTAGACTACACACCACAATTTTAGACTATACACTCACATTATACTATACACTCACAAGTTTATATAATACACTTATAAGTTTGGTTTCTCACACTTGGAATCCCACATCACCTAAATGTAAAACTTTTTTGTTGTTTATATTGGTTTTTCTCCCTTCCTCTATCAGTTGTGTGTGGACCTTTAAGGGGTAACCTGCGGCTACAACCAAACTCACACGCACGCCGATTTAATTTTTGTTTAATTCAGGGGTAGTTTAGGTATTTTTAGTGTTTTAGAAGTAGATTATCCCAAAATATAATTTAGGGTACTGAAAAAAAAATAGGATATGAAAATATGGCAAAGTATATTTAGGTGCACAAAAATGTCATTTCCCTTATAAATATATAGAGTTAAACCCAATCATATTAGTCATCTAGACTAGGGGTTGGGCGTGTCCCTCCTTTCTACGAGGTCTAATGTTTGAACTGGTTTATGCGTCATATTTTCGTTGCCTAAATATTAATTCATTTTCATATATCTATCGGTAATTTTGTTCTTCAACTTTGACTAACAGTTGGTCATGGCTATAAAACTATGAATTTAATGGTTTAAAAATTAGTGTTTGGTTTTTTAAATTACCAATACAATTATATTATATTTATGACCTAATATGAAAGTAATGGAAAGAGCACAGAGATGAGTTTCTTGTGTTCGTATTCAAATATTTTCTCTCGTGACTTACCACCATCTCCACGATCGAAGATTTTGATGAATGGATCCACAACAAAGATGGAGGAGAAAAAAAATTTCTGATTGGAACTGAAACTACAAAGATTGGTGTTGTACGGATCGAAATTTCTTTAGTAAGTTTGTTGCGCGAAAAAACGAAATTTAAACTTGAGTGCATCAATATTAAAAAGTATATATTTTAGTTGTATAAAAGTGTCTTTATCATTAATTTTAATATAATGATATTTTTTTGGTAAGAAGTTCGTAATAAAGAGTACAGTGTATGAATTAATATATTTTTGGGTAATGACAGTTGACTACACCCAACTATGTCACGTTTCAAATTTAATACCCCAACTTCCAGTTTTTTGAATGGCATACCTCAAGTTTAAATAAGCGACATTTAGCTCAACGTCTGTTAAAACTAACTCATTTGGTCTGTCAAAAAATCTAAAATTCCCTCAATCATTTTGGTCTGTTAAACTGGTCTGGTTGGTTCAATTGATATGATTATAAAATTACTATTTCACCCCTAATTGAATACCCAATTTAACTAATAAATTGAGGGCAAATCTGACTTTTCACTAACACAAATTATAATTATAATTTTTTAATATTTAAATATATATAATATTATTATTAATTATTAATCATATTATTATTAATCATTAATTAAACCTAACTAAACCTAACTAAACCCTAATTAAACCTAAAAATAAATAATTATTTTTAATCAATCCGTCTCCGGCCCGCGTGCTCTCCGTCTCTAGCAGCCGCGTTGCGAGTAACCTCCGGCGAGGTTGCAACCACCTCAACCGTCAAGACCAGCAATATCCTCCTAGACGAGGTTCTCGACGAAGCTCGACCGTCAAGACTAGCAAGGATCCAACAGAAGCTTCACCCAGATCTGGTCGTCGCGACGGTTCAATTTTACGAATCGGGCTCGTCGATTCTGATGATGTGGACCTTGTCGGCGGCGTCGTAGGCGGTTCACGGTCTGGGTCGTTGCCGGAGAGGTGCGGACCACCAGATCTGGCCGTCGCGACGGTTTAATCTGGTGGCGACCACCATATCTGGCCGTCACGACGGTTCGCGTTCCTCGATCCTGGAGCCAGATAGTACCTGAGAACCCTCCATCACCACCCACCTCTGTCGCGACGGCCCTCAGACGCCTCCTATCTCCCTCGCGGCGGCGGATCCGGATTCTCGAGAGCTCGCCGGATCCGCTCCTCCGGCGGATCTGGGTTCATCTCGAGAGGTTCGCGTCTTTGGTCCTCATCGGGTGGTCCAGCCACACGATTCTTCGCATCTGGTTCGGCTTGTACCAGAGGGCAGCGGCGGCAAGGCGGCGGCGACGGCTGAGTGCGGCGGCGGCGGCCAAAGACTGGGTGGCGACCTGAAGTTGATTAGGTTAATTAGGGTTTGATTAAGATAATTAATAATTAATTAATGATTGATAATATGATTAATAATAATATTATATATATTTAAATATTAAAAAATTAAAAAATTAAAAAATTAAAAAATTATAATTATTATTTGTGTTAGTGAAAAGTCAAATTTGTCCTCAATTTATTAGTTAAATCGGCTATTCAATTAGGGGTAAAATAGTCATTTCATAATCATATCAATGAACCATCAAACCAGTTTAACAGACCAAAATGATTGAGGACATTTTAGACTTTTTGACAGACCAAATCAGTTAGGTTTAACAGACGTTGGGTTATGTATCGTTTATTTAAACTTGAGGTATGTCATTCGAAAAATGGAAGTTGGGGTATTAAATTTGAAACGTGACATAGTTGGGTGTAGTCAACTGTCATTATCCCAGTGAAAATTTATTTAAAATATTAAGTCCATTCCTATATGTTTGTTAGTATTCTGGGGTAGCTCATGGTAAGAACATTTCTCACTTTAAATTTTTGTTTCTCGAATTCGTGGATTGAATCTCAAACTGCAATTTGGACCACTTATGCTACTCTTACAATGCTTACGTCAATTTAGAATTCAAATTTGTACATTCAAATAATGAATAACTTGAAATGTCTTATTTAATGACTTTAAAGAGTAATTATGAAGCTGGACCGTCTGGCCGCGTGTTTGAAATCAATGTAACACTTCGGCAGTTCGGCATTTTCATACCAAATTATCTTTGAAATTGTCTCTTATGCTTCTTCTAGGAGTTGAGTTGCCATTATGAACCATCTAAGCTGTGAATGCGTGGTTGTCTTGATTCACATTCTGATTTATTAAATCAAATTCAAATTGAAGATTGGACTAAATAATCTGACTTCAAACTCAACCATTCAAGATACAATACCCTGGCCTGTTAGTTATATATTTAGTCCAATTAATTGAAATGTCAATAGAGTAAAAAATAAATGAATAGCAACAAGTAAGAAACAAAATTGAGCTAGATTATATTTTTAGGATTAAACTCAGCCTTACGATGCAGGAGCATGTGATCTATATCAAATACATAAACACAATATTTAAACCTCAGGCATATGAATTAATTATTTTAGGGATAATTCCACCTACCTCCACCTAAGTTTTCAAAAATCTCATTTATATCCCCGAAATCTTGATTCATGATTTCTACATTTGCCAATATTTAATTTGTAGAATAAAAGGTTTGTATGCCAAATAAATCTACTTTCCAAATTTCTGATTATTCTAATTTCAAAATTTTAGTTGTTATTTCCTAATTTTATTCATTTAAAAGGGTTTTCTGTCGCACCCGAGAAAGTTTTCACAAAAATTCCGTTTCAAGGTGACCAACGAACTCTTATCCAAGTTTATTGAGCCTTATCTCCCTCCCAATTCAAGAACGTATCTACGACGGTGCAATCTCACAACCTCTGATAATCGAGGTTCATTCAAAAACTTCTTAATGTCTCTTAGGTCATTCAATGACATCGCGTACCCAATGAATCCTGGTTAAATCGTAGCCTAATCAAGTCTTTCCAAAAATCTCTGATCTAACCGGTGCTCAAATCGTGCCTGGCGACAAGTTTTAGTAAGACAGACTAGATCGTCTGCCACCGCCGTTCGCAACAGACGACGCTTGACTTGATGGCTGGCATCTAGCCCACGCCGGGCCTTGGCGTATAGGCCATTACATCCGAAAGAGATCAACACACCACCTTCGGTTTGGCCTAACACCGCTGATCTGTTAAAGCACCCACATCGACTCCACTCCGGCTCTTACCCATCAACCTAAAGCCCACGTCCTCCATCAACCCCTATCAACGAGAATTTGAGACTTAGTAACCACAAATGGCACTTCATTAGATATGATCTTAAAAGGATTCCTTATCAAGACGCATACGTACCAAGATGAGATAGAGACCAGATTTGTTCGAGTTAGACTCCAAGTAATCTCCTAGAATATTAAGGAGATAAACATTAATTAATGTAGAGATTATCTTCTTATTTAATTACATCTCCTGTATAAGAACTAGTGTAAATAAGGGCTCCAACATGCATTGTAATCATCGACGATAAGCCAAGAGTATTGTTCGATCAACCCGTCAACATTGAGTTCAACTTTCTTGCAAGGATTTCTCGGCTAATAAAACCCTGACTCTGGACCGTAAACCACATACTTGTCTTTTCTTTGTTCCACGGATAAACCACTTTTCCTCGATTTGTTAGAACACTGATCCTCTCCATTCATCATTCGGCCGCTTTGGTCTGAGATGCTTGAACCCCTCTTGGTTATAGCTTATCAATAGATATAATTGACACACTATCTTCGTCGGTCTAGCTGCAAACCTAGTACACCGTCCTCACGAGGGTTGTTTAGGGTGCCAAAGACCAAATCGTCTCGCCCCAAATGCCGCATGGTCCCCTTTAAATGGGTCAAATATCTGTGGTCGTGATAATTGTATTAAAGGCTGGTTCAAAACACCAACCACTCTACCACAATTTTTGACAAAAAACCTAGAGACCTCACTTCCTCGAAGCAAATAAACGCTTCCGCAATGCAACTTCAAACCGATCTCCCATGATCCCGACACCACATACTTTCGGATCCAAAAAGATCTCCCCACGACAAACCGCCTTCGCAGAGATCAACCATTCATCGTCAATCTCCCCTACGACGTTGTGTCGAGCAAGAGGGGGCGACGAACACGTCACCTCACCTATAAACTAGATATGTCACTTCAAGACGTACTACACTAGATCAAAACGTTGGAAGAAAATCTCCAACGAATTCTAAGACAGTGACGAGTCACTCATCAGGGCACGAATAGACTAAGCCATGCCCTTGAAGGCAATATTCCCTCAAACCATGACATGATCCTGCATCCCGTGATGACCACCTTCAATGCCGTCACCCTCGGAAGGACACCCTTAAAACCAATGTCAAATGTTCCTTCTTCGACGAGCCTGACGGATAATCGAGAAAGTGTTTCAACCCCCGTCATGCTTCTGTTGCCACGAATTTTAACACATGAAGGTTTGTCCCAAACAAAAACGAGCGAAGAAGGCTTCTCATCACTTCACATGACGAACGGTCGATCCTACCGCAACCGATTAACAAGTCTGGGCATACTATATCATGAACATCATTGGATTAAGAATTTCCCCACACTAAAAAGGGCCAGGTTCTCCCTCCAATCCGAAAGACAAGATCGTCAAACCAACTTCTCAACCCACAAGGGGATGCCTAAACAAGGCCGACCCGCAATCCCTGTCCGAGTGCACGAGACCTCACTGGATAAACGATTGTCCACCCAGACAGTGCCTCTAAGCCTTCACCCACACCAAGGGGGCAGTAAGAGAAATCCACTCAATTGACAAATGCGATAACCTGATCGCGGAACTAGCCATGTCCTGTCAGACGCCTTACCCAACCACATCAAATTGACGACGTCGGGCCAAGAACTAGGCCGCACCACATAACGGGATAACCTAAGGGCATTCAAACGAAAATATCCCTACAGGTAGAAGACGGGTCCCGACAAGAAGCAACTAACTCTGCCTCAATCAGCTTTGAAGTAGACAAGGCCCCCACAACCCCAACGCTACCAACCGCGCTTGAAGTTATAGCAATGGTCGTAACAATAGAGTGCTGATCGGAGAAAACCCTACATAATTTATTGGTTGTCTTGTCAACACTATCAGAAGTGAGCCGACGCAAGTAATAATGAGAAAGTAAAGTTTAACTACCCAAATATCGTACCCAAGAGAATCAAACGTCCTAAGCATCAAAATCCTATTTTGTGACTAATCTCAGTCGATCGATTAAGGTGGTTATGTAATTCAAAACCAGTAAAATAATTTAAATGAGATAACGCAAGAGAGAGGTATGATTCATAGTATAGAAATCACAAACTAAAGTTGGGATATGCTAATAGAAAATTATGCATAAAAAACTCTTATGTCAATTTATTAATCTCCCCAAAAGTCCTTAGTTGGGCACTCAATGGATCAAATCAGTTTATGGTCGAACCAGGTTAATTGGATTTCTTAAAATTAAATTATTGCACAAAGAGGTGTTACTAGAAATTCACTAATCTCCCTAATAAATCCTTTGTTTGTAACGCAAGAGAGTAAACAAATTATGGTCTAAAGGGTTTAGGTTTATTTATTAAGATCAGTCGGATTCTTTTGATGTCACAAAGATTCTCAAACCTACACAATAATAATCCTTTGTAAGGCACTAAAGAGAAGAAGTAAATTATTGTTCAAAGGACTTGAGTGAATTTAAGATTTGGGAAACTCTTTCCTAAACTAGGGAGGTAACGTGAATTTTCTAATCTACCAGAATTTCGTTTTGGGATACTAACGGCTCTAACAGAATATCATGACCTATCTTTTGTTGAGAACATGTTTTATCGAATTGAATTGATTAAGTTTCGTGAATTTCTCTAACTTTTATTGGTATTCTAAAGGCTATTGTACAAGTGTTAACCCTTAATTTTTCAAACACTAATCTAAGGTCTAATTAATTTTAGTTCAACTTTACATCTCTAGTTTTGTAAACTTAAACACGTAAGCTATGACAATTATTAAACTTGAAAGGAGATAAAACATTAAGATCAATTAATTTGACATTCCTTAACATCGAAGGTATATGCATGTAAATCCGACTACACATCTTTAAGATTTTAATTCATCCTACACCCTAAATCAATGGAGTTTAGTTGCTCATATTAATCAAATACTTATTCAAATAAATAATGAACATTCATAAGAACGAAGAAGAGATAAAGTATTAAAACCCAATTGTTGAATTAAACTTCATAAATCTTCATGTATTCGAATGTACATGGATCCTTAAATCTTGCTCCTACGCTATGTCCCTCGTACAAGACTAAACTCTCTCTCAAACGTATACAAAATTGAAATTTAGCTTTAGAGAGGCTCTCCTAGGTTAGGAACCGAGAGGACCTATTTATAGGTTCTACACGACTCCAACGTCGAAAGTACACGGGGTTCGTGTACCTCTCGAATTTCTGAATCCTAACCTATTTCCTCTTTTTATTTCCAAAATCTAAATTAACTTGACTTGCATACCAAACTATACAGGTCTCATTTATTTCCTCTTCCTTTGCAGTTTCATATTTTCATTTTTCTTATGACTTGCCACTTTGGCGCCAATTCATCATTGTTTAGGGTTTTAAGCTTTATTTTGGGCTCTTTATTGGTTTGGTCTCAATAATGAATCTCGAGCTTCACAAAATTGATCCTTTTTGGCCTAAAAACTTGTATTTTCTGCTATAATTTAGACACCCGTAAAGCACGAATTGAGATGAAAATAGGGATCTTCATGCCAAATGAGGACGAAAGTAAATCCAAATGCGGTTAAAAAGTGTCTAAGTAAGTAGAACGAAATCCACGTATCAACTGCAACACCGTAAGTCGTGCCTTAATTCCCGAACATACATGGTCGACCTTATCCCAAGTCGCGGTGATTGAAAGAATCCTCAATAATAGGATCATTCACGAAACAGGGCTCACAAAGAATACTTGATAAAGGGGAAGGATTATCTCGAGTACCAAACCACGTGGGAACATGAATCCGCGATTCAACCCTTATTTATTCAATATCACCAAGCGGATCCCTGACGAGGACATCAAGAGTTCTACCGGGGGAGGATGTAACACTCAGAAGATTTTCCACCAAAAATCTGCCCAAATATGACCAACAATTTTTCACCCAAGTTTGTTGAGCCATCTCTCCCTCGCGGTTTGAGAACGTATCTACGATGGTGTGCGGTCTCGCAACCTCCAACAACTGAAGTTCACTCAAGAACCTCCAACTGTCTCCCTAGTTATTCAACGACCTTGCCTCACGCCCTAGCACTATCAACTTGACCTCCGGACGAACCCCTCCTAAATCGTAGCCTAATCGAGGCTTTCCAAACAGCCTTGGTCTAACTGACAATTAAAATCGCACCCAACGCCAAATTTCGGTCGAACTGATTAGAATAGGTAGGTCTGCCATCTCTACATGCAGCCAAAAAATCTTGGCGTATTGTCTGCCTTCCAGCCCACACCAGGCCTTGACATATATGACCGCTTATCATGAAGAGATCATCCCACCACCTCCGTGACGGCCCAACGCGCCTATCCGCGAAGCTAGCACCTTCGTCTCTGTTCCAGCTTTGTCCCACCAACGTCAACCCATCAACGGCAAAGCTCATGTCCTCTTTAAAGCTCAATCAACAAGAACACAAGACTTGGTGGCTAAGAAATTGCACTTCATCATATCTGATCTCAAAGGGATTCCTTATCAAGATGCGGGTGTAACAAGATGGAATAGAGACTAGATTCGTCTAACTTAGCCTGCAAAGTAATCTCTTAGAGTATTGAGGAGATAGTCATGGTTTTTACAAGGCATAATGCCCCTTTTTCCATGGGGTTAGGATGGGATAGAACGAGGTCAGGTCTTTTATCTTAGGTGAGCATCGTGACGGCGATGTTTGGGGTGAAAGCAATGGCATACTATTTAAACCGGCCACTATTTGATATAGCTTATTGCGCTTAAATAATTTTTATCGTTTTTAAAATATGGAAGCATGTTAATAATGGATAAATTCCATGAACATGAAAGCATAAGAACTTACTGGACCTATCCTTTCTTTCTTTGCTTGATTCGAGGGGGAGGGTTTTGGCGAGTTCTTAATAATCATAATAATAATATTTTTGCATTTTTACGAAAAAAAATGGATCATCCTTTCGGCTCAAAAAAGCGCCATTCTATCAATGAATGTAGAGATTATCTCCTTATTTAACTATATATCTTGTATAAGAACTAGTATAAATAAGAGCTCTCTAATTCATTGTAAATTATTGAAAGCAAGCCAATAGTATTGTTCCAACACCCCGCCGACATTGAGTTCCTCTTTCCCGAAAGGATTTCCCAGCCAATAAAACCCGAACTCCGGTCCTTAAACCACCCACTCTCTCTCTCTCTCTCTCTCTCTCTCTCTCTCTCTCTCTCTCTCTCTCTCTCTCTCTCATTCTTTGTTCCACGGATCTACCACTTTGCCTCGATCCGTCCGAACAAAAATATGAGATTTTAGTTAAGAAAATTATCAAAATTGTGTTCATAATATTTTTTTTACTCATCAATTGGTCGAGAAAACTAGGTGTGACCTAAACTTTATCCTAGCCTATATCCGGTTAAGTGGCGGCCGTGTCGTTTAAAACGCTAGCCATAATTTTTTACTCCTGAATCATTATTCTCTTTTGTTCCTACTCTCTCTCTTTCATATCAAAACTCCACTCTCAAGCAACTATCAAAATAATTCAAGTACGGTCTTTTCACCTATTTCCGTAGTGACCCCCATATCACCTTAACTATGTAAATTCGTTGAAACCAAACTTGAGCTGCTGAAGAAGCAACCGATGGAGCTTAGATCTAGAACAGGCTTGAGGATATTACTAAGTCAAAACGAGTAGATAACAAGATTTTAAACTTGCGGTGGCTGATGCGAAAGCATCACTCATGGTTTTTTATCTCATCAAGAGGATTGTGACAAAGATATCTGAAACTAGTATAATAATTCGAAACTCAAGTGTTCGACAACTTGGACAAATAAACTAGTGGGAAAAAATGATGTACACTTGGGCACTAGAAAAAAACATCAATCTGTATTTTGGTACAACACAAAGACTATACCATGTGAAACTAAAGATTTATCTATTTCATTGTTTACAGAAGATACATACACTATAAATCATGATTGATTTATAATAGACGATGGTTTTGTCATCTTATTCTGCCTCAATGTGATGTAATTGCTAAATCAAATAAAAAAAAAAATCAAACGACATGCAATTTTTACTGCACCATGGTACAAGAATTAATGAAGTCCAGAAACATACGTATCCATCCTTGTCAACTTTCGATGATCTAGAAATTTTAGATTCTCTAAAATCAAGAAAGGCTACCCATGGCCTTTGCTTTCTCTCTTAGAACAAATTTCTGTACTTTTCCGGTAGATGTTCTTGGTAAATCATAGAAAATGACTGTCCGAGGAGCCATATAATGTGGCAAATGATCACGACAGAATTGTATTATTTCTTTCTCGTCAACGTTGAATCCATCCTTGAGTTTGACGAATGCACAAGGTGTTTGCCCCCAGTGATTATCCGGCCTCGCTACTACTGCAGCGTCCAAAACTGATGGATGATTGTAGAGCACCGCCTCCACCTCCACCGTGCATATATTCTCTCCCCCTGATATTATAATGTCCTTCAACCGATCCTTCACCTCTATGTACCCGTCTGGATGTTTCACTCCAAGATCACCGCTGTGAAACCATCCACCTTTGAAAGCCTCCTCTGTTGCCTTGGAGTCTCTCAGGTATCCACTCATTACCGTATTCCCTCTCAGCATGATCTCACCTACCGTTTTCCCATCAGCCGGCACACTTTCCATCGTCAGTGGGTCTTTCACGTCTGTGTCCTCCATACATACATGAGGCACCCCTTGTCGGGCTTTCATCTGACTCCTCTCATTAGGAGGTAGCATATCCCATTCGGGTTTCCAAAAACAACAAGTCCCTGCCCCGTAAGTTTCTGTGAGGCCATACATGTGATGTACTACAAATCCCATTTCTTCCATCTTAAGAAGAACCTGAGGAGGGGCCGGTGCGCCTCCTGTCAACACTTGTACTTTATGAGGAAGAGGCTTCTGGACACTCACCAGTGAGTTCACGATCATGTTCAACACGGTTGGAGCTCCTCCCATGTGAGTCACTTTATTCAAGGATATATTCTCAAAGATTTCTTTTGGAGAGACACGCCTCACGCATATATTGGTGCCGCCCTGTGCTGCCACCCCCCACATAAGGCACCACCCGTTGCAGTGAAACATGGGCACGGTCCAAAGGAAAACCGGCATTATTGAACCCATGCCATGGAGAAGGACTGTCGCCAGGGCATTCAGATAGGCACCTCTGTGACTGTAAACAACTCCTTTCGGGCTCGAGGTTGTGCCTGAAGTGTAGTTCAAACTAATAGGATCCCATTCACTTTTAGGCCGCCTTGCCTCAAAATCATCTCTGCCGGATTCAAGGAAACTTTCATATTCATAGGTAGTATTCATAGAACATTTGGTCTCGCCAGACTCGGGTATTAGGATCAATATGGGTTGGGGTGCTCCTTCCTTTGAGAGAAGATCAAGTGCTCCTTGAGCAACTTGGAGCAACTGGTAATCAACGAAAACGATCTTGGCTTTGGAGTGTCTGAGCAGGACAGAGATCATGGAAGAGTCTTGGCGTGAATTAAGAGGGCAGAGAACAGCTCCAGCCATTGGCACTGAAAAATGTAGCTCGTACATGGCCGGAACATTAGGTGCCAGGCTCGCTACCTGCGCTCATCAAACAACAAAATCTTATTAAGCTCCACAATTTCAACTATTTGTGCAAACCCAAAAAAGAAACAAAGCTGAAAATGAAGAAACACTCACAACATCTCCACGGGAAATACCCAATTGGGTGAGAGCAGAAGCCATCTTGAGACAGCGGCGGTGGGTCTGGTCCCAAGTGTAGGTGACATCTCCATAGACGACGGAGGTCCTGTCGCCGCATACCTTGGCCGCTCTCTCCAAGAAGCTGATGGGAGAAAGAGGAACATGATTGGCTGGGCACTGGACCAGACCCTCCATGGGTTTCCAAGATTCAGCCTCCACGTCACCGGACACTCTGCTACAAACCCGGCTCAGCGTTTTTGGGATCAAGCCTGGCCGTGACTTGAGCAACTGTTTCACTCTCACGGCGGGCACCACCCGACCCGTTCGATGAGGAATCAGGACAGGGATTGATATGATATTGATACCGTCCATTGATTCACTCCAATGTTTGTGAGATTGTCTTTGTAATTTGTCACTTGCGCACATGACACAAGCATTTATAGAGGAACTCATGTTTCTTCACATCATTTCTTAATATTGTTTACTCCCCACAGCAACCCATAGGGTTCACTTGTCACGTTTTAGTTTGGCTAAAAATAAGTAGGGGTAGAACTATAATTAATCTCTTCAAAAATACTAATTGCGCTCGACTTTAGCAGTAAGTTACTCTTTCATATCGGTACACCGTATGAGAAGTTTTTTTTTTGTATCCAACTTGCTTGTCTACTAAATTAATTAATTATTAATTGAGAGTAGTTGACTTGTTACAATTATCTTCTTGTTAATCAAGGTCAAATGAAAAAGACAGATTAAACTAGTTTATGTATAAATGGAGAATTTACTAAAATATTACCAACTATGAAATGAAGTTTAGTTTGAATTTCCTTAAAACATTAAATTTAATTTATTTAATATAATTATTTATAACAGAATACTTGATATTAATTTTAAAACATAGGGAAAAATTGAGAAGGGGACCTATCTAATCTAACTAATATACCGTTTAACTGCTTAAGACAGATGAATCAAAACTAAATATTAATTAATACTAACAAAATAAAGCAATATTTCAAACGATTAAATGGGCTTAGCCCAGCATTATATAAGGCAAACTGACAATTAATAAAAACAGTTCTGGTTGACATGGTGCAGATGTTCATCTCCTCGAAAATTTTGTCTAATGGGTTAAATACTACAAACATAGTGCTCATTCCGAAGAAGCAATGTCCTTACTCAATTGGGGACTACAGACCCATTGCGTTGTGTAATGTGTTGTATAAGATCATATCAAAAATTATGTTCAACAGGTTCAAGGAATCGTTGGATGGGGTTATTTCGGCAACCCAAAGTGTGTTTGTCCCTGGTAGACTTATAACAGACAACACAATAGTTGCGGCGGAAGTTCTCCACCATGTACGGAAGAAGTCACAAGGAAATAAAGGACTGATGGCTTTGAAGATAGATATAAGCAAGGCCTATGATAGGGTGGAATGGAGCTTTTTATTTCGGGTATTGCGAGCGCTAGATTACAATCAGAGATGGGTTGACCTAATCCAAACATGTGTTTCATCGGTCACTACATCGGGACACACAATCAGGGTACCGAGTCCAACGCAAGGCTTGCGACAGGGAGATCCTCTCTCCCCATACCTCTTTCTTATCCGTGCAGAGGGTCTGTCTCTATTGTTGCAGGAGTTCTCAAGGGCAGGAGATCTACGGGGAGTCAAGATAGTTAGGGAGGCGGCAAAGGTCTCTCATCTTCTATTCGCTGACGATAGCTATATCTTCAGGGGGGGCAACAAGGAGAGAGGCGGGGCAAATATTTCGGTGCCTTCTTATCTATGAGAGAGCCTCGGGTCAGCTGATCAATCGCGAAAAATCCTCAGCCTTCTTCTCTCCAAACACTCCGCTGTATTTAAGGGAAGATGTCCTCTTCATACTTGATTTCAGGGAGGAACAAGGGTCTTCCACTTACATTGGAATCCCTAATATGATTGGAAGAAACAAAACGCAGCCCTGAGATACATAAAGGAACAAGTAGAAAAAAGAATGGCTTCATGGAGTCATTGGTTTCTGTCCTCGGCAGGAAGAGAGGTGCTATCAAATCTATACTGCAGGCATTACCTGCATATGCTATGCAAGTCTTCTTGTTCCCGCAAAGGCTTCTTGACGATATTGGAAGGATGTTCAATAAGTTCTAGTATAAGGGCAACGGGGGGAAGGGGGAATCATGTGGTGAAAGTGGGCCGACTTATGTAAGCACAAGGAATTGGGCGGGATGAGTTTTCTCAACCTAAAGGAGCACAGCCTAGCACTATGTGCGAAACAAGCTTGGAGGATCCTAACAAAGCCTAACCCATTGCCAAGTAGGTTGCTGAAGGCCAAGTATTTTCCACACTCTTCTTTCCTTGAGGCTTCGTTTGGAACAACCCCGAGTTTCATATGGAAGAGTATCTGTGAGGCAAGATCGATAATTTGGGAGAAGGCCCGGCTGAGTATCGGACCTGGAAATAACCCGGTAGTAGGGACACCGTGGTTAAGGGGAGCAAACCCAATAATTGCGAAGACCCCAACTATTTCTGTGGACATGCGAATATATGATTTATTCACCCCGGATTGTAAAGCATGAGACATGGGGAAGGTAAAGGCTCTATTTGACCGGGAAAAAGGGAATCGAATAGTCTCCATTATCCCAAGTTGGTACGGCGTGAGTGACCAGTGGTGCTGGAATGCAGACAACTCAGGTGACTACTCAGTCAAAAGTGCTTATCGAGCCATCTATAAGATGGTTAATCTGTGGTATTCGCCAGCACAAAGGACAAGTTGGAGAGAGATATGGAAGCCGCAAGTCCCACCAAAAGTAAGAATCTTCATCTGCCGGGCGATTTTAAAATATACTTCCGACTAGAACCCGGCTGGCAAAGAATGGGTTGCCGATAATTACCCAGTGCCCGCTTGTGGTGATCCGGAAGAGACTAGAGACCATGTATTCTTAAGGTGTAGAGTGGTGGCCCTTGTGTGGGGGGATAGGCTCCTGCAGGGAATCCGTGATAAAATGGGGCCGGACCCAGTTCTCTCTACTTGGTGTTCTTGGGTGAAGGACGAGAGTGAGGCAAACCTATGGGCCACTACGCTCGGGGCCATTTGAAAGGAAAGGAACCAATCAGTCTGGAATAAGAAGGTATTCCACCCGTCAAGAGTAGCAGTGATAGAAAAAGGGTGCAGAAGAGCCTGGTTAGCAATAATCCAACAGGGAGGAGTATCGGGTACTAATCCTGATCAACTTGTTTCATCATCAATGGTCTGGGTTCCTCCATGGCCTGGAATGTTAAAGATAAATGTGGATGGGGGGATAGATGCAGAGGGTGGTCATTGGAGCATAGGGATTATTTGTAGGGATTCAGAAGGCCAAATTTTGGATGCGCTGTGTAGACGGTTTACGGGTAATCTCCAACCCGAAGAGGTGGAGGTCGTAGGAGTCCGGGAAGCGTTATCTTGAGCAAAAGGTAAGCGTTAGAGTGCGATTGAGATTGAGTCAGATTGTCTTTGGGTGGTCAACCAGGCCCACAAAGGACAACACTTGAAGAATATGTTTGGAGGTATTATCTACGACTGCAAGCGTTTCCTCTCAGCACTTGGATCTAATGTCTCTCTAGCTTTCGCTCATAGATCATGTAATAAAGTGGCTCGCAAATTGGCCAATTATGCGTTAAACTGGCAATAGTTGGTATTATAGTGAGGGGTCTGTCCCACCATCTGTATTCTCAGATGTCCGGCATGATGCCAGGTTAGTTGCATTTTATTAAATAAAGTTCGTTTATATAAAAAAACTAAGAAAATAAAGTGACAGGTATTTATTTTAAATTTGAATTTATCAAGAGTACTGTGAACTACATATTTTTTTGAAATTACTATATCATCCCTAATTACATGTATATCATTTTCCACCCGATATCACAACCTCATGTTAGAGAACAAGTAGCATACTACTGGAAATTTGCTTATTCCCGACGAGATATTGAAATATCCTCCCGGGTTGGTGTGACCAACCCGGCGAGACTTATATCTCACTGGTTTGGTAAAACCTTTCCCGGTAAGATATTCAATATCTCGCCGAGTTGGTTTCACCATTCAACGGTCGGATATTAACCACAACAGTCATCACCTTTCCCGGCGAGATGTTGCGCAATATCTCGTCGGGAAAGGTGATGACCTTTATCGGCGAGATATTCAATATATCGCCTAGTTTGTTTCACCAAACCAGCGAGATATTGTAAATCTCGTCGGACTGATTACACACGTCGACGCCCAGATGTTGACCACAACGTTCATAACCTTTCCCGGCGAGATATTGCACAATATCTCGCCGGGAAAGGTTATGACCGTTGATGGTCAACATCTGACTATTGACGGTCAACGACTCCAATCCGACTCCGGCGCCGACGCTGACACCAACTCCGGGCCTCACTCCATCTCAGACGGTGACACAGTTGATTATCTCGTCGAGACTGCCTTCGGACCAACAGCAACCTCCAGCACCTTCCAACGACCGACCGCACCCAAGCAAGAGGTTCAAGAAGACGACGCAGAAGACAAAACAGATAGGACAACTCCCGTAGTTTCCTAGGTTACGATTTTGTAGAAGTTTTTTAATTATACATTTATTGTTCGACTTTTAATTGGTTTGCAATTATGAAATATCTTTTTTTGATCGCTGCAAATTGCAGTTTAGGATTTAGTTGAATTGCTAGGTTTTATAGGTGTAATTTGTAACGGGAAACTGAGAAATTGGGGCAGATTATGTCCAAAACTTATCAAATCTAGTCGGCGAGATATTGGCAACATCTCGCCGGCTAGGTTCGGCTAGGGTTTACAACATACCCGGCCAGATATTGCCAATATCTCGCCGGGTAGGTTGTGAACCCTAACCGGCGAGTTTTTGACCAATATCTCACCGGGTAGGTTGTAAACCCTAACCGGCGGATAGTTAAGTTTTCCCGGCTAGATATTGTCAATATCTCGCTGGGTAGGTTGTGAACCCTAACCGACGAGTTATATATCAATATCTCGCCGATTAGGTTTTATAACCTTTCCCGGCGAGATATTGCCAATATCTCACCGGGAAAACTTCACTACCCCGGCGAGATATTTGTCACCTCCAAACCGGGGAGATATTGATTCAATATCTTGCCGGCTATGACCATTCCCGTCGAGACTTGCCCGGGGAGAACCAAGCAGGCGAGTTTCGGGCGAATATCTCGTCGGATTGGCCAAGCCGGCGAGACGGGATCTTCTGCCCGGCGAAAACAAAGTCTCGCCATCTTGGAGCTTAATTTCAGTGGTGGAAGACTATCGGACCAGACTTAGTTGGTACTGTAATATACATCATTTTGTTTGTAAATTTGTATCATTTAAAATACATGCATATATGTTTGTGCATAGGAAAAACGAGTTGTGTTATTAATTATTCGGCCCAGTTAAACACTTGTGTTTACCAGCAGAGACTAAAATTTATTATTTGACTGATTTTTTAACTGTCATATTTTATGTAATTTTGTTGACATGTCTCTTCAACTTGGAGACAATTGATAATTCATGCGCATAATACAAAAAGACGGAGAAAAACATGACAAACCATAAAATCATTTTCAAATTTATCACAGGACTAGTAATCCAAAATTAAATACATGGAAAACCTCATGTTATTACTACTCTAAACCTTGCAGTGATTACTTATTTTATGGTACTACACTTAATTTCAAAATCACACGAGTCATTACATTTCATTTTAATTTTACATTAAAAAATATAGGGAAAACTTCGTGTTATTATCCTAATCTTGTCATTAGTTTTGTGTTGATACACTAAATTTCGTAACGAACCATGTTACTACACTCAAATTTAAGTTTGTATCAAAACTTTTTTTAAATGAAAAATATATCCTTTCATATTCAATATGTTTTTCAAATAGAAATAACAAATCTATCAAACTAAAATAATGTTAATAATAATGATTAACTAATTTTAATTAAATTAAAAAAGGGTTAATCTCGATAAAGTACTGTTAGGTTGACACTATTATCAATTACATACACCTAATTTAAAAAAGTTATTTTAAAGTTAATAAAGTTTCATTTTATATCAAGTTAGACAACATGATTAGATTTCAGTTAATTTTTTGTATAAAATTACAAAATGTCCCTCATCGTGTATTAATTTTTCAATTGACATCATTTGTTGCCATTGTTGATTCTGGTTGTCATTGTTGGGCGAGAAAGCTTCTCGTAAATCTCCCTTTACCGAAATTTTCTGGCGAGTCGTCGAGATCTAGGAGAGCAAATGCTTGGTAAATTGACAAAAGCTTTGGTTCCAAATAACAATCAGCCAAAGATGCTCCCCAAAGGCCTTATTCAATTTCGGTGGATCTACAACCTCCTCTTCCGCCACCGCCTCCACATCACCGTCCATGACAACAAAGGCACGTCACAATGGCGATTGCAAAGATAAGTGGGTAGAGCGATTACATCGACCTGTACCTCCAGTAACCTCTATCAGAACCGTCGATAAGCAAAAATTAGGGGCCTTAAGGATGATTTACAATTTGGTGAATTGAGGCTTGATGAATTAAGTATTTTCTTGGATTTGATTTGGTTGGTTTTAAATTGATTGATAGGAGATTGTAGAAGATTTGGTTGGAATCTTGTTTCGGATGGAAAAAAAAGGAAACCAATGGCATCAATTGAAAATTTGAAAGACAATATGGGGCATTTTTATCATTTTACACTAAAAAATAACTGAAATCTAACCAATTGTCTAACTTGATACAAAATAAAACTTTACTAACTTTAAAACATGCAATTTGTCAAACATGCTTGTTTTAGCTAATTTAGAGAAGAACACCTTACATTACATGGAGGATTCGCGTGCTCGTAAGCATTCAGATTGAAGGCGCGCAAGTTAGCTATTTCTTCTTCAAACGTCTCCACTAATGCAGTAGTTGCACAATGCTAAAGCATTGTCTCGAGATCATTTCCCTTTTTGTGAACCAATCTTCGTAGAGGCCATACAGTAATGATATTCTATCTCAAGTATTCAGTCCTTAAATAACTCCACCAAACTCTACGAAAGCATATGTAAGGGCATTAAAAAAACATGTTAAAACATAAATTAATTGTACAATTACACAAACAATACCACCTTTTATGTATCATACGTTATCATACATTGGAGCGCTTGTATACCATAGTCTTCAAAACATTCCCCAAGAAATTATTGTCATGTCTCTTTATATATTTGATATTTCAAAACAAGTACAAAAAATTACTTCGGCAGATATTTGAGATCGAATGGTAGAACTAAGCAGAACAAAATTTCGTTGAGGTATGGTAGTCCGCTTTCCTTAAGAATATTATTGCCTCGCATGGGTAATTCACTCCCAGAATACAACGACAAACGAGATCAAACTCAAACCGGGCTGCATAGAGTAATCGAGGAGGAACAAACTAGTGAGAGAGAGACGAGGTCGGCTAGGGTTTTCTTTGTGCACGTTTTGGGTGTGTTCGACTCTAGTAATAGAGTTCGAGTATATAGGCATAAGAGATCCGAAACCTAAAGAAAATAACAATGAAAGACTTACCAATTCTTTTTCTAGGGAAATAAGTAAAACTCAATTTATCCTACAAGTAAAAGAGTTTACCAATTAATGACATTATTTGACCACGTTTGTTTTCGAATAACATGTTCGGAAGTATCTTATTCCCAAAAAAAATTATTTTGAAATCCAATTGCGTGTAATTCAGAAATATTTATGATGTAGGACCATCCTCTAATTAGCATTAGTTTAGGTTTCCTATTATCTTATATTTTATAATTATAGTTAGTTTTGGTTACTTAATTATTTGGTTTTGGGCTTCCTAATTCTAGTTAGCTTGGATCATTAGTTCTATATAAGGAATTGTTTTAGATTTTGAAGATTCATTATCATTATCATGAATTTGAGTTATTTGGAGTAAATTTCGTTTTCTCCCTAAAGTTAGGGTTTATCTTTGCTTCATTTCGAAGCACACTTCTGCTGCACCAAAGTGGTATCAGATGCCCGGATTTAACCGGGCATGATGACTAACGATGGCACAAGTAGAGCCCAAGCCGCCGACAACGAATGACGGATTGGACAAGTCGACCAACAGCTCGAAAACATCGAAGAATCAAATCAAAATGTATCGCAAGAACTTACCAAATTGAAGGATCGAATTGTTGCATTCACAACTGGTGGATGGAATGGACAACGTTATGAAAAAACAGAATGACAATAGCTCTTGGGAGATCATTCGACCGTGCAACAACACAATAAATAAAGTTGTGACTGGCCAACTATAATTCATCAAACAAGGGAAGCAAGGTGTACTTGAACAACAAGATGGCATCCAACACAAATCTCTAGCTACGGAAAATGTCAGCGATATAAGTGAACTTTCACATGTTCACCGACAAAATTGGAGGAATACTCCTCAATGGAAACATCATTAATGGGATGATTCATCCGAGGAAGAAGATAATTTTCGGATTAACGTCTACAGTAATAGCAGAGGACAAAATAACCATGAATTCAAGATGAAGATGGATTTGCCAACATTGGATGGACGCTTACATGTTGAGGACTTTCTTGATTGGATTAGTAACGTTGAGAATTTTTTTGATTATCTGGATATTCTGGAAGATTGGAAAGTGAAGCTAGTCGCTTACAAATTAAAAGGAGAAGCTTCTGATTGGTGGGAACAACTTCAAAAAAATCGATGCCAAGAAGGCAAGCAACACATATGCACTTGGCACAAGATGAAGAAACTACTACATCAACGTTTTCTTCCCCCAGACTATGAACAATTCTTGTATCAACAGTACCAAAACTGTCGATAGTCAAATCGTGCAATCAATAACTATATAGAGGAATTCTACCAATTAAATACTCGAGTTAACTTACAAGAAACAGAAGCTCGATTAACTACTTGATAAATTGGGGGCTTGAACTTAACTATCCAAGACAAATTGGCTCTTCAAGAAGTATGGACTATGAGTGAGGTAGAAAACTTAAAATAAAAGTGGAGAATCAAATAAATCAAGTTTCCCTTCGAACATCACGTAACTTTAGATGATCAGATACTTACCAATCTAAGGGAGCCTTAACTAGTCAAGATGCTAGCCACAAAGGTATTCATGGCTCTCGGACTTCAACACAAGGTCAAAAACAAGTTACAACTTCAAGTAGGCCAAACTATCAAGGTCGAAATCAACCGCAAGAACAAACTGCATGCAACCCTTATGCCTGACCAACCCTTGGAAAGTAATATCATTGTGGACAACCTGGACACCTCTTAAACACTTGTACCAAACACTAACACGCGATAAACTTGGCAGAAGGTGAAACCGATAACGAAGAACATTCACAAAAGGAAGACGTGAATGACGATGCTAAGTTTGTAGAAGGGAACAAAGGGTAAGAAGTAGCGTGTAATATGCAACGTCTTTGCTAGCCCCCAAAAGTCAAGATGCCTCTCAACGACACAAAAAATTTCGAACTCGGTGCACCATAAAAAATAAGGTGTGTAAAGTAATTATTGATAATGGTAGCAGTGAGAATGTGGTCTCTAGAGCATTGGTCAAGACACTCAAACTAAAAGCATAACCGCATCTCACGCCTTACAAGATGGAATCGATCAAGCATAGAACCAGAATTAAGGTAGATGAAATTTGTCGTGTTCGTTTTTCAAATGGAAAATATCATCAACATGAGATCTTATGTGACGGGGTGGATATGGATGCTTGCCATGTTTTGTTGGGGCGTCCATGGTATTATGATGTTGATGCTACTCACAAGGGTCGCGCAATTACCTTTACCTTTTAGTAGGCAAATAAAAAAATTGTACTACTCCCTTAGTCAAGCTCACTAGACTCCAACTCTACTATTAACGAGGGCAAACCGGTGGTTTCTACGATTGTTGGATCAGATTTTTGTGCTGAGGTTGAGATCAGACCTTATGATAGCCTTAGCGGTAAAGGCACAATCTGAAACAAAAGTTGCAATACTCCACTAGCTCAACAGGTAATAGCCGACTTGCCTGATTTATCTCCTACTAAGTTGCTTAATGAATTACTACATGCGCAATATACAACATCACATTGATTTAATGCCTGGGGCTAGCTTACCCAATTTACCACATTATCGTATGAGCACCACCAAAAATTCTAAATTAAAAAGACAAGTTAATGATTTGCTCGAAAAGGGGTTAATTCAAGATAGTATGAGTCTATATGCAGTTCCAACCCTAATTACACCTAAAAACGATGACACTTGGAGGATGTGTATCGATAATCGAGCTATCAACAAAATTACGGTTAAGTATCGGTTTCGTATACCTCAGCTTAATGAAATGCTCGATAGTCTAGAGGGAGCTAAAGTGTTCACAAAACTCGACTTGCGTAACGGTTACCACCAAATTTGCATCTGTCTCGGGGACGAGTGGAAAACTACATTCCAGACTAAAGATGGCCTTTATTAATTGTTAGTTATGCCGTTTGGGATGTCTAACGCCTTTAGCACCTTCATACGGTTGATGAATCAGACTCTTCGACCCTTCATAGGAAAATTTGTGGTAGTGTATCTTGATGATATCCTTATCTATAGCTGCAGTGAAGAACAACATATATACCACCTCAGTGAGGTTTTACTGGCTTTACGCACTAACAAATTGTACCTAAATCTTAAAAAGTGTAGTTTCATGACTCCGATAACCAAGAATATTAACAAGAAGACGTTAATGACGATGCTAAGTTTGAAGAAGGGGAAAAAGGGGAAGAAATAGCGTGTATTGTGCAACGTCTTTTGCTAGCCCCCAAAAGTCAAGACGCCTCTCAACGACAAAAAATATTTCGAACTTCGTGCACCATAAAAAATAAGGTGTGTAAATTAATTATTGATAATGGTAGCAATGAGAATGTGGTCTCTTGAGCATTGGTCAAGACACTCAAACTAAAAGCATAACCGCATCTCACGCCTTACAAGATGGAATGGATCAAGCGTGGAACCGGAATTAAGGTAGATGAAATTTGTCGTGTTCGTTTATCAATTGAAAAATATCATCAAGATTAGATCTTATGTGACAGGGTGGATATGGATGCTTGCCATGTTTTGTTAGGGCGGCCATGGTATTATGACGTTGATGCTACTCACAAGGGTCGCGCCAATACATTTACCTTTTGGTGGGCAAATAACAAGATTGTACTACTCCCTATGTCAAGCTCACTAGACTCCAACTCTACTATTAACGAGGGCAAACCGGTGTTTGCTACGATTGTTGGATCAGATTTTTGTGCTGAGGTTGAAGATCAAGACCTTATGATGGCATTAGAGGTAAAGGCACAATCTGAAACAAAAGTTGCAATGCTCCACTAGCTCAACAGGTAATAGCTGACTTTCTTGATTTATCTCCTACTAAGTTGCTTGATGAATTACTACATATGCGCAATATACAACATCACATTGATTTAGTGCCTGGGGATAGCTTACCCAATTTAAAACATTATCGAATGAGCACGACCGAACATTCTGAATTACAAAGACAAGTTAATGATTTGCTCGAAAATGGGTTTATTCAAGACAGTATGAGTCCATGTGCAGTTCCAACCCTACTTACACCTAAAAAGGATGACACTTGGAGGATGTGTATTGATAGTCGAGCTATCAACAAAATTATGTTTAAGTATCGGTTTCATATATCTCGTCTTAACGAAATGCTCGATAGTCTAGAGGGAGCTAAAGTGTTCACAAAACTCGACTTGTGTAAAGGTTACCTCCAAATTCGCACCTGTCTTGGGGACGAGTGGAAAACTACATTCAAGACTAAAGGTGGCCTTTATTAATTGTTAGTTATGTCGTTTGGGATGTCTAACTCCCCTAGCACCTTCATGCGGTTGATGAATCAGACTCTTCGACCCTTCATACGGAAATTTGTGGTAGTCTACTTTGATAATATCCTTATATATAGCCGCAGTAAAGAACAACACCTAGACCACCTTAGTGAGGTTTTACTGGCTTTATGCACTAACAAGATGTACCTAAATCTTAAAAAGTGTAGTTTCAAGACTCCACAACTCTTATTTCTCAGATTCATAGTAAGCAAGTATGGAACTTAGGTTGACAAGTTAAAGGTGAAAGCAATTTGCGAATGGCCGGTTCCAAAGAGAGTGTCAGAGGTTCAAAGTTTTCACGGGTTAACTACATTTTATCGACGATTCATGCATGGGTTCAGCACCATAATGGCACCTATTACTAATTGTATGAAAAAGGAAAAGTTCCTATGCGGAGAGCTTCAAGATGAAAGTTTCAAGACAATTTAAGAAAAATTGATTTTAGCGCCTGTTTTAGCACTTCCAAGTTTCAAAAGTGTATTGAAGTCACTTGTGATGTCTCAATTGTTTGTATTAAAGCACTATTATCCCATGAAGGTAGGCCAATAGAGTATTTTAGCGAAAAGGTTGCTGAACCGCGACGTACATGGACAACCTACGAGATCGAATTTTATGTTGTCTACCGTGCCTTAACGCATTGGAAACACTACATGTTTCAAAGAAAACTTGTTTTACTCACTGATCATCAAGCTTTATGCTATATTTACTTCGAGAAATCTACAAATCGAATTCATACTCGATGGGTCGCTTTTCTACAAAAATTTAATTATGTTATCAAACATCAGTCTGGGAAAACTAATCGAGTAGCTGATGCATTAAGTCGACGAGCCTCTTTACTAGCTACTATAAGCACCGAAATAGTGGCATTTGAATCCCTAAAAGATGCTTATGCAGATGATGAAGACTTTGGTAGTATATGGTACAAGTGTCACAATAATGAGTTTTTTACCGACTTTCTCATTCAGGATGGATTTATTTTCTACGGTACACGACTTTGTATTCCTCGATCATCCTTACGTGCATACTTGATTTGCGAGTTACATGCTGGAGGCTTAGGTGGTCATGTAGGCAGAGACAAGGAAATTAGTGTGGTCGAGGAGAGATATTATTGGCCTCAATTGAAAAATGATGTTGGTCGATTTGTACAACGTTGCCCAGTTTGTTGAAGGGCCAAAGAACAAGCTCAAAATACTGGTCTCTACACACCATTGCCTATCCCTGAGAATATTTGGTAGGATTTGATCATGGATTTCGTTTTGAACCTTCCTCGAACTCAACGAGTTGCTCGTCTGTATGGGGTCTCTCGATCAATAACTTCCAATAGGGACATAAAGTTTCTAAGTAATTTTTGGAGGACATTGTGGATGTTATTCGATACATCCTTAAAATATAGTAGCACTAGCCACCCACAAACCGATGGACAGACTGAAGTTGCCAATCTTTCTCTTGGAAACATGATTCGAGCAGTGTCCGGTTATAAGCCAAAGCAATGGGATATAGCTCTGGCACAAATCGAATTTGCCTTCAATAGTGTCCCTAATCGCTCTAGAAAGAAGACACCTTTTGAAATCGTGTATACTAGTCATCCAATGCACACATTAGACTTGGTTCGTCTCCCACCTACTACAAATGTTAGTGAGGCTGCCAAAGAATTTACAGAACATACCCAACGAATTCACGATGAAGTTAAGAAAATCTAGAAGATGCCAATTCTCGCTATAAGACAATTGCGAACAAACACTGACGTGAAAAAATATTTAAAGAAGGGGAACTAGTGATGGTGCATTTACGCAAACATAGGTTTCCTGTGGGTACGTATGACAAGCTCAAAGATAAGAAGATAGACCCTTACCGCATTCTTCAGCGAATTGGTGATAATGCCTATGAGGTGGACCTTCCTGGACACATGAATATCTCCAACACTTTCAACATTGCTGACATATTCAAATATCACCCGCTAGATGAGTTCTCTTTAAATCCTACAAACTCGATGTCGAGTTTTTTTTTCAAGCGGAGGAGATTGATGTCGTACCATCACCTAATTAGTAGGGATGGCCACGGGGAGGGTTTGGGGCGGATTTGGTAATATCCGTCCCCGTTCTCGTTATAATCGGATCGGTGATTCCCCGTTTCTAACGGGGACGAGGATTTCCAACCGGATTCGGGGATTCCCCGTTTTCCATTTCCAACCCAAAAAAAAGTTAGAACATATTTATTTTTAGTAAAATTTGTATTAAAAATATTTTTTGAATAAAATATATACTTATAATATTATTATTTTCATTAAACATGTATTATATAATATTATTTTAATAAAATATTATTTTTTTTCATTAAATATGCATTTTAAAATGTAAATTTTAATTTAAAAAATATTTTTTCTAATATATCAGGGTCGAGTAGGGCGGGGATACCTTACCCCGTCTCCGCTTTGTTTCCATCCAGATTCGAGGATTTCCCGCCCCGTTTCTGTTCGGATTCGGAGATGGGGAATATTGTCATCCCTACTAGTTAGCACTAGTTTAGGTTTCCTATTAATTTAGCATTAGTTTAGATTTCCTATTATCTTATATTTCTTAATTATAGTTAGTTTGTTTAGTTAGTTATTTGGTTTTGGGTTTCCTAATTCTAGTTAGTTTTGAAGATTAACCCTATATAAGGGATTGTTGTAGATTTGGAAGAATCATTATCATTAATATCAATTCGAGTTATTTAGATTAAATTTTGGTTTCTCCCTAAAGTTAGGGTTTTCTTGCACGTTGTGCAGGAACACAAGTTCAGGCCCCGAGTCGCTCGTTGTCCCAATTATTTGCACCCCCTACGCGCGAGAGAGAGCCTTACTTCTAAGTTTTATCACAATTTAATGAAAGCGTGATATTATATATACCATATGATAAGCTAGTAATCTTTACATTTGAGACTTTTAAGAAAACACTAGAAGTGCACAATTTTTGAGAAGCATTACAACTAAATTTTTCAACAACACCATTTCAAGTAGTCATTTTTAGGTTCAATTTTTCATTTACAAGAATAAAATTTGTTAGGTCAGGATTCAAGTATACGAAAGATTGTAGCCAAGAATGACAATTCATGACTAATGACAAAGTAATTCACTAAGTTTGGCCAATTATTTGATTTCTTGTTATAGTTAACAAAAGATGATGTCAAGATCAGTATTTTGAAATACATCAGTTAATAAATGTTAATTCTCTTTTTATCGTTGCTAATTTGATTTTTAGTGCAATAAAAGATTTCGTAACCATATAGTTGACATGATAAATTTTATGTTATTATCATGTATTTTAAAATTCATCAATTGAATTTATAACGTTTTGACTATTCAAAAGCTTGCCAATGAATAATCAAGAACTCGTTGTGATCACAAATATGGACAAGTCCCAATGCATGGCCTAATATTGTATTTCTCTCTGTATAAGTTAAACGAAATTGAGGTAAGATGACACAACAACCATTTTGTTGGAGTGAATTGAGACACTGTGAAGCACACACTAGTAAATTGAAAATCATAAATAATATGCAACATTGAATTGTAATTTCATATTCAATGAATTCTTTATAAACTTAATTATTAACTTGAATTCTTATAATAGAATGTTATTATTGAAAAACTTAAGGGGATCTTGTTATGTGCAATATTAAATGATTTTGCAGATTAATTATGTGAAGTTGGACAGTTTTCATCTTTTGAAATCAATACAACACTTTCGGCATTTTTATACCTAATTATCTTTGAAAATTAACTTTTACAATGTAAATATTCTAGAAGTTGACTTTCAACTTGATCTATATCTTTAGAATAACCACCTCCTCTATTGCCTTTATTAACCATCTAAGGTCCAAAAGAGTCATATTCTATGGAGCCGTTTAAATTGGATTTTCTAAATATTAGTCAACTTTGTTTCTAATCGAATATAATAATATGAAACTTTTAAATTTTAATTATATAGTAAATTCGTGCACAATTATCTAAGACTCAATCGATTCATGAACTAGGAACCAATTTGTTTAATATATAACTAAACTTAAGCTGAAATCCAACATAATAATCATGGCAAATATGAATGACTTATTTGTACACACTAGTTAGTTTGTCAAACAAAACAGAACTACATCATAGGGCTTCCATTTTTTTCTTTGAAATCCTTAAATTGCATCAGTAAGGATTAAATTTCATAGGATTTCAGTTAGAGATAGTAGGACAAATCATGTTTAAACTAGACCACTTTCCAATCAAGTAATCAAAATAATAATTTCACTAATTTATTGTGATAAGAAAATTACTGGTAATAGATTTGATTAATATGCTGAAATATGATTCATACATCTATGATTTTGAAAATTTAGTCCTATAACGCGATAGATTTATTTGGTAGAACACTTTTAGAACACTTTTATTTTGAAAAGACTTTTTGAACACTTCAAGTGTAGTCTGAAATAATTTCGTGTGATGAGAAAGTGATTTTAGGTATTGTATTTGATTATATATTAGTTAGATGAATAAGATCTGTTAATGCATTTGTAAGATAATAAGTACCATTTTGGGAGAAAAACCTATAATTTAAAATAAAATTGATGAGGTGCATACTCGAAAGTTGCTTAAAATTTGGTAGCAACTATGAAGGCTAAAACATGTGGGCCTCATCTAATATCGGCTATTAATGGTGGATAGCCCAAATTTGTCGTCATTTAGAGATAATTTCGTGAACCATCAATGCAACATTAATATTAGGAGTAATTTTAGTTAAGAAAATATTAGGAGTAATTCCAGTTCATTAAGATGTATTATACTAGTTTTACATAGTTTACTAAGATGTATTATTTTCATTTATACGAATTTATTATAGTGAATTTTATTTTTGTTTCACCATCTTAATAATTTAGGAGAGAAACCTATAACTTAAAATAAAATTGATGAGGTGTATACTGGCAAATTGCTCAAAATCGTGGTAGCAATTATGAAGCCTAAAACATGTGGGCTTCATCTAATATCGGCTGTTAATGGTGGATAGCCCAAATTTGTCCTAATAGAAATAATTCTGTGGACAATCGACGCAACATTAATACCAAGGATAATTCATATCCATATGATGTATTTCACTAATTAATGCGTACCTTTTGTATTAATTCATCACATCTATTTTTTTTTTGTTTTACCATCATAAAAATGTTAATTTTGTATAAAAATGCGTATAATCCTTAACACACTAAAAATAAGATAAAACTCAATTAAATTAAATATATATATATATATATTACTTTTAACTCGTTTGTTAAAAAATATTATTACTTTTTAATAATATTCAAAATTAATTACATTGATTGAAAATTGTCATTTATTTAATATTTTTCTTGAAAATGTAATATTCAATTCAGTTTTTATTATTTATTTCATAAAACATATTTTCTTAAACTTACAAATAAATATTTTAATTATTTAATACAAGGGTATTTCTGGCATTTAAATAAAAATTGAAGATCCAACCGTACTTTTTCGTCTATTTTAACTGACGATAGAGTAAATTGATACAAAATTGAAATTTGCAGTAGATAACTGATACAAAAAAGTATACTGTAGTGAACAAGAATTACCTCTTAATATTATTATGACAATAGAGCTTGTACTTGACTTGTTCTATGTGCTCCAGTATCACGTCACTACCTATGTCGAGTTGTATGCATGGGCTCGGTTATCACCCATTTGCACTTAATGTGATTCGTACACATATTTGTGGGTGAAATTCATGAAATCTGCGACCGTTCCATTAGTCATATTTCTTTTTGGTTTGAACACACACGAGTTGCAGACAAATCGAGTTTTAACACACAAACACTCGCTTTACTCATCTCTGCATTCATAGAAAAACTCAAACTATCTTTGTTTATATGTTTCTCGTTGTGATCATGATTTATTTTCCATTCAGTTAAGCTCGAAACTCAATAATCTTCTCCAACAATGTGGTCTATTGGGACCCGCTTCGATCAAAATTCATGTACATCATGTTGTTGGTCTTGGATGAGAGTGAGTGTGTGCACTCAATGCTTTCACTCTATCGTCAGATTGATTTGATGAGATGAGATGAGATGAAGCCAAAATTTGTGATTTTTGGGTGAAGAAGTGAAATGAGATGGAACAGAGTATGGATGTCAGAGAGGATGGAGGCAGAGAAGAGAGAAAAGAAAAGAAAGGGTTAGAAGATTAAGTGAATTCGTTGGGCATCTTATATATATATATATATATATATATATATATATATATATATATAGGGATGCATTCCATTGAGAACAACCACAAACGTTAGAACGATGTATGACCATCGGATCGAGTTCAATCCAACGCTCGATATTAATTGGAATTCTAAACGTGTGCGCACTTCAGCAATAGAGAAAGGGAAAATTGGGAATCAACATAATCTAATTAAGGCAACCGACCATGTAACACGGAAGAAATTAATCTAATCGTCAGCATGAAATCTTAATTGAAATGAAATATGATACTGTTATATTCATTAGTCGTGAATGTGATTACAATTGTAAATAATTTCAAAACTGTGGAAATCAACATTTTGATAAGAAATCATGGCTGGAACTACAATTAACAACTACATAGAAACAGAGGGCACAACAGGTTCTTCATTCGAATCTTAACATTCATTCAAAATTAATTACGACCCACTGAAGGGGTTCATTTTCAATTCTAATCGTCGTGATCGACACTAATTGAGTTTATAGATCCTACGAACACTGAGGACAGGGAATCGGGTTACGTCAACGATGGCGGCAGTAACGGTATGTATTATGTTTTGGTTATATTTTTTTAGATAGCATATGAAATCTAGAGTGGTTGTAAAAAATAGTTGAATGGTTGACACCAATGATTACAGGATTGGCCATTATGGGGATGTAGTAACAGTTAGCAATTCGCTAACATCATGGCCATTGTATGGCCAACAATAAAATAGTAGCCACGCCGCATTGAATGTCATGAATTGTAGCCACAACTCTAAGGTAGTGGCCATTGTCACTCAATTGGACTATAGAAGACAATGAACGAATATGATATCCACTCCATCCAATATGAGAGCCACTATTCTAAACTGATAGCCAATGACACAATATGGAAGCCATTGTGTGAAAATGGCAGCCAATCATAAAATATCGAAGCCATTTTCCGAATATGACCGACACTACATAAAATCTGAGAGCCACTGTTCTAACTAACAGCCAATGACAAAGTATGGAAACTATTGAGTGAATATGACAACCAATCATAAACTATGGAAACCATTGCCCAAATATGACAGCCAATCACAAATAATGGAAGTCATTGACATAATATGAAAGCAATTGACATGCATGATAGCATTTGTGCCCTAGTCCAATTGGTATTAGCCTGTAAACGTCTATGTACAAATGTCATCGTTTGTAATGTATAAATATAAACGGCTTTATATTACTTATGTGTTGAAGTAATATGTTAAGCATGATCTGATTTATGACCACTAAAGTAGTAGAACTATAAATCTGTACGGATCACACTTAACGAGTCCCTGGTCAACCTATGCTTCCTTGAAAGCGACCAGTATGAGGATGGTTCTTAATGACGTAGTTCTACTTGTCATAAGGATGTGGGATCCTGGAACCATATCATAGATATCATGAGGTGATTGATATCGGACGACCCGCATTGAATAGTGTTTTCATAGATTAAGCCATAAACATATTCAGATGCGATAGCTTGTCACGACGTCCTTAGACCAAGGAGTCTTTGTGATCACTGAGCAATGAACGTACGGCTTTAACTTGCGCCAAACGCTTTCTGTAAAAGGATTGCTATAAAGGGCATGATTGGGTGGCGGAACGGGTTGCATGAGTGACACGAAAGACGGCTAATGGATTTATCCCTCATACTACGGTATGGGAAAGATATCCGTTAGAAGGCCTCTTGATGGAGACTGACTGAGAGGAAAAGCATGGTCATGCAAATGATACGGGTTATCAGTCCTCAGTCATCTCGCATATCAAGTAACAATGATTGATTGAACAAGGGAGACGACTCTATGCCTTGAGATCAATCGGGATATCTAGAGATAAAAGGATGGTGACTTGTACGCACAAAGGTTAAGTCGAATCATCGATCATCGTGCACCTTGGGTAATCATAATGTTTTACTAGAGACCACTTATGATGGATCGGGCAAGAGCGAGTCTTGCGCCGATCTGCCAACGGTGGCATGAGCCTAGAGGGTCACACACATACAAGACGGATAACTTGAGACAAGGAAACATGGATGTTTCTTAAGGAGAAGTATATGGACAAAACTGGAGGTTTTGTGCCAGAGGTTCGGTTTGAGAGAATAATTAGCGAATCGAGAAAAATTGAGTTTTTCGTCGATATCGCTTCGGACTTTGTTTGATAAGTAACGACAAAAAGGTCGGGAAACTTTTGGACGCGGCATGAGACAACACGGGAGGGCCCATTGGGCTCGGCCCATGAAGCTTCATGGCCGGCCCAATAAGGGCCCAATAAGGCCATATGGCCGGCCCACTTGGTGGGGCCATTGTGGGGGCCACACAACACCATGCTTAGTTGGTGGTTGTGGATTAAGAGGTGAGTGATTTAAGGGGTATGGGTTAAAGCACCTTTAAGCCCATACCAATGACTTTAAACCCATACTTGTGAGTTGGATGATGGATTAAATGCAAGACTTTGATTCATTAATCATTTAATCACAAAACCTCTCTCTCTCTCTAGTGTGGCCGGCCACCCCTTGTTCTTCTCCTCCATCTTGCTCTCTTGTTCTTCATTTAATTGTTCTAGTAGGCAATTAAGTGAAGGATCTTGAAGATCATCCTCTTGGTGTGGACTTGCTTTAGAGAAGAAGATCCGAACGTTCTTCTTTATTGATTCAAACAAGACTTAAAGGTAAACATCTTGTGGAATAGATTTTGCTTTGGGATTTAATGGTTTAAATGTTCTTGGACAAGGTTTGGAGTAGATTATCTTTTTATTGCTTCTACTATCACGATGACGATCTAGAACGCTCCAAAACCCTACAATGCATGCACACTGTAATATGATTTTATTCATTTTTTAGTTCACTTGTTCATATGAGAATGGGGAGGGGAGAGATCGATCTGTGGTTCAAACTTGTTATGCAAGCATAACTCCAGTTGTTGGGATGTACTTCGACATACTAGATGATGGAGTGACATTCTACAAATCATACACAAATGAAGTTGGCTTATGCATAAGGAAAAGTACGCAGAAGGGTAGAAAGTATGATATCAGACTAAAATATTTAACATCCAGCAACGCTGGTATTTCGCCCAAACAGAAGAATACTGATGGCAATACGACAACAAAACGTCGTACCATATCAACACGGATAGGATGTGGTGCTATGGTTTGCTTCAAACGAAACGAATTGCATAAATACTAGATATATCGGTTCGAGGCTGCTCACAACCACGGACTAGATGACTCGGAATACAGGGAATTCCTAAGGAGCAACAGGGATATGACGGAAGTGCACAAGAGATTTGTTCTAAGCTTCCAGAGGATGTGTTTGGGACCGAACGATGCACATCGGCTGTGTAGTACATTTGTGGATTGTCAGCAAATGTTGGTGCATCTGTGGTGGATTTTCAAAATTTTCAGCGTGACTTCAAGAAGTACATTTGAGACAAAGACGTCCAGGTTGTCCTTCAAACTTTCAAGTAAAGGAAAAGGACAGATAACAGTGTCTTCTTCGAAGACGATGTAGACGGAGATGGCAAACTGACAAAAATGTTCTGGGCCGATGGTATGTGCAAAAAAAATTATGAACGATACGAAGATGCTTTTTCCTTGGACGCTACGTACGGGATAAACCGGTAAGTACATTCCATATTCTAATTTGAATAACATACTTCATTTCAGTACAAGTGAAAATTTAATAACAATACATTCGACAGGCTAGATAACCACAACAAGTGTGTCACCTTCGGAGCTGGAGTCATAGCACATGAACACGCACATAACCTAACTACATCGTCACTGAATAATGTTTTGGAATGAAAAAAGCAATCGAAGACGTCCTCAACAATACTCAGCATGGACTATGCATGTGGCATATAATGTAGAAATTGGCGAAAAATGTAGGTACCCACCAAGAACATATGTAAATGCAAACATAAATGCTACACACATACATATTGTGCATATATATTGTCAACTTCATTCAAAATTAGTTCGTATTTGTGGATGCAAGTAACCCGTACTTCGGTCCAAGACACAGACTTCTTCAAAAGATTCCATTCGATTGTTTGGTCGACGTCAATCACAATAAAAGAATTCGAGATGGAGTGGCACGGTATTCTAAAATAATACAAATTAACGCATAATAAATGAATGTAAACCATACATCACATGCAGGAGTGGTGGATACCGGCATACCTTGAGTAAACAAAGATGGCGCTCCTCATCCAAACTACATCGATATCTGAGAGCCAGTACAACACATTCGGCTGGTCGATGAGTAAATCATACCACCTGGTCCAATTTATGTGGGAATTCGACGACGTACTCGCAAAACAACGTCATGAAATATAAAGTTAAATGTTGAATACTCGACAGCCTCCAAGCAGTCTGACTTCCAATGAGAATTAATGAGTCGCGCATAAGAGTTGTACACTCGAAAAACATTCTACACGGTTCAGGAGGACATCAACGAGGGTTTGACTGATTGTGGGACAACGTCGATAATTAATGATGCAACAAGCATAAGGGCAGTTGTGACAGGCATAAACGACAAGAAATTCGATGTGACGATATCTAAGCCGAGCATGTATGGTGAATGTAGCTGTCCACGATTTTAGTTGTATGGCCTAGTGTTTCCCCATATCTTTCTAGTCATGCACCTCTCGAAATTTAAAAAAAACACCACATTCATTGATAAACAAAAGATGGTGCCGGGAACCAGCTGATCTTTTCAGATTCCATGGCAGTAGCAGTGGAGACATTACGGATGGAATACTGAAAATAGAGATGATAACAGAAATGCGAAAATTGTGTCAAACCCCACTGTGAGCGTGGATATGTTAAGGTTAGTAGTAGTCTTCATAAAAACAACATCCCGGTACCATCAACAATATACATGATGAGCATGGAAGCAATCACTGGTATACATCTTCCACCAGATGTACTAGTGAAGGTACCAAATGTTTGCATGAACAAAGGAATTGGATGAAGAATGGTTAGAGATAAGGAGAAGGCGATCGGAAAAAAGGAAACAACGACAAAACGATAATGTGCGTATTGCAGAACGGGCACAATACACGACATAAGAAACTACCCTGCAAGAATACGCGACGAGGAAGAAGACAATGACGGGGAACCAAGGGCACTGACAACAAAAATAATAGTAAAACGAAAAAGGAAAGAGGTCCAGAACAACGACGACGATGAAGAAATCCAACAAGAACCGAAGAAAACAAGGGCAACATCCACTAGGAAGAAAAAAACAAGCACATAGAAAATAAATACTTTACTTAACTGTTGAGCTTAATAATAAAAGCATTGTTACAGTCTGAACTTTTATCAACAAGTATTTGATGTTGAATTTATCTACAATACACCAATTAAATTTCTTTGGTGGATGTGTTTGGCATCTGTTATTGCGTCTGTTATTGCGTGATTAGTATCAACAACCATACTTAGTACCTATCAGCCATACTTAGATATGGAAAGCCACTGTTTTTTATTGGTAGCCATACTGCAAGAACATAATGTTTCACGCTTAAGCAACTCCACTTTGGTAGATGTGTTTGACATCTGAATATAATAATGTGGATTGAAATTTACTTAAATTAATAATTAATGTGGAACAAGACAACAATTTTTCCATGTACTTATTAGTGATGATAATGTTTTCATCAATCAATACACTTGCCACCAATATATTCAAATACATGAGTTTGGCCTCTCATATGAGACAATGGCTACTATATGGACAGAGATCTATGAATGAACAGTATGGCTGCCCTAACTGACCAAATCAGTTTCACAAATTAGGAAGTATAATTTAGAGACAGTGGACATGCAATTCTAATACGTGCTGGCGAAAATTCTTATTCGCTATCTGACGCATGATGCTTGTCAGAGATAAAGTCGACTGGATCAGCTTGTGGGGGTAAATCGCCCACGTACAACACATCTGGGCGGTCTTGTCGAATATGGCCAGCGCCAAAATGCGATTTTCGGGCTTCTTCGACAATTTTATCCTTCATGACCTTGTCGGTCCATCCAATAAGTGATGGCCTTACACGTGTCACATTCTGACGTTGGTATTCAACTCGATCGAGGTACAAATACTTCAAAAAAATTAAGGCAATTAATTCGCAAAACAGATTAAAAATGTAAAAAAATGTAAACATAATTGCTAACCAGCAAGAAAGGAAGCGACCCACCAAAGCAACTATCGGGAACCCACTTCGACTTATCTTTTATGAACCCATCGATCATAGGGGTGCATCAATCAAACTCACGGGCTTCATCAACATTTTCGGTAGCATGAAACAGGGACTGGATATAATATGTAGTAGTCCCATAGTATACAAAAACTGTGGAAACAAGAACAAAGAAGTTTTGTTTGAACAATTCACCTCTATCTAACTGCTGTCCAATCTCAGCGTAAAGCTCCGACACACCAACCTTAAAATCGCCATGACAAAACTGCTTCCTCCACCTCAACAGAGCAGGAGATGGCAAGACATGAGCCCGAACACGAATCTCCCTAGGTCCACGAGGGAGACCAAGCGTGCACTCAACTTCATCGACCGTCACGCGGATCTCATTATTAGGCACGAGTATCAGAGCCATAGTAGATGTGCATATTGCATTGGCAAGCCACTCGGCTGCATCAAGCGGGATGCTACTGAGTTGCACATGAAACCCACTCCTAAATCCCATTGCCTGAACATTGACCTTCTGCCTGTCAGACATGAACCTCAACATATTGAACAATAAAGATGTGGTTGACCTCGTATTAAAGGATTCCTTCTTTTTGGCCGCCCTACGTCTCAAGCAGGGATGGAACGACGCGGGTGTTGGCATTTGATCAGTAAGTGTCGATCGCTTTTGGAAGTGTGTGTGTGTGTGTGTGTGTGTGAGAGAGAGAGAGAGAGAGTGATATCAAGTACAAACCCCAAAAAATGTGCAAACGTCCAAACTTTATACCAACCACAAGATTGACGCGCGAGGGAGGAGATGGTGACACATGGCGCAGACGGAGAGTCTCCCCACTCAACAGAGACAAACGTTTAAATGGGGGTCTTGTGGTCATTTCTCTTAGCAGACCTAATATGCCATTTCGACGGTTTGACTTCTCTTAACTACACGCGCGACGATTGACTTACTGCAAAGCAACTTTGTCTTCAACTTACAGACGGTGAGCGGTGGTATTTGTTGTTGTCGAGCGGCCATATTTGTTGTTGTATTCTGTTTCATCTTATTTTGATTCGTTGTTTGGTAGTTTCGATTTGTTGTTTTTTCATTAAAGCCAATTTTGATCTGATCTAAATAACGCTATTTCATGTTAAATATGTTGTTGATTATGTTTTTATTGATTTCCGATTTTTCATTTTCTTATTTTAGCCAGTTTCGATCTTATCTAGAGTTTTTCCTTTCATGTACAACAAATCTGAAGTGTAGAAGACAATGACGACGAGGATGACAGCGACTGACCACCGTCACTACATGTTTTTTACTCATTTTATGTGTTTGTAATTTTTTAGTAAGCGCTTGTCCTTCGGGGCAAGCTTTAGATTAATCAAGTTTGCAACTGTTTTTCTATTTATGTATAACATGTCGATGTATCATGTATAACATGTCAGTTTGTACTATATCACTTGTGTTAAAGTTGGTTCATTTTCTTGAGATCATAATCATCTATTACCTTGGTTAACTTATAATTTATGTTCTACTTAAATATCTGCAATAAATGCTCAATTAATTTGGAAATAAATCTTCAAATAATCAAAAATAAATTTTGTAACAAATAGTTTATTGATTTTGCATACCGATACTTTTGAAAATAAATATATTTAATTTATAATCTTCAATGTTCTAATAATTTTGGACATACAGATTTGTTATCTGACATTGACTGATTTAATTAGATAATGTTAAACAACACATAAAACAATTAACCACTTTAGAGGTTTATTAGTAACTGTCTAACTGGTTATGTAGAACATGGTGGTGTACCATGTATAACATGTTGTTATATATTGTATAACCAGTGTAGTTAGATGATGTTCAACAGCACATAAAACAATTACCCACTTTCAGAGTCTTGTGTATGACTGTCTTACGTTCGATGTATAACATGCTGATGTACCATGTATAACCAGATTAATTATATAATGTTCAACAACACAAAACGATGAATGATCGCACTCTAGATCTAGCCTATTTTTAGCGTGAATCGCTAAATGATCGCGGTTTAAATGTGGGATCCCGCTTTAAATGCGACTATTTTTAGTGCAAATCGCTTAGTGACCACGCTTTAAATACGCGGTCGCGCTTTAAATGCACGATCATTACACGCAATATGATGTTATACAAATCAACACAAAATGTTATACATCACATCTGATATTGGAATGACGAGCTGCCCTCAACTCTCCGTATGTTTGTGATTAACAAGGTCAGCGAACCGCTTCGCCACGTGTCGCTTGATCGTCGCTCGCGAAAAAATAGATGTGCAGATGAGGGTTTAAACGTTTGGAGATTTTATTGGAGTTTGTATCCGAGTGCGCGCGCGCGCGCGCGCGCACACACACACACACACACATATATATATATATATATATATATGGGTACACTCCAGTACGAACCGCCCAAGAGTCCGAACGGGTGGAATGTTTAGACGAAAGTGGAATGTTGGGTCATATAAGTGTAATTTCAACATTCCACCCCAAAGTCAAACGTTCCAATTATATGCACCAATATTCCACTCAGTAGGACGTGGATTACGTCGACACTTATTCCCCTGTTACCAAGATTACTACGATTACTAATTGCATTAGGAGCTATTCATGATTTGGTTATACATCATATAGATGTCAAAACCGCTTTCCTAAATGGGGATCTCGAGGAATATATCTATATGTCTCAACCAGAGGAGTTTGTGACAAAAGCTCAGGAGAATATGGTGTGTCACCTAAAGAAATCTTTGTATGGATTGAAGCAAACACCAAAACAGTGGTACGAAAAATTTGCAAACACCCTGTAAAAGATGGCTACTCTACCAATAATTCTGACTCGTGTGTGTACTCTAAGACCGTATGATCAGATTGTGTAATGATTTACCTCTATGTTGATGACATGTTAATTCTTGGAATAAATATTGGTATCATTAGCAAAACCAAAGGATTTATGTCATCAAAATTTGAGATGAAGGACCTAGGAGAAGTAGATGTCTTTTTAAAAGTTAAAGTGTTGAGAACTCCTAAAGGCATCTCCCTGAGTCAATCTCATTATGTGGAGAAGGTGTTGAAGAGATTTGACTATTTTGATGTGGTGCCTGCTCGAACTCCCTATGACCCGAGTGTACCTTTCGTAAACAATCTAGGTGAAAGAGTTTCACAAATAGATTATACTAAGATTATAGGGAGTATGATGTTCCTCAAGAACCATACCAGACCCAATATACCCTATACAGTTAGTAGGTCAAGTCGGTACACCCATAACCCTAGTGATGAGCACTTGAGAGCACTCCATCGCCTGTTGAAGTACTTGAAAGGTACATCCGACTAGTCCCTACATTATAGCAAGTTTCCTGCCGTTCTAGAAGGATTATGCAATGCTAAACAGGTTACCAGTACCGATGAAGTGAGCTCAACTAGTGGTTATGTGTTCACCTTAGGTGGAGGTGCTATCTCGTGGAAGTTCTCGAAACAGACTTGTATAGCAAGATCTACCAAGGAATCTGAGTTCATTACCACAGAGCTGGCTGAGTAAGAAGCAGATTGGTTGAGGAACTTACTTGCAGATGTGCCAATGTGAGGCAACAGGCTGTGCCTGTTTCGTTGCACTATGATTCACATGCATCCATAAGCTAATATGGTGTCAAAACCGCCTTCCTTAACAGGAACTTAAAAGAGGATTTGTATATGACATATCCTGAGGGTTTTGTTGATCTAGAGAATCCCGGAAAGATTTGTAAGCTGCTTAGATCCATTTATGGATTGAAGCAAGCTTTATGGAGTTGAAACCTTCGTTTTGATGAAGTTGTAAGGGAATTCGGCTGTATCAAAAACGAAAGTGAGCCTTGCGTTTATAAGAAAGCGATGGGAGTAATGTTGTATTCCTCGTGTTGTATGTCGATGACATATTGATCATCGGGAACGACATCCCAACCTTGCTTGAGGTTAAAGCTTGGTTAGGAAAGTGCTTATCGATGATAAGTGATGCTGCTTTCATTTTGGGCATCAAGATCTACAAAGATCGTCCCAAAAGGAAATTGGGCCTAAGTCAGAGCACTTACATAGATAAAGTGTTGGGAAGATTCTCAATACTTGATTCTAAGAAAGGATACATACCCATGCGGCATGGCATTAAGCTCAGCAAGCAACAGAGTCCTAGTACTCCTGATGAGCTAAGCAGGATGAGTAAGATCTCATATGCTTCGGCTGTGGGATTCATCATGTATGCCATGATATGCACGAGACCGAATGCCTCGTTCGCGCTAAGTTGTGCCAGCAGATATCAATCTAACCCAAGCCAGGAGCAATGGACTGCTGTCAAGAGTATCCTCAACTATTTGAGGAGGACTAAGGACGCATTCCTAGTGTATGGTGGGAAAGATGGAGAACTAGCAGTCAAGGGATATGTTGACGCTAGTTTTTAGACAGATCCTGATGACTTCAAATCTCAGGCAAGATTTGTGTTCGTGTTAAATGGTGGAGCATTCAGCTAGAAGAGCTTCAAGGAAGCCACAACTGTCGATTCTACAACAGAGGCTGAGTACATAGTTGCAGCAGAAGCACCTAAGGAAGTCGTATGGTTTAGAAGCTCTCTAACCATATTAGATGTAATGTCGCGAGCGTCTGATCTGTCACAACACGGGGGCCATAAAGTTAGCTCAAGAGCCCAGATTCCACTACAGAACTAAACACAAACAGAGGAAGTATCACATTATCAGGGAATACATTGATAATGGTGATATGGAGATTACTTATGTATCCACTACTGATAACATTACTGATCCCCTGACAAAGGCTCTACCGCAGCCTAAGCATGAGGCACATGTGAGGTCTGTGGGAGTAGATTGGAACTTAGGTTGGAACTAAGGGCAAGTGGGAGATTGTTAGGATTGTGCCCTAGTCCAATGTAATAAGTTAATCTACATTGTAATGTTTTATCATTTTTCAATCTAATAAAACGGCATTATATTACTTATGTGTTGTAGTAATATATCGAACGCAATTTGATCTATATCATTATGTGTATAATCACTGATAGTAGAACTGTAGATCAGAAAGAATTACATTTGATGAGTCCCTGATCAGCTAAGCTTCTTTAAGAAGCGATCAGTATGAGACTAACTCCTTGTGATCACGCTCCACTGTTCATGGCAAAGTAAGTGTCGGGGTTATATCATAGATATCATCAGGGCGATGGTATTGGACGACCCGATGGTGAGTATGCAGCATAGATACTGTCATGAGATACTCACATATCGTACCTTGTCATTATATCCTAAGACCAAGGAGTCTTTGTGTACACTATGTAATGAATCTCTAAGTTTGACCAAGTCTAACGTTGCCTGTAAAAGGGTAGCCATAATGGCTCTAATTGGCTTGGTTATGAATTACATGAGTGAACTCGAAAGACGTCTAAGGGATTTATCACTCATACTCCGGTATGGGAAAGATATCCGTTTAGGCCACTAGATGAGTATGACTGAAGGAATAGCATGGCCATGCAGGTGATACCTTTGTATCATTTTTCAGTCATCTCATATATCAAGAAACAGTGATTGATAAATTAGGACGACGGTTCTATGCCTATTGATCAATTTGGATATCGATTTGATAAAAGGATAGTGACATGTACGATAACAGGTTAAGTTGAATCGTCGATAATCACGGAAATTGGGTAATCATAATGTCTTGATAGAGGCCACTTATAATGGAAAGGGTAAAATAGTAATTTTACCAGTCTGCCAACGGGTCGTGAGCCTAGAGGGTCACACACTTTAAGTACAATATATAGAAAAACAAGCTTGGATGGAAATTGGGAGAATCCGCTTTTCGATTTAGTCAAATTGAAAACTATGCAGTTGATTACTGGCCTAGGTTTATTAACCAGACGGTTGAGGAAATCAAATTAAAGAGATTGGACCGGTTTAACTAAACCATTTAATTAGAAACCAATTTAAATGGGTTTAATTTAGTTTAGCTAATTGGGCTTCAAGCCCATTCTTGATTTTAATTAAGAATGGGGCTTAACTGTAAATAAGAGGTTTTAAGGGGGTTTAATTATGTGAATTAATAGATATTAAAAATCAGATTTTTATCACATAATTCTAACCCTAGAAACCTCTAGGTTTTGGCCCCCTCCTCTCTCTCTAGCCGCCCCTCCCCTCTTCCACCATTGTTGAGTTCTTGCTTTTCTTCTACACACAACACTAGTAAACTTGTGTGTAGAAACCTTGGTAGAGGTGTTGTGCTTGTGTGGACGATCTAGAGAACACATAAACTTTGTGTTTTTTTTTTATCAGCAATAATGAATAATATAAATGGAAAGAGCAGAGTACAAATGAACAAAAAGGGAAAACTGAGCCCCAAAACAAAGAACACGGCCCAAAAAAGAGATAAGCTAAGAAAGAATAGCCTGGAGTACCAACCTCGGGTTCACGCACGAGGCGGCTAAAGTGCGCTCCCCACCATTGTTGAGTTCTTGCTTTTCTTCTACACACAACACTAGTAAACTTGTGTGTAGAAACCTTGGTAGAGGTGTTGTGCTTTGTGGACGATCTAGAGAACACATAAACTTTGTTTTTTTTTTTGATCAGCAATAATGAATAATATAAATGGAAAGAGCAGAGTACAAATGAACAAAAAGGGAAAACTGAGCCCCAAAACAAAGAACACGACCCAAAAAAGAGATAAGCTAAGAAAGAATAGCCTGGAGTACCAACCTCGCGCACGAGGCGGCTAAAGTGCGCTCCCCTGTCCAAGACTGGATGTCTCGTCCCTCGTCTGCCTGCACCAGACCGCATCTGAAGTAGTCTAAGGTTCTCTACAGGCGAATGCTCCTCGTCCCTGAAGATCCTACCGTTCCTAGTGACCCAGATGTACCAAAAGCCCATCGTGACGAGTCTGCTCCAGGCCCTCCTCGCTCCCCTGTCTGCTACTCTGGCTCTCCACCCCATGAAGAGATCATGAAATGTCTGAGTGGAATGGAGATGGATACTCCACCATCTGTGTATCTCTCTCCAGAATCTCCTAGTCCACCTGCAGGAGAGCATAAGGTGCTCTGTCGTCTCCTCCCTCCTATCGCACAGAGCACACATGCGATGACCAATCGGGATGACCCTGAAAGCAAGAGCGCCTTTGGTCGGTAAACTGCCCTGAAGAACCAGCCATCCAAAACTCCTGAAGTTTGGAGGAACTGGCGTATCCCACAACCTCGAAGCCCAGTCTACCGGAACTGCCTGATCTGTCCCCAACAACATGTGGTAGCCCCTACTCGTAGTGTATCCTCTCCTATCAGATGTCCACCAGATCTGGTCACGAATCCCCTCTGTCGGTCTGACCGTGCCAAGTACCGTAAGTAGCTCTGCAAACTCCAACCCTGTCCTGGCTGGCAGCACCCCACGGAAAGAAATAGACCGACCCTTGAGAACCCATGCATCGTGAACTGAATGGCCCGGGTGGCTCACACGTCTGTATAATCTGTGAAACCTGGTTCGCAAACAAAAATCTCCCAACCAGCAGTCATCCCAGAATCTGATCTGTCTGCCGTCTTCAAGTCTCCAACGAACACATCCCGGTCCAAAAATTCTAGGAAAAGCCTGGAGAGACGAGAGACCAAGAATATCCCGCAAAACCCTCGACCTTGAGTGACCAGAGAAAGGTAGCGAAGAAAGTCCCATGACGACCTGTCCCATCCGTATTTCGCACACAGTATCCTCCTCCACAATGGATTCGGTTCTGTTGCGAATCGCCACCACCATTTCAACAGCAGAGCGTTGTTGACCTCCTGAAGGCGACGGATGCCCAAGCCTCCCTGTCTGATCGGTCTACAGACACGCTCCCACCTAACCTTCGCAAGTCCCCGACGTCCACCTTTGCCTCTCCATAGAACCTCCTCATAATGGACTCCATCACAGTAGTGGTAGTCCTGGGAGCCCGGAAGAGAGACATGTAGAAAATAGGCAAGCTCGAGAAAGCCGCCGTAATCAGCGTGATCCGGCCTCCAAAAGAGAGTGTGCTCGCCTGCCACAAGGCTAATCTGGTCCTGAACTTGGCCACAATCGGTTCCCAAGTCGCCACCCGTCGGTAATCTGCCCCCAAGCTGAAACCCAAGTAAGGTAGAGGAAGCTGTCCGACCACACAACCGAAAGCTCTAGCTAAGCGTCTGTCACCGCCCTCCTCCAGACTCAACCGCAACAAGACCGACTTGTCGAAGTTGATCCTCAAGCCTGACGCCCACTCAAAATACTATAAAACCAAACGGAGCTGGAACAGCTGGTGGGGCTCGACCTCAACAAATAAGAGGGTGTCGTCTGCAAACTGTAGATGTGAGACTCTCTCCTCATCACTCATCCGGATCCCCCTGAAAAGTGCAGCCTCCTCTCCACGCTGAAGAAGAAGGTGTAGCCCCTCCGCAGCTATAATGAACAGAAGTGGGGATAAAGGGCATCCCTGCCTGACTCCTCTCCTGATGTCAAACTGGCTTGTGGGGGAGCCATTGACCAGGACCGAAGCAGAGGATCCCAGACAAGAAGAGATCCAGTGTCTCCACCTTGGGCTAAAGCCCATAGCGGCCATAACACTCCAAAGGTAACCCAAATCGACCCGGTCAAAAGCTTTCTCAAAATCAAGCTTCACTACAGCTGCCCTGGAGTGTGTCCTGCGAACCATGTCAATCAACTCGTTCGCAACCAGAACCCCATCAACTAGCTGTCTACCCTGAATGAAGCCAGACTGAACTTCGCTAATCAAGTCATCAATATACCGTCTCAGTCGTATGGAAAGAACCTTAGCCAAAAGCTTATAAGGCCCCGAAATAAGACTAATCGGTCTAAACTGTGTGAAGTCGCGAGGGGTCTCAATCTTCGGAATCAAGGCTATGAAAGAAGCATTGAGACCCGACCCAATCCGTCCTGTGAGATGAAAATCATGAAAGAAACCGAGGACATCCTCTCTAATCACATCCCACATCTCGCGGAAGAATCTCATGGTGAAGAAATATGGGCCTGGGGCCTTACCCCCATCGCACTCAGAGAGGGCCGAGAGGATCTCCTCCTCAGTGAAAGCAGCCTCTAGAAACTCTGATCCTCATGGTGGCAAAGTCCGGAATGGGAGTGGCGGCAAACTAGGTTGCAAAATAACATCTGGCTGGAAACGTGCCTGAAAGTGATCTACTGCCGCTCTGCGAATCTGCTCTGGCTGTGTCTGCTCCTGGCCATCAATAACCATACATCTGATACGACTCATGTTGCCTCTCATCGCAGCGCATCTGTGAAAGTACCGAGTGTTCCTGTCTCCCTCTAGAGCCCAGCGAACCCTCGACTTCTGCCTCCAGATGTCCGCACGAGTCTTCGCCAAGCCCACAAGCTCGGTCTGGAGTCTGCCTCGATCCTCCTCCTCATCCTCAGTAAGTGGTCTCACACCCACCAAAGCGTCTAAAGCCTCAATGCTGGCTGTGGTCCTGGAAATCTGATGCTCAATATGACCAAACACCTCGATGTTCCAGGTGGCTAAGTCCGACCTCAGACGTTTGAGTTTCGCCTATAACCTATAGTTTGGGCAGCCCACAACGTCAATGTAAGAGGTCCACTTTGCCGCCACAAAGCTCTTGAAATCACTATGATCCAACCAGGCGTTGAGGAACCGTCTGGGTCTCGGTTCCCAATCAACCTCCTGGGTGCCTAAAAGAATGGCGCTGTGATCCGAGAGCATCTTCGTCAGCCCCATAAAGATCGGGTCTGCAAAGATAGCCAACATATCCTAACTGAGAAGGATGTGGTCTAGCCTGCTCGCTCTCGAGCATGTTCCGAACCAGGTAAACTCCTTGTTCGACATAGGGAAGTCGACAAGGCCTAAGTCTGTAAGAAAAGCGTCAAAAGCTCTCCAATCTGCCTGAACCGCCTGATTGGCCACCTCGCTCGGATCCCTGACCGTGTTAAAGTCACCCAAAAGGGCAAACTTATGGCCTACCGAGTGGTGTACCTGTCTCAAAATATCCCAGAAGTCTCTCCTCGTGGCGGGGATCGAAGGGGCGGGAAGGTTGAGGAAAGAAACGGTCTCTCCAGAAGTTAGGACCTCCCCAACCCACACGATCAGGCCCGGGAAGATGTCGCAGCTGGTCATGCGAAGAACTGAAGTGTCCCAAATAGATATCTCGCCTGATCCCAACCCCGGTCCTGCCGGACTGAACTGAAACTCAGACTGGGAAGAAAACCCGAGTGCTCTGATGGTCAACGGATCTATCACTGCGAACCTGGACTCTTGTAGAGCCACGAAAACTGGACGGTGCGCCGTGATAGTGTCTTCCAGGAGTCTACGCTTGTGAGCCGAGCCCAGACCCCTAGCGTTCCAACTCATGACCCCTAGCGTTGCAAAAGGTAAATTTCATATCTGATTTTATTATTTGCATGCTGAAATTTTCACATACATATCTATTTTCTTCGAATTCCATGGTTAATTTCAAGTCCGTTGCATGAATTTAATTGTTTGGAACTCATGGAATTCCTTCAACGAGCCTCTGTTAATCTGATGGGTGACTGTTAGTCGTTTACCGTTGGAGAGGCTTTCGGTAGTTAGCCTTAAATGACTGTTGTGGTGGTTGGATATGAAGTCGTATAATTGAATGAGGGAAGCGAGAGTCCATAACAAATTCGAGTGAAAATTCGTTGGTCACGTCTCGGGCCGTTTCTAGGCGAAAAATATCCGGAAAATGACTATTTGTCCTTCAAAAAATATGGAACATATCTAATAGAATAATATATTTTATTAATTAAGATACATTTTTTTTAATTAAGGAAGATTGTATAATTAAGTTAGATTTTATACTCTTTTATTATAGCATGTAATTAGCATTTGATTATGGTAGATTATTTGTATATATTTGACTATTGTAAGAGTGTTATTTAAGGAATGAAAATCTTCTTCCATCATGATATTAGAGGAAGGTTGTTCCTCTTTCACTTTCGCATCAACCTCTTTCCTTCTTTCTTCCATCCTCTCTCTTCTTTGCCTACCACCATGAGTGGAGCCCCGAAACTTCACCCGCCTTGGCCATCACCAATGTAAAATATCTAATTTCTATTACATTGGATATGGAATCCAGGAAATATCATTCATGGGCAGCCTTGTTTAAGGTGCAAGCTCGCATTCACGATATTTTTGACCATACTATACCATCGAGGAGGCCACAGAAAAGGAGGCCTATGAGACTGGCAAGGCGGCCGACCTCCCCTTGTGGAAGAGACTTGATGCCGCTGTCCTACAGTGGATATATGTCACGTTTTCACAAGACATCCTAAGCTTCATTCTCATTGACGATGATTCGACAGAACACACATGGCAAAGTGTCGCCGACCTATTCCATGACAATAAGCATTTGAGGGCTCTATATCTCAATAACGAGTTCACCACCACGATACTTGACGATTTCTCGACAACTAATGCTTATTGCAATCGTCTCAAGAGCTTAGATGATCAACTAGACAATGTTGGGGCTCCTATCAATGATCACGTCTTGGTTCTAAAAATGGTTCAAGCTTTGAATGAGTCCTACAAAGAATTTTCCATGGTTATGCAGAATAATAAGAACCTACCCTCATTTGATGTGGTGTGTTCTAAGCTCGCCCTGGCAGAGAAAACTCTCCAAGAACAGGCCAAGAATGAAGCACGTAATGTTGCCTTCATCGGCCACGGCCAGCCGGCTGATGATCTGTCAAATAAAACCCCAAATCGGGACTCCTCTCAAGGTAACCACAATCGTATTAATTAACGTGGCAATAATAACAAGAAACATAACAAGAATCTGGCGGGCTAAACTCTGGTAAGGGTGGCGGTGGCATAGGCAAATATTCTGGCAAGGGCTCTGGTGGCTATGACGACGATGGAGCTGTGAAGGTCAAGTCAGCAGCAGTGGGCTCCATGGATGCCATGGCTACTGTGGGCATCTCCACCTTATCCCTTTCCCACATTCAACAATTTGGCAAGGCTCAACTTTACTCTAAGGCCACATCACCATCAGTTTAGTGTCCTTGAACCAGTCCCTCAACAAGCATCAACATATCATGCTAATGCCCCCACTCACACAGATATTGAGGCAGTCATGCACACCCTTGAAATTACTCCTCCAGATGCAAATTGGTATCTAAATACCGGGGCCACTTCCCACATGACTTCCTCACAAGGTAAACTCTCGTCTAATTTTAATATGAGCAAAAATCGTGGAATTATTGTCGGTATTGGTCATTCAATTCCAATTCATGGATATGGTAACACTAAATTATCTTCCCCATACCCTCCACTTTCTTTAAATAATATCCTTCATGCTCCCAAGTTTGTGAAAAATTTAGTCTCAGTTTGAAAATTTATATCTGATAATTCGGTTTATGTGGAATTTGATCCTTTTGGCTTTTCTGTAAAGGATTTTCAGATGAGGATGCGCCTAATGAGGTGTAAGAGTAGGGTGAGTTGTATCCTATTACCCAAAATGATACACTCTCCCCCATCTACTTTTACTACTTTAACTCCTTCTTTATGGCATGATCGTTTGGGGTACCTAGGAGCTTCTATTCTTGATTCCCTTAGGCGTCGTAACTTTATTGAATGTACTCAAACTCGAAATAAGCATGTTTTCACTCATTTTCTCTTGGAAAGCATGTTAAATTACCATTTTTTGCCTCTAATACTAGCACTGTTATGCCTTTTAACATTATCCAAAGTGCTCTCTGGACATCTCCGGTTTTGAGCTCTTTGGGACATCATTATTATATTTTGTTATTGGATGATTTCTCTAAATTCTTGTGGACATTACCTTTTTCAAACAAATCTTAAGCTTTTTAAACCTTTTCAAATTTCACAGCTTTAATCTGCACTCAATTTGAAAGGGAAGTTAAGAATGTCCAATGTGAAAATAGGAGAGAATTTGATAATGGGCCATTTTGGGAGTTTTATAAGCGTAATGGGATTTCTTTCCGTCTTTCATGTCCACATACTTCTTCACAAAATGGGAAAGCCGAAAGTAAAATTTGTTCCATTAACAATATCATTCGAACTCTTCTTGTCCATGCAGGTTTACCTCCCTCGTTTTGGCATCATGCTTTGCAAATGGCGACATACCTCCTAAACATTCTTCCAAATAAAAAATTGTGTTACTCATCTCCTCTTCGGATTCTTTATCAAAAGGATCCATAATACTCTCATTTAAGGGTCTTTGGGTGTTTATGTTATCCTCTCCTTCCGTCCATTACCATTAATAAACTCCAACCCCCTCTACTCCATGTGTATTTTTGGGTATCCTCCTAACCATCGTGGTTACAAATGTTATGATTTTTCATCAAATAAAGTATTGATTTGTCGTCACGTGGTATTCGATGAGACACAATTTCCTTTTTCCAAGTTGCACAGTCTTCCACATCATATATATGATTTTTTGGATGATGGAATGTCTCATTATGTGATCCAACACATGGCATCACCTCCTTTCGGCCCAACGGATTCAGTCTTCCCGCCTACTTCCCCTCTAAATTCTAGCCCCTCTTCTATTGGCTCATATCCACCTAGTCCCACCTCACAGCAACATGTTCCCCTTCCTGCGTCCAGGACAACCACTCGGAGTCAAAGTGGGATTTTTAAATCCAAACGCCACTTTACTTTCAATGTGGGAGTTAGTTTCTAAATCTCCTCTACCTCGTAACCCCGTGTCTGCCCTTAGCGACCTGAATTATAAAATGGTTATGGCTGACGAATATAATGCTCTTATTAAGAATAAGATGTGGGAGTTAGTGCCTCGTCCATCCGGTGTTAATGTTATTCAGTCAATGTGGATTTTTAGTCATACAGAAAAATCTGATGGTTTGTTTGAGAGCCATAAAGCCCGTTTTGTAGGTGATGGTGCGGGGCAAGAAGTTGGTATTGATTGTGGAGAGACTTTTAGCCCGGTGGTCAAACTGGCAACCATTCGCACAGTCCTCAATTTGGCCCTCTCAAAATCATGGGCTATTCACCAGCTTGATGTGAAAAACGCCTTCTTACATGTGGAACTCAAGGAAACTGTGTATATGCATCAACGTATGGGTTTCAAGGACACTGATCGACCTTCTCATGTATACTTGTTCAAAAAAATCTCTTTATAGGCTCAAGCAAGCCCCTCGAGCTTGGTACAAGCGATTTGCAGATTATTTATACACTATTGGATTTATTATAGCATATCAGATAATTCTCTATACATCTTTCATAAAGGTGCTACTATGGCTTACATACTTTTGTATGTTGATGATATTATTTTAACCGCTTCTTCAGATGTTCTTCGTAAGTCCATCATTGCACTCCTGAGCTCGGAATTTGCTATGAAAGACTTGGGCTCCTTGAGTTACTTCTTGGGCATTGCGGTCAATCGTCATGCATGGGGTTTTTTATTACCCCAACGAAAATATGCAGCCGATATCGTTGATCGAGCAGGCATGTCTTTGTGTAAGTCATCTCCCACTCAGGTAGACACTAAACCAAAGCTTAGTGCTAAATCAAGAACTCCCTATAAGGACCCATCATATTATCGGAGTCTTGCTGGGGCGCTTCAATACCTCACTTTCACAAGACCCGACATCATATATGATGTCCAACAGGTGTGTCTATTTATGCATGATCTCCAGGACGAACATATGCATGCACTCAAACGCATTGTACGTTACATTCAGGGCACACTTGATCATGGTTTGTATCTATGTCCCCCTCCATCGTCTACTCTTATTTCTTATACTGATGCGGATTGGGGTGGGTGTCCGGATATCAGACGATCCACATCAGGCTATTGTGTGTTTCTTGGTGATAACTTAGTCTCATGGTCGGCAGAACGTCAACTAACTCTCTCACAGTCAAGTGCAGAGGCCGAATATAGAAGTGTTGCAAATGTAGTTTCTGAGTCATGTTGGATGTGAAACCTATTGTTAGAGCTCTACTGCCCTATTCAGAAAGCTACGTTGGTGTATTGCAATAATGTTAGTGCAATATATTTATCTGAAAACTAGGTTCAACATCAACGCACTAAACATATTGAAATGGATATTCATTTTGTCCGCGAAAAAATTGCAAAAGGGCAAGTTCGTGTTCTACATGTCGTCCCGCTACCAGATTGTCGACGTCTTTACAAAGGGTCTTCCATTGGTTTTATTTGAAGATTTTCAGGACAGTCTCAGCATACGCAAACCTCCCGTTTCGATTGCGGGGTGTAATAGATCAATATATTTTACTAATTAAGATATATTTTATCAATTAAAATATATTTTTTTAATTAAGGAAGATTGTATAATTAAGGTAGATTTAATACTCTTTTATTATAGGATGTAATTAGGATTTGATTATGTTAGATTATCTGTATGTATTTGACTATTGTAAGAGTGTTATTAGGGAATGAAAATGATCTTCCATCAAAATCTTGAGTGAGACACATTCAACTATAAATGAGATAATCACATATAAATATATATATTTAGTTTTACCTGGATCCCAGTTACTTCTGTTCAACTTTTTTTTCTTATTGTATATGTATCTTTTATTTTGTCAAAGATAAGATAAAATTTTCATTGGTTTTAACATAAATTTAACGTAAAATATCAAAAATGCATTGAGATTAGATAGACCTGATAGGATATTTTGATATTTTACATCAAACTCTTTTCACGATCAAGTGCATATTCCTATTTTACAATAAAATTGTATCAGTTAAAACTAACAAAGTTTATTTGGAAGTAGATAAGATTCACAAATATATTTATTTGTCATTGATCAAATAGAGTTGGCTAAAATTGCCTTCAATTGAAAAGTAGAAAATGTTTGAAATGACTCGGGCTCGTTCATCATCCCTGACGTCCAAGAGTATGATAGGCGAATCAATTAAGCACAAGTCTATTTATATCTTGCTATAATATGTTTGGTATTAATATATATCAATTTTTAAATGGGTATTTACCTATTTGGCGCAATTCTCGTGTTATCATGTCATCACAGGTTTTAGGGGTTGTTGACAATATGACTGGAGTATTAATTTGTTAAGGTTTCACAGAATAAAAATCAATAAGAACTCGAACGACCAAATACAATTAAGCTTAGTTAACATATAATCAATCAAACTTTAATTTTGATTCGACCAGGTCTGGTCCATAATAAATATATGCATCTCGAGGAGGTCAAAGACAAAGACCACATGCTGAGGCCACATAATCATGTTGGGATTTTCGTGACAATAATTTAATTTAATATGAGAATGATGACAGATTGACTAAAGTGACACCTAAACAGCCCTTACAATTGCTCTGAATTTTACCAATGAAAATAAAATTTGCAATAACTTGGAAACCCTTATGGTTGGACTCTTTCGTCTGGATTGGTCCTTCTGGGCAGCTTCACGCGTTTTGGATTAATTTATACACCAACACAAACATACGTCGACCTTATATAAATATAGTTGCCAAACCAACAATTCTTAAGTAGTTGATGAATAAATTATGCACGTGGAGTATTCAAATTTTCATAAGAGGAAAAAAAAGAAGAAAATGGGAAGCAATGTCAAGAACTTGATTAAGATAATAAACTTGGCGATCCTGATTTTGTTATCCTCATCACAATTGGCCGAAGCAGTTGACGGTGGCGAGAGGATGCGAATCAGTTACAGCTCCGAGCAAGGAAGACGAGCTATGCATGAATATTACTCGCATCGGAGAATTTTGTTGGGAAGTTCGATTGGTGTTTCAGGAGGGCCATCGCCACCGGATAAAGGTGGCCGTTGAGTTTAAGCTTATACAAATTGAGCTATTTCTAATTTTCTGTAAATATGTTGAAGTATGTGGTTGCGTTGTGTTAGTAGAGGGAGCTCTTATGTAATATATGGAGTTTCATAGCTCCATTACTTTTCCTGGTTTTCAAATTCAGTTTTGTAATTACCATGGTTTCTATAAACGTTGCAACTTTAAATTTTTTTTTGTACTTGGTAGTCAGTGTTATGGATACCGGTAAATATCAGCGGTATATTAAAAAAATTTAGCTCTCCAAGACGATATAGTGAATATCGGCCAAATAATATATATCAAATACCAGTCAAAGTCAACCATGAAAATTAAAATTAAATCATGTTTAATTTAGTTTAAATCAATTAATTTCAGATAAATCTAATTCATCCTGGTTTCATCTGGTTCATCTAATTAATTTTGGTTTGGTATATTTTTTTTTGAAGATCGAATTTTATTTAATAAAAGGCAGCTAACCCGACATCAAGTCGGACGGCTGAAGCTACCGGTGGTGGGACAGACCCCTCACCATAGTCTCAGCTAATGTTAACTAAAGCAAACTTGGCCAATTCGTGAGCCACTTTATTACAAGATCTACGAGCAAAATTTAAAGAGACATCGAAATCGGGAGTCGCTGTTAAGCGTCTGCAGTCGTAGAAGATTCCCCCGATCATGTTTGTCATGGGTTTCGTATCATGAATGTGATTGACCACACTCAGACAATCCGTCTCGATTTCAACCCTATTCCATTTATTACCCTTTGCCCATTAGAGAGCCTCTCTGACGCCTACGGCCTCCACCTCTACGGGATGGAGATAACCCTTAAATCGTCTACACACTGCGCCCACAATTCTGCACCCTGAATCCCTGCACAACAACCCTATGCTCCAGTAACCCCCTTGTTCATCTATCCCCCATCCACATTTATCTTCAGAACTTTAGAATTTGGCGGAACTCAGACGTTCGAAAATAGCGTCACAAGAGGATCCGTTCCTGAGGCCCTTCCATGAGGTTGCACTGCTAACCATATTCTGATTTGGTATTTAGGTTATAAACAATTATATAATTCTAAAGTCAAACTCTCATTTATGAAAATAGTGATTATTGACGAGTTTGAAGTTAAAATGATTAAATATCATTGATTTTGTCTCATGTATATTTTGAAGACTTTGGTTCGGGCGTCAGCAGAGCCATAATTAGTGGTCCGGCGATTCCTCATTTGGTGCTCCGCTCCTTCTTCAACATATCCCCCTCACTCCCTCTTCCATTTGTGCTGAACACATAAATGAAGAACAGAAAGCACACACCATTTGTGCTAAACCCAGAAACCAATTTCATTTCCTATGCTCATTTCATCATAAGCAATCACGAATCGGAGCGTCGTCACCCCAGATCGGTCATGTGTGCTTCGGGTTCGTCCCAATCAGAATCGAAGCAATCCGAAATCAGGGCTAATTAGATCGGCCACCGAGATGCAGGAGCCTCCACCCCGATCCGGCGAGCCTCCTCCATTACAGATTCTATTTCTTCTTTATTTCATCTCTCTTGCTCCAACTTATGTGAATCAACCACAATAAAAAAGAAAAAAACGTCCTCGATACTACCCATAAGTTTAAGTATTGATATCATACTTCAACTCAATAGGATATTTTATGGGACTGGTCTCGTTGACTTTTTGTTGCATATTTCTTTGTTTGGGTTGGATATAGAGTTGAAGCCATTGAAGAACAGAGGACGCAGGAGGTGGTGGAAGAAGATTAAAACAAGTAGGAGAAAGGGTATTTTGGTTATTTAATAATGACAAAATTTAACAATGTATAAGCTGTGGAATAAAATAGAGTTTAGGTGACATGCGAAGTTTATAAAAAAAAGTTTTTAAGTGACTTGTCTGATAAACTGAAATCTTACCCGACTACCATTATCCCTTCATGCTATGATGATGAGATAATTGAGAAAAATTTATGTATTATGAAAATTTTGAAAAAAAAACAGTGTACTTCATCAACGTCAATAAGGTGCTTTGAGTTTTATTTTATTTTTTTTAAATGTGTGAAAGTTTTAAAAATGGTTAGTTATGCTTATTATAGTTAGTTTGAGCTCTTTTACAAGTTAATATACATATTCTTAAAATTTACAACTAATTATATTTAAATACACTGTGTTTTACAATTTGCTTTAACACCGTTGAATGATGTTTGGAAAATTTTATCAAAATGTGAAATGTCTAAAATACCCTCGACTTTTTATCAAATTTTCAAAGTCATGCCATCCATATCAATTTTGCCCAATTTCTTGATTTCTTGATTTCTTTGATTTTGATTTTTGCCTAATTTCCTCGGCGAATCAATTGTAATTAGTTCAGAACATAACATTATACTGATAATGAATGATGCATGGTGTCCCCAATATTGTTGATGAGTCCTTGATGAAAAAAAAATCTCATGTCCTGCACAGAAGCAAGAGGCAAGTGAACCGCCGCGTCTGCACCGTGAAGCCAGAAAAGTCCCGCCGCCGGAGCCGTAAAAGGTGACGAACGACATTTGGTCGTCGACGATTCAACGGTGGTATATATGGGAGCTCATCTGGAGTCGTCGGCGAGCGCGTTGTTGGGAGGTGCATGACTCGTCGCACGCGGATTTGCAACTGATGCGTGACCGAGCAAGATCGTTCAAGGACTTGGCCAATTTGTTTGAGCTTCAACTCCACGCTGACCTTCTCGCTGCCGTCGATTCGATCCTCACCGCCGGTGGAAATCGATTTCTTGAAGAAGCTGCTGCAACCTATGTTGAACTCAAAATAGTGGGAACTCAAATCGATTTAGTTGATTGGTGAAATCGAGAATCCGATATGAGAATAATTGGCGATTTTCGGCAACACCCAATTGGTTCCCTACGACAATGCTGGTGTTCTTGAATATTCTTGTTCTCATTTTAAGAAATTAATATAATCGAGTTTTGGTTTATATATATTGGGTATTGTTTTAAGAAACCATGAAAATTCCACATGGTTTTACTTGACACTCATTTGTGCTACTTGTTCTTTATGGTGTCTGTCAAGTATTAATGTGAGATTTGCTTTTTTTCTTTAATCCAATTCTTTAAGAACCAGAGACGTAAGAAATGAACAAAGAAAAAGTGATTTTTAAACAAATAACATTAAAAAGCGAAGGATGGCATTTTCGTCATTTTGAAATTTCTTAACAACAACATCAGTTAAATTTAATGGAAATGGTTCAACTGTAAAAAAAACTGTAACTAGGTGAGCCAAAACGAGTCTTTTTTAAAATAGGTATAGTAATTTGTAAAAGGGCTCCAACTAAATATAGTAAGTTGTTATTTTTTTGTTCAGCGAAGTGATTGAATTTTATTGAGCACGCCAAAGTTTCTGAAAAAGAAACAGAGGCAGGGAAGAAATGGTTACATAAAAGCAACATAAGTTGAAATGCATACAAGTCTGCAATACAATGAAAATGAAATGCAAGAAAACAAAAACGGGCTGAATCTAAAAGACCTCATATCATAACCCGAACTTCGGGACATCCAGTGTATATGGGAAGTTACCCTTTCGTCAGCAGTCCAAAAGATACTCCAAGCAGCACACCACTGAAAACCTGCACATGAAGAAAAAAGAACGACCATCCGCTACTGGCCCGAACCAACTGATGTGGGCAGATGATCTTGGGCAAGAAAGGCCCAAGACCAAGACCCAACACATAAGGGAAGAGGAGCGAGCGCTTTGATTCGCAGAATTCGAGAAATCAAAGCACCACCGTCCCCCCACCAACAGATGGACAGAAGAAGCCCAAAGCATGTGGCAACGAAGGGGGCGGCGTCGCCTGAAGAGAGCCGACAACCGCAACAAGCGAGAGAGCCCGCACCGCCGCCGGGCGAAGGGAGGTCAGCACCTCCGGACTTCACTGCTGCAAAGCACCAAGAGGCAAATGATTGTTTGCCAACACCGACAGAGATCCCCAACGGAAAATGCCACCACTCAAAATAGCCCAGCAGGGCCGGCGACTGTCCCACCTCCACAGGAGCCCTCCACGGCCACAGAGCGCACCCTCAATCTTCATATCAGACACCTCTGAAACTAGCCCAAGACCACTAGATCTGAAATTTGAAAAGATCTGGTGAGTATTGAGAGGATCAGGAGAGCCACAGAGGTCAAAGGCGAAGGAAAAGTAGGAGCCCTCCACGACTACCGGGCACACCCCCAAACTTCGTGCCAGACACCATCGAAGCCAGCCCGAAATCACCATATCTGAGATTGAATAGATCTAGTGAGAATTAAGGGTACAGGAAGGCGACAGTGGTTAAGAGCAAGAAGATGTCACGGGAGTGACTATTTCTGGGAAATTCTCAAAGAACGAGAGAGAGAAGCTTTATTGATTAAAGAGAAATTACAGTAAATGAAGCAACATTACAATTCAAAAACCCTAAACCTATCGTCTATGTGGGCTTATATAGCTCAAAAGGACCTTCCAGAAGATTCCGGCTGACCGCTCCGAGCTCTAGTGACCGTCCGTTCGTAACCGCATTCCGTTGCGGCACGTGGTCCACTTGCGTTCTGTTAGACCGTTGACTACAGGCAAGCTGGAAGCTGACGTGGACGTCCTTCAATTAACTGGTAATGACACGATCTCGTGTCCCCGACTTATTATTTTCCCTCGTGACATTCCCCTCTCCTTCAGCCGAACCTTGTCCTCAAGATTCGACATGTAAGCTAAAGTCAGGGAGGTGCTGACAAAGGAAAGACACATCCTCCCACGTCGCATCATCAATCGACCCACCATGCTACTGTACCAGCTTCCCGGTTCGATGCCCCTCTTGATCATTCTTGCCCGCAGCAACTGTCCCGGGTAAATTTTGAGTTGACTCTCAGGGTCGATCTCCGGCTAGTGAGTGCAGAGCTTGTGGGTCGAACCAAGTGTTTCTTGAGTTTAGACACGTGGAAAACCAGGTGAATCTGAGACGACTCCGGGAGTTTCAGCCGATATGCCACTTGCCCAATCCTGGCAATGACCTCGAACGGCCCATTAAACCTCGCTGACAGCTTCAGATTGTGACGAAACTCCACCGATTTTTGAAGGTAGGTTTGGAGACGTAGGTAAGCCCAGTCTCCGACGATGAATGACTGCTCCGATCTGTTCTTTTCTTCATGCGTCTTGGAACGTTCTTGAGCTTGCTGTAAATTTTCTCGGAGGCATTCCAGGGCACGACGCCTCTGGTTGTATATGTCCTCCGACGACCCCACTGTAGTCTGAAACTGGTGAGTCGGAAATCCCGGTGAGGCGTAGCCATAAGTAGCCTCGAAAGGAGACATCTTGAGGGAAGAATGATGGCAAGAGTTATACCACAACTCTGCAAGGCTGAACCATTTCACCCGGGTTTTTGGGTACATGTGACACATTGCGCGCAAGTAATTCTCCAAGCACTGGTTCAAGCGTTCCGTTTGGCCGTCCGTCTAGGGTGATATGCTGTTGACAACCGGAGCTTTGTCTGAAAGCTGCGAAACAGCTCTTTCTAGAACTCGCTCAGAAACAGCTTGTCTCGATCTGAAACAATGGTGTCCGGTGGGCCATGGAGTTTCATGATGTGGTCGAGGAACTTCCATGCCACCTGTTTGGCTGTATAAGGGTGCTTCAGCGAAATAAAATGGCCATACTTGGTGAGGCGGTCGACAACCACCATGATGTTATCTGATACGCCCGACGTTGGAAGGCCATCTATGAAATCTATGGAGATGACCTTCCATGGCTTGTGTGGGACATCCAAAGGATGCAAGAGGTCAGGGTATGCAACGTGCTCTGCTTTGCAACGCTGACACGTCTCGCATTCACGGATAAAGTGTTGGACATCGGCAGCCAAATGAGGCCAGTAGTAACCGTGCTTTGACCCTCCTCGTTGTGACTTTTATCCTAGAGTGGCCGCCCAATGTCGAGGCATGGAGGGCCTCGATCACGCGCTGCCTGAGGTTCGTATTGCTGCCCAGATATATCCTGTCTTCCACCCAGGGAAGCCTTGGTTAAACTTGAAGCTCTGGCTAACTTGTGGTGCGACCGCGGCCTGAATCAGCATGTTCTCCGCCATAACATCGCCGGCGTAACTGTCAACGACGTCCGTCATCCACTGCGGGACGACAATCGTAACGGCCCTTAAAGTCTCCACGTGAGTACTCGCCCCAGGAGAGCTCGATTCTGAGTCAGTGTGTGGTCGGCGAGACAGAGCGTCGGCAGCTAGATTCTTCGCCCCTCGCCATTTGAGTCCCAATAGCCGAGCCATCCATTTCTGCTGTAACCCCGTGACAAGCCTTTGGTCCAATAGGTGTTTGAGTGGTTCGTGGTCTGTGCGGATGACGAAGTTGTTTGCCTGGAGGTATGGTAGCCATTGCTTTACTGCCACGATGAGAGCTTTAAGTTCCCTCTCATAGGTTGATAAGTTTGCGCTTTTTGGTCCAAGCGCTTTACTAAGGAATGCTAACGGACGACCCTGTTGCATTAGGACGGCTCCCAAGCCGTTGTCACATGTCTTGCGGGTCCGAATGTGACCTCGCAGTTACACTTCTGACCCGCATTTGAGCACCGAATTGTCCTCGTTTCGTCTTTTTAGAGCCATTAATTTGGTGCTTTTGATCCTTTACGTGTTTATGATATTTTGTAGGTGCAAGGCACAATTAGAGCATAATTGGAGCTGAAATCGGTTAAGAAAGTTCTGCACAACAGCTGAAACGTCCCAGTGGTGTACATTTCTCGTCCGAAGTCCGATTGGGGCCCATAATTTGTCGATTTGAGTGGATTGTGAAGATCTAATTCATTGGTAAAGATTTCAAGGGGTCACGATCGTGCCTAGGTGGGGCAAGATCGTGCCTAAATGATTTTCCTGCCAATTTTTTGCTCGAAACTTATAGAGGTGAGGCACGATCATGCCTACCAAGGCAAGATCGTGACTAAGGTGCGAAACTGATATTTAAAGTGCATAAATCAGATATTTTGGGTGTGGGGAGTTGAGCAAAGACCAAAAACGAGTTGAGGAGGAGAGAGCTGAGTTTGAGAGGTCCAACCTCTTGTTCTTCATCAAACTTGAAGAGTTCTTCATCTCTTCTTGACACTTTGGGAGTTTTGGAGTGGATTCCACCATAGACTCAACCTTAGGAGCTAGGAAAGGAAGCTTTGGAGGGATTCCTACCATCCAATCCACCAACCTTGAAGAACCGTCTTGCTCAAGAACACCAAGAGCAATTTCTATCCCTATTTACTAGATTATTTTGATGTTGTTGTTTATGATGATGGTTGATTTGAGCACCATGGTTGAGGGCTAAATCCCTTAGCCATGGGTACTAGACATTTGTAATATGTTTATCAAGTTATTGAGGTATTAGTTCTAGGATTGAATGATGTGTTGTGTGGATTGTTGTTTGAATGCATGTATTGTTTAATTAACGCTTTACAATATATGTTTGAGGGTTCTATCTGATACCGAAAGGGAAGGAAGGGAATCCGGACCTAGAATCCACCAAGGGTTGGAAGTTCAAGACCGTGTCTTGACATCTCGGATCAACCTTTAGCTTATTATTGTCGATCTAATACGGTCTTGAGTTGTTCTCAATACCGAAAGGGCACGAACAGATTAGGGGTTAGGCCAACCTCATTACCGAAAGGCGAGGTCGGCACTTAAGACATAAGCTCAACATTAATTACGATCCAAAGGAATTAAAACTCGCAAACTTATTTACATTGTTGTTTGTCTAGCACCCTAGGCGCTTTACTTCCATTGTTATCATGTTGTTGCTATTTATTTGAAAGTAACTTTATTAAAATAAATACAAACACTCAAAACAACCTACGACCCCCATTAGTCCCTGTGGATTCGACTCGATATCTTACCGGTTTATTTGAACTTGCCACGACCGCGTGTTGTTGCGCGAGAGAGGGGAGACCGCTTTTTCCCCCAACAGCATGCATCCGTTTTGATGACGAACTCTTCTGCAAAATTCGATAAAGCGAGCACCTGTTCCGACGTCATCGCTGCTTCAAAGCGTTGAAGCTCTTTTCTTCTTTCTGACCCAAGTGGAAATCATCCTTTTCTTAACAGGTCCGTCAGTGGTCGAGCCATATTTTCATAGCCCTGAACAAAATGTCTATATTAACCCGTCATGCCCAAGAAGACCTTGAGCTGGCGAATCTTCCTTGGAGCCGGCCAGTCCAGCATTGCCTAAATCTTGTCCCGCTCCGTCGCTACCCATTCAGCCAAGATGACATGGCCGAGATAGTGTATCGACATCTGGCCGAACGAGCACTTACTCAACTTTGCGAAAAGCTGATGCTCGCGTAGACGTCGGAGCACCGTGGCGACATATAGTAGGTGAAGTTCGGGCTATATGTCAGAATATCATCGAAGAAAACCAACAGAAATTTCCTTAAAAAATCCTTGAAGACGTGGTTCATAATTGCCTGAAAGCTTGCCGAAGCATTGGTGAGCTCGAAGGGCATCACCAGAAATTCGTAATGACCTTGATGCGTTCTAAACGCCGTTTTGTGTTCCTCTCCCTCCGCTAACCGAATCTGATGATAACCCGAGCGAAGGTCAATTTTAGAGTAGAATTTACTACCCTTGAGTTCATCAAGAAGCTCTTCTATTGTTGGAATCGGGAAACGGTCCTTAATGGTAAGGTCGTTGAGGGCTCGGAAATCAACACAAAATCTATGGCCTCCATCTTTCTTTTTGACCAGCAATATCGAAAAAGAATATGGGGAGTGATTGTCGCGTATTACTTCGGCTATGTGCATTTCTTCAACCATCTTCTCGACCACTGTCTTCTGGTCATGTCTATAACGGTAGGGTCGTATGTTCGGCAGCTGCGCACCAGGCACCAGAGGGATCCGATGGTCCTGTGCTCTCTCGGTGGTAATTGTTGAGGTTCTGCAAAGATGTCCGAAAATTGGTCCAGTATAGCCGACATAACTGGTGTTTGACTTGGAGTGTTAACCTCTGTGTTGCTTACTGGAACAATTTGAGCCATATACAAGTTGTGGCCCTCGTAAAGGTCCTTCTGAATTTCTTGAGGTCCCTCATTCTCCTATCGGGATCACCAAGAACTCCCACACGAACCAGTAATTCGATATTTGCCATCTTACTGCGCATTGAGTCCCACATAAGAACTTGGTACCATTGGCGAGCTCTACTCTGGTCATCTGTCCCTGCTTAATCTCCACACTAAAGTGTGCTTGTCGTGCGGTCATCCATGAAGGAAGAGGTTGCTCCTGTGTCAGCCAATATGGATACTCTTTTGGCTCTCATGTTGCATGTGATTCGGATGGAATTGGATTTAGAGGATCCCACGGCACGCAGGCTTTCCTCTCTCATTACCGGTTCGTCGCCGTACTCTGATTGCGGTAGTTCAATCAACGGTCCGTCTCTGACCTCTGGCTCCATATCCGACTCTTCTTGTGTAATCATGAATAGTTGGCGACAGTTAGGGCATCTGTAACCTGTTGTGAATTTGGCAGGACAGTGGAAACAGAGACTTTGTCGCTTTCTTTCCTCGAAGTAATCGACTCCGGCTCGACGAACTGGTGCTCCTCCTTGAGCCGTGTCCATGTTAGCGGCTCCACTGGTAATCTGTTGTGGTTCTTTGCTGCTCGAAGGAGGTAGCGTATGAGGTTTTCTAGGTTCTAGAGCTTCCGTTTGGATGGCTATTCCTTTTCGGCCAACCTCCCCGCTCTCTTGTTCTTGATTCCTCTAGTCTCACGAGATACATTGCATGTGACAGCGTCTGAGGCCTCAACATCCTGATGTCGGCTCTCAGGTGTGGTTTGAGACCTCCAACAAAACACGGAACGAAGAACTCCTCTAAGAATGTTGGATTCTAGGTGACCACCAGGAGTTTGAGCTCTTCAAACAAGCCTTCAAACTCCGTCACCGAGTTGATCTGTCGTAATAGCTTGAACTCCGACATCGCGTCGGCATGTCCTGCCTCCTCGAATTTTTAGGTGATATCGCACTCAAATTCTTCCCACCGCATGTGACCTCTTCCGATCATGTACTCGGAAAATCAGATCTCCGCTCGACCGGTTAGGTGTAGGGAAGCTACGCGTACTTTTTGCTCCTCAGTTACCTGACAGAAGAAGAACTGACCGTGGCACTTTCGGATCCATGCTCGGACTCCGACTCCATCAAAGGTCGAGAAGTTAAGTGAGGGAATCTTGAATTAGAGTGTTGAGTTTCGATTACCTTGCATTTGCAGATCCCATGGTGGCTCCGTCAGATCTGGCGTGTACCGTTCCTGGCCCCAACAGTGTTTGCCACCGTGAAGTGGACTGCCATCGCGGTGGTGATTCTCGTATTGTGCGTTGTTGCCTTTAACCCACTGTGGAAGAGGCATGGATCTGGTTCTGAAAGAGTTGTTTCCCCCTGGTCTGATGTACGGTGGTGAGTACGCCTTGTGGAGGATCGGTGGTGGTGGGAGTGACGAGACTCGTGGCCGATCTTGAAACCTCGAGCCTCCTGGTACAAAGGCCGGAGCTCCTCTATCGGTGACCGTCGGATGGATTGGCGTCGGAATCGATCAGAACTGCTGAGCGGCGGTCCGATCTCTTTCCTAAGCTGCTTCCATGTCGTCGATTTGGCCCGTCATCGTCTGAATCGTCGTCGTCAATTGTCTCAGCGTCGCGTCAATGCTCGTCGCTGAAGTTTCCTCTGCTACTGGTGGATCTCGATTTGTCTCCATAGTCGCTAGAGCTTAGAGCTCTGATACCAGATGTCACGGGAGTGACTATTTCTGGGAAATTCTCAAAAAACGAGAGAGAGAAAGTTTATTGATTGAAGAGAAATTACAGTAAATAAAGCAACATTACAATTCAACAACCCTCAACCTATTGTCTCTGTGGTCTTATATAGCTCAAACGGACCTTCCAGAAGATTTCGGCCAACAGCTCCGAGCTCTAGTAACCGTCCGTTCGTAACCGCATTCCGTTGCGGCACGTGGTCCACTTGCGTTATGTTAGACAATTGACTACAGGTGAGCCGGCAGCTGACGTGGACGTCCTTCAATGAACTGGTAATGAAACGATGTCGTGTCCTCGACTTATTATTTTCCCTCGTGACAAAAGAAGAAAGGGGGGAGGTAGTGGAGGAGGTCGAGGAAGGGAAGAATGAGAGAAAGAGGGAGAAAAGCGGGTCGTCGGCGCGCAAAGAGCGCCTCTGGCGACTAGATGAGTAGAATCGGGAGCGCTTCAGATGCTAGAGAGCGTGTCAGCTCAGTAAAGATAGGTATAGTAAGTTGTAATTAACCCTTTTAAAAATAATGAAAAAACTTTAGTAGAATAAAAAAAAATTAATTTCAATTCTTTTCTTCAAAACTATTCTTACTACAACAACTTTTTAAAAGTATTAAACAATTTTCAAACTAAAATTTACATAAATTTGTCATTTTTTATTTTAAAATTTCTTAATCCGAGGGGAATTTGTGTTATTTTTTTCAAAACATAAACGTATTTTACAAAACAAAAAGTTTATAGAACAATTTTGACATTAATTAAGTAGGCAATAATAGGGCTGTAAACGAGCCGAGCTCTTAACGAGCCGCTCGAGTTCGGCTCGTTAAATATTCGGTTCGCGCTCGTTATTATCGAGCTCGAGCCGACTTCGAGCTCAAGATTGAGCTCGTTTAATAAACGAGCCGAGCTCGAGCCTAACCTTTTAAGGATTGTTAGGCTCGCGAGCCGGCTCGTTTAATATTTAATTAATTATAATTTAAAATTAATATATTCTTGAAATTTTAATAAATAATTATATTAGAATTAGACAAGCCAAATCAAGTCGAGCCAATTTTAAGCTTTCTCATTTATTAATTAATGAATTAGTCATTATTTATTTAATTTTTAATGAATATTTGTATTGAAATTTAAACGAACCGAATCGAGCCGAGCTCGAGCTCGAGCTTGTCTATTTTATTTCGAGCCGAACTCGAGCTTAGTTACATAAATTCGTTCGAGCCCGAGCCAAGCTCGAGCCGAATACTTTTTTCACGAGCCGAGCCGAGCCTACCAAAATGAGGCTCGATTCGGCTCGTTTACACCCCTAGGCAATATCATCTTCAAAAAGTGTGCACGCTTTACTTTGCAATTATTTTTGATTACTCATAAGCTTTATTTGGTTCCAATTGGGACGTTGGAGAGGGCCTATCTCTCTAGCTTTTACCATTTGTAAATCATCTGCAAAAAAGAAAAGTGTATTTCATACCGTTTGTAATTGTATATTTAGCTCGTTTATATTTTTATATAAAAAGAATTATTCAGGAATCAATAAAAGAATATATAATACATTGGTGAGCACTCGTGGAAACATAGGCGAAATAGGTCATAAGGTGCAACAAAATAGAATCCATGAAAATGAAAAATCATGGACTTTTTTTTTCTTGATGCAATAAATAACTTGAACAGAAATTGGGCACCGTCAACCATTGTATTCAACTACTAAAGCCGCAATTCAGGACTGATCCACTCAAAACAACCATAGCACTAGGGGTGTGCAGAAAACCGGAAACCGACCAAACCGAGTCGAATCGAGCCGAAACCGAACTAATCGGTAGCTGAACCGTTCGGTTCGGTTATGGTCGGTTCGGTTATGTACCATAACCGATGGTCTCTCGGTTCGGTTGTCGGTTACGAGATTCCAGGAACCGGACGTAACCGAACCGAACCGATAACCGAATATATAATTAATTTTTTTTTTGAGTTGAGCCCAACACAACAGTAGAGATTCTCTACTTATTTGGGCCCAAAACAGTTGGAGCCCATCACTAAACGTCAGCCCCTAGGTGGCTAGGTACAGTGCACCGCACCTCTATAATTAATTATAGAGACTCTCTATAATTAATTATAGAGACTCTATAATTAATTATTTTTTACTCTTTTAGGGTTTTGTCTTGGAGGCGCAGCGCAGACTCAGAGTAGAGGCCAGTCGCCGCACCTCCCTCTCTCCCGCGTCCTCCCCACCGCCGTCGACGTCTCCTTCCTCGCCGGGCCTGGCCGCCTCCCCGTCGTCCCTCGCCGCCTCCTACACCCGCCCCGGCCAGTACCTCCAGCTCCGCCTCCCCGACAGCCCCAAGCCCTCCTTCCTCGCCATCGCCTCCCCGCCGTCCCTCGCCGCCTCTGAGGGCGCGTTCGACTTCCTCGTTAAGAGCGTCGCCGGATCCACCGCCGAGCTTCGCTGGATCCACCGCCGAGCTTTGCCGGATCCACAAATTTTTGGGTTTTTGGTTTTGGTGTCGGTTACACCCATAACCGACCAAACCGAACCGCTCAATTGGGCGGTTATAACCGAACCGACCGATTAACCTACAGTTCGATTGTCGGTTCTGTTAGTTCCATAACCGAACCGGTCGGTTCGGTTCGGTTCGGTTATGAAACCGTGAACACCCTACATAGCACAATCCTTATATGTACATAAATGAATGAAGACGGTGTCTGAAAAGAGTTCACATAAAAAATGGACAGAAGTTGGCTTCAAGTTTATAGCATCATCTTCCTCTTGTTAACTTTCGTTTTATCGCGCCAATTCAACGAGGCTGCAATTAAAGATGGCAGGAATTGGCATGTGCAGAGACCAATGGCATCGACAGGTATGAGACCTAGAGGAAGAAGAGGTGTTGTTCCTATTTCTTGTAATGTTGAGGCTTGTAGTAGCAAATCACCCAAAGGTCCTGGTGCACGTTGAATCCATGGCATGCCACACAGACTCAGTTACATGTTTGGAAATGATAATGTATCACTTTAAATTATCTATATAGTTTTGATTATCTTCTAGGAATTCTTCAACTCGGGCCTCATACATATGATACATATTTTATTAACTCAACTTTACCAGCATACCATGAGAAAGCCAATTTTACATTATATCCGAGATGTTAATATATCCAAGGGTGATTCTAATTTACTTTTTCAATTTACTACACTTTACTTTCTTGTCTCAATTCATTAAGGCGAATTTTAGTTTTCTTTCACCATCCATATTAGTGGTAGTTTTGTGTATATATATAACTTTTAAACGTATATATTTTTGTGAAATAAATAATAAAATAATAAGTGATTTCAATATTAAAATTTAAAAAATTATTAAAAATAAAAATCATTTTTTTCTCAAAGATTCGCTGTATCAGCTGATGATGTTGCCAGCCAAATTGGTACAGAGACATCCAATCTTGATATTTGCTTCCATTTAGCTCTTCTCACTGTCAAGTATGCAAATTTGCTGAATTTAACTGAACTTTCAATCAAGGTTAAATATCTTTATCAGTCAGCTTAAACATGTAATGGGTAAACATGCCAGCTCGGACGTGATGGACAGTAACGCTAACGGCTTAAATGATGTAACAGCAAACTAGGAGTAGATCAATTTTCCCAACAGCCAAAAAAATACAAGTTATCACTGCACCAGGGAGCCACATTATTTTCATCTTGAATTGTGGTTACCTGGGCATCACAAGGTAATTTTCAATACCAGCGGAACATTGAACAATGAGGTCAAATGAAGAAGTACTAAGCCTTGACCGATGAACAAATTATAGCCTCTTTCTGTTTTGAAAGATAAAATAATGGAAAGGTTTGTCTTCCCCATTAGTCTAATGCAGCTATCACGGCATCTGTTACCTCTTGGGTGGTGCTGGTTCCTCCAAGGTCCTTTGTCCGGTACTTACCCTCTGATATTACCTTTTCCACGGCAGTTTCTAATCGGTCAGCAAATGAAGGAAATTGGAGATGTCTTAGCATCATGGCAGATGATAGAAGCAGAGCCACTGGATTTGCTTTCCGTTGTTCGGTTAATTTCTCGTTCCCCACATTCCCTGCCGAAGCTCCTTGCTCAAAGACAGCATGATCGGACCCGACATTGCCTGCAATGCAAGTATCATGCTTTGTAAGTTATGAAACAGACCATTTCCAACATAGGTGGGCAACAGATTTATTTTCAAAGTTCAGTTACATGTTTAGAGCCAGAGGAAAGGAACCAAATGCAGCACATTTTAAGTGGAGAGTTTAAATTGTACTAAGCAAGCTATATAGTTCAAAATAATGATACTAGTTATGATACTATATGTGAAGGATGTAAATTGTAATCCAGCGTGTAAGTGTTGTCCACATGCATGACCTCTTTTGCCACCGAATTAACCAACCAGAATTTGGGGGCATGGAAGGGCATATTTAAGGGCAATGTAACTACATCACATCATTGATATCAAAAATAAAAATGCATGAAATACTTATTCATGTAAACGAGCCGCTCGAGCTCGGTTGGGCTCGTTTAATAAACGAAACGAGCCAAGCTCGAGCCTGGAAATTTAAGGCTCCATAGGCTTGCGAGCCAGCTCATTTAATATTTAATTAATTATATATTTTTGTTAATATATATGTAAAATACAGTAAATATTTATAATGAAATTAGACAAGCCGATCTAGAGCTGGCTCGTTTAGTACTTAATGAATTATGTTTAGTTTATTTAATATTTATTTTATTTTTGATAAATATTTGTACTGAAAATTAAGCGAATCGAGCCGAGCTCAAACTTATCTATATTTGTTTCGAGCTTAGTTGCTTAAACTCGTTCGAGCCCGAGCCTAGCCTAGCCCTACCAAATTGAGGCTCAATCGAGCCGTGCTCGATATGAATACTTATTTCACGAGCCTAGCCTAGCCTAGCCCTACCAAATTGAGGCTCAATGCTGGTCGTGTACACCCCCCCCCCCCCCCCCCCCTTCTATTCATATAGAAAAAGGAATTAATAAAAGGATATCATCTGATACCCTTGCTATTTACATGAAGCATGGGACAGGATTGCCAATCTCTTCCAGAAGAGGGTAGACATGGTATTGTACAACACTAAAAGTAATTTATCGAAAAATAATGAATATATAAATAGCAAAAGAAGATGGTGCTACATGAAGTGTATATTAGAGACAAAGAAACTGTAAATAAGGCTATCTAGCAAAAAGCGCAAAGGACATTTGAAATAAGTTATAAAACAGAACTTCCAGAGTAGCAAGGAAGCAAACGATTGACCAGTTTACTAAAACAGAACTTCCTGATGCCTCCCAAGTATAGGACCAATATTTACTCTAATTTGCATTTTCATAAGAATATTTGTTTGCAGTATTGAACTGAAAGTGTCTATCAAACAGGCAATTTCACTACCGGAGGGAACATTAACCATTAAAATATTTTCCGACAACAGATAACTTGAGTCTTTGACAAGCCCAGACTCCCATCTAATGCTGTATCCTGGTTCCTCTGTGGTGCTTAGAAGAAATGTCGAAAACAGCTCTAAAGGACCTTTCCATGCATATCATAACAAAGTCTGATAAGACTACCACACGGCATATTTAGATTAACCCACCCTACATATCATTCCGGGGAAAATTTGGTGAAATGCATCAAAGTTGTTTATGCACAAACTCCAGGTCAATAGAAATCGTCTCCTAATCCACTCCTAAACAAGTACCTTCACACAAAATTTATGTAGAGCCTTTCTGACCACCTCAACTCGGATATACGCGCAAAAAAATTGAAAGAGAATATTGGGTAGATCAAAGTGTGCTTCTAACTTATGTTCCCCAAATGAATAATTTCAGACAACATTACTCAGACTAGAACTAACTTTAAAACAATTGGTTATACATCCTTATCTCACAGGCATTCGTGTAAAAGACTCATTTCAAATGATATCGAGAGTCAGCATATATGTTAATTGTTGGTCTTAATCATCTGTTTGACAGACTTCTCATTGATGTTTAATCACAAAACCAATAAGTCAGACCCCAGCCTTTCCTGCTTTGACACCATTATTATGAACACCATATATGCCATTTTTAGTATTTCTTAGTAGAAGACTGCATAGGTTATGGTTTATCATTTAACAATTAATGCAATATTAATAGATAAGGGAAACCAACTATAGACAACATAATAAAAAAAGCTAGTTATCATATAAAATTATTGTAATACTGTAATAGAATAGCATCTCATTAGATATGTTAATTTATTTAGTCAGATTCATCAGGCATTGCCTATTTGTCTAGTTAAGGGTTGTCATTGCCTTTATTCATAAACTATTTGATTGATGGTATTTCATGAAATTTGTTATTTACTCCGCGATATAAACTGAGAATCTTCAACATCAAAATATGGTGGAAGTTACCTCCTGGCATGACTCCTGTACCACCAGCAATACCAGCAGCTGTATTCGCAATAAGATTACCATAGAGATTAGGAGTTACCTGCAAAATGATAACCAAAGTACGTTAGATACAGACATTTTCATACTTCATAAAAATAATGAATTAAGAAATGTAACAGACGATAAAGCAGGAAAACCCTGATTCCGGTATATACACAACATCTAGATACATGATTAAACAGATTTTCAGTGACTTAAAGTTAATGGGAAAACTTCCCAAGTCCATTTCGCCCATCAGGCCAATTTCTCTGACAAAAAGTTTTTCTTAAACCTTGCAGAAGTTAAAAACAAAAGGGAAAGATGCAGCGGCAATCTCTAATTTCAAAATCAATATATATCCCATAAGGCATGCATACTACCGTGCATATTTTCCTTCAACTCTTCAGACAATGAGAATTATTCCTTAGAGAAGTGGATGGGAAAGTTACAAATACAAATAGTAGAGTTAGAGTACAATATTGTTAAATTAAAATCAAGAATTTTGTAGTATGGAAAATGAGTACACTAACATGATTTATCCAGTCAACAATCGAACAGAACGGAACTGAAAAGGCCAAATGTTCCTATGCTTTAAGGTTGAAAATGGATTCCCCCTCGAGAACATTTCAAAATTAATCATAGGCAGCAAATAATTATATATAAACACTTCTAATGTTATATGGATACAACCTAACAATTTACAGGAAATTGCAAGTCAAAAATAGTATCCTAACAGTAGATTTACATACCATGACATCAAATTGCTCAGGCTTTGAAACAAGTTGCATGCAACAGTTGTCCACAATAACTTCATTGTACTTGATCCCAGGATACTTTGTAGCAACTTCTCGACAAGATTCTAAGAACAGTCCATCTGCAAGCTTCATAATGTTTGCTTTGTGCACAGCGGTCACCTTCTTTCTGTTGTTCAAGTAAGCATACTCGAAAGCATATTGTGCAATACGCTCTGAACAAAACTTTGTTATCACCTAGCAACAACGTATTATGAGAGGCAATAATTTTATGCAATATAGAAATAAAATTTCAATAGAAAGTTGTTGATAATTCTGGGATAAAAGACGGTATAATATAATTAAGATAACCCTATAGCACCAAGAACAAAAGAAACAAGCAAAACTTTAAATGAAAAGATTGTACTCTAGTAGATGCGCATAAGAACAGTTATGTGTAAATCAGTGTTCTAAAAACGCCAGGCGCTAGTAGATACTTATATTTTTTTACTTTTTAAAAAAATCGCTGAAATCCACCTAGCTGAATTTAGCTGCTCGATTCTATAAAATCCGATCGGTGTTCTAAAATTTCACGCGTATGCGGCCGCCTGGCCCGATTTTTAGAGCACTGGTTTAAGTAAGTATATAAAACCTAAACATCAAGTGAATCATGCAGCCCGTAGCTAGTATGGAGCTATAAGGAAATTGTACAGCCCTCACAATCATTGTTGTAAACCTATTAACAGTCACGGAAGTTTTACAAATACAACCACTGATTTTAACCTTTCCCTTCGTCCTCAAATATGACAAAGCATTTTTGTTGTGAACTCTATACAAATTGCCACAAACCCGAGAGATAAACTCTATGTTCCCAATTAGAAAAGTGATAATAACCTGCAATACCAAGTTCAATACACATAATACTATTTTAAGTTGACCCTAGCCTACGATGATATCATAATCAACAGATGTACCAGATAGATCTACTATAGACACTATCAAAAGTTCCAAACGTGATAATAGTAAATACAAAAGGGACTTATGAATTCGACTTTAAGTCCCTTGCAAATACAGTATATGCAGTGATAATAGTGAATACAAAGGGGCATATGAATTCAACTATAAGTATATCAGTGACATCAATATTGGATTAAATGCCTTACTAATACCATGAAGCACCATGACCTCGTAAAATAGCACCAACCTTAGCAAATGCAACCCATAACAATTTTGATTTCTTCCATTTTCTTTTCACCTTACAACTTTTATGTTAAACCCAAACCAAATTTGAAATAGAATCCTTGATCTTAGTTATTACAAATTCCTGATCCAAATGTTTCCTTAAGAAAACCTAGAGACAAGTAGACTAGCATTTATGCACTTTGAAAATTTTAAGTTTGGAGAACACAATTTAGTATACAAAATGCATAATCATCTAAACTAGCAATTGTCACACACAGGCGAATATGCAAAAACTAAGGAATAATTGTAACCTGTATCAGTAATGAATGCAGAAAAAATCAAATGGCATCGATCACATAAGCAAAAAAAGAGAGGCAAACAAGCAGTACCTTAAGGCTTTCCACAACCCCTGGAACGACCTCGTGCTCGAGCCCTGCATACTCTCCCTCCGTGTTCTCCCTGATCACCACAATATCAACATTCTCGTGCCTTGTCGGCAGCCCCGGAAGATTGAAGCAGTTCACCAGCGAGGCGAAGAGATCGAGCTCCTTCCTGAGCTGCACGTTGAGCGAGCTCACACCTCCGCCGACGGGAGTCTTCAAGCCTCCCTTCAAGCACACCTTGTTCTTCCTGATGGAATCGAGCACCTCCTGAGGCACCGACTTCATGTCTCCATGAACGTCGTAGCGCTCAAAGTACACAGGCGCGTGCATCGCCTCCATGACTTGCTCGACAGCACCGGTCACCAAGGGGCCAATCCCGTCGCCGGGAATCAATGTCACGGGGCGAGGAGCTCCGTCACCAGGTCGGGGCATGTAGGTGACGGATCGGTTGGGATTGAATCTGGAGCACAGCTCGGAAACAGTACTGGACTGTGAATTCCCCAGGAGTTGCTTGAAGATTGGCACGTATCGTCTCGCCATCGAGGCGACAACGGTGGCGACCACAGGGATCGGGTTCTAGGGTTTGGCGGTGATCAGAGAATGATGGAAATTGAGGCTGATCTGATCGTTAGGCTATCCAAAAGGCCGCCAAGAGGAAAAGCAGTAGAAAACTAAGGTAGGAGGAGGCTGAATATTTTGTGTTATTAAATTCGAGAAAATGAATGAGATGGAAAATTTAGGAAGTAAAACAATTGACTCACGTCCGTTATTAATGGATGCTGAAAGAGGGCCATTAGTCTTTTATGTTGGTGCCTTCGCAATGTTGTTTAGAAAATTTATAATAGATTAACGGGAAAAGGTTATTTTTTTCAAACTTAAAAAGTTATTTACAAGACTCTTTCAAGTCTTGAAAGAGTCTCCATGATTTTAGTGAAATGATTTTATAAATCTCATGATTTGAGTTGATACTTCTAAAGACTTTTTTATGCCTACAAAAACTTTCAAAATCATTTAAAGTCATCCATTTCTCAAAATCATTTAAAGTCATTGACATTTACAATACTTTTAGATTTCACAAGTATTTTTAAAGTCATGATTGAATATCACAAGATTTTAAAAATATTTTTAGAGTCATGATTGAATACCACAAGACTTTAAAAGTATTTCTAGAATCATGATTGAATACCACAAGACTTTAAAAGACTTCTTAAATCCATTAAAATCATGATTGAATACACCCTCCTTAATGTATAATTTTTTCATTTTCATACCTTAATTAATTTTTCTTTTTTAATTGCTAACTATTATTTTGAGACAACATACCTCTAAAATATTAAAAATATTTAAATACCTTTGAAATTGAAGCGGTTCAATTTTAATATTCTTTGTTTCATCTCGGTCCAGCAAAAAAAGTCAAACAAGAATTTAATTAATTTGAAATTACAATTATACTATCTTCTCTCTCTCTCTTCTGTCACCTTGACGTCGGCTACATCGCTTTCGAGGAGTGAGGTCCATTATTTCAAGCTCACCTCCTCCATTTTTTCCGGCAAGTGAGTGAGCTCCATTTTTTCGGAAACACCTCTTCCATTTTTCGGCGAGTGAATGAGCTCCATTTTTTCCCGCGAGTGAGCTCCTTTTTTTATCGAGCTCACCTCCTCCATTTGTTCCAGCGAGTGAGTGAGCTCCATTTTTTCGATCTCACATCTTCCATTGGATCAGTGCGGATCAGTGCGGCTGTAGAACGTTCAGACGTTCTACAACCGTTTGATCAGTGCAGATTTGGACGGGCGTTGTCCCAACGTACGACACGTGGCAACGAGGTTCTACAGCGCACACTTAAGGGTTATACTAGTCCAACACATTCTACAACTTTGCACTACACGTTATACATGTAACTACACCATTACACTACACGTTCTATGAGGTTCTTCAATTTTACGTGGATCCATCATGTTCTACATGGTTCTATTACATTGCACTACACGTTCTACAGTTTGGACGTTTAGACACTCATATTTAATTTGTAGTGGGTCTCTCTCTCTCTCTCTCTCTCTCTCTCTCTCTCTCTCTCTCTCTCTCTCTATATATATATATATATATATATATATATATAGTATGCACTCCAATACAAACTCACCCAAAATGTCCAAACTAATGTATATCCGTCAGATCAGAGGCGCGTTATCTTAGATTGCGACACGTGGCAGTTATACAACGTTGCACTACATGTTATACATTGCTTCAATTTTGCACATGTCCAACATGTTATACAACATTGCACTACATGTTCTACATAGTTATACAACATTGCACTGCATGTTATACAGTTTGACGTTTGGACATTTTCCCCTGGTTTGTATTTGATACCTACTCTAAATATATATATATAAGGGCACACTCGACTACAAACTCAATTAAAACGTCCAAACATCCAAACCATTGTGAATTGTCGGATCTACCAAGATGGAGATCGCGCCTTCTAAAAATAAACACCATACTCACTTCATTCTGTTATTGCAGTTTGGGCAAATCGTAATTGGATCATGAGGCGCGATTGTGCATTTAAAGTGCGTTCATTCAACGATTCGCACTAAAAATAGCGCATTTAAAGCGTGATTGCGCATTTAAAACGCGATCATTCAGCGATTCACACAAAAAATAGTATGTTGTACATGGTACATCGACATGTTATACATAGAAAGTTAAATAGTTATACACAACCTTCTGAAGTGGGTAATCGTATTATGCGTTGCTGAACGTCGTCTAATTAAGTGGTTATACAGTATATAACAACATGTTATACATGGTGCACCACCATGTTCTACATAATCAGACAGACATTTAGAAATAAACCTCCAAAGTGGTTAATCGTTTTATGTGTTGCTGAAACATTATTTAATTAAACCTGTTATACAGTACAATCTGACATCATGTTAGTCATGGTGCACCACCATGTTCTACATAATCAGACAGACAGTCAGAAATAAATCTCCAAAGTGGTTAATCGTTTTATGTGCCGCTAAAACATTATTAAATTAAACTTGTTATACAGTACAATCTGACATGTTATACAGAGTACCTCCACATGCTATACATAAACAAAAAGACATATGTAAACTTGATTAATATAAAACTTGTCTCGAAAGAGAATCGCTTACAAAAACATTGCAAACACAGAAAATGAGTACAAAAAAAAAACAGCGAATGTTGTCAGTCGTTGTCATTCTCGTCGTCATCTTCTTCTGTACCTCAGATTTGTTATAGATGAAAGAAAAACTCTAGATTATATCGAAATCGACTAACATAAAAAAAATAACAAATCGGAAATCAATAACGACATAATTGACAACAAATCAACGACAAACCTAATCGACTGTGGAATCAAAATCAAACTAGTGATCGCCCAACTCACTGATGTTTTACATCAGAATCGTAGAAAAATCGAGATTACTATGCACAATTTCGCTGGGAGATGGAAGTCAAAGTCGCACTGCACCAATCAATCCCCGCGCGGTCTGTTCTGAGAATACAAATCGTCGAAAATGGTATTAGGTCATCTGCGCAAAATGACCGATTTTAATATCTTTGGATATAGAGCTCCAATTTTAATGATTCAAAAACCAAAATGTTTGAATTTAAATTATCAACACACTGTTGTTAATTTATGACCTAATATGAAACTAATGAAAAAGGAAGAAAATGATATTTACGTGTTCATGTACAAATGTTTCCTCTCATGTCTCACTACCATCTCTACGATTAAAAATTTTAATAAATTAGTCCACCACAAAGATGGAGGAAGAAAAAAATTTCAAATTGGGATTCAAATTACAAAGACCGAAGTTACGTTTTTTGTATAAACACCACTGAAAATGACCTCCAAGTCGGCGAGACTTTGCTCCCGCCGGGCAGGAGGTCCGGTCTCGCCGGCCAAGTGTCGCCAGGAATGGTCATACCCGGCGAGATACAATCCATCCCTATCATCTTCAACATCTTCATCGCTTCGGCATATAATCTAGGGTAAAAATTTGGCGACGGGTGCGAATTTTTGTAAAACTCGCATTTCATGTCAAATGTTATGTTTGAAGTCCCTATCATCTTCAACATCTTCATCGCTTCGGCATATAATCTAGGGTAAAAATTTGGCGACGGGTGCGAATTTTTGTAAAACTCGCATTTCATGTCAAATGCTATGTTTGACGTTGATGATGCTTCCTTAATGACCATCAACTTCAAAAGCGCCTTCAGACAGTAGACCATGCAATCAATGGGCTATTCGCAAGACGCGTTAGTTCGTCATACGCGTCCATTGCTGCTCTTGTCGTAGGGTGTTCACCCTCCACTATATCTTCACCAAAGTTTCCAGCCCGCTTAAATAAATCTTCCACAAGCTCTACAACAGGATCGACATTTCAACTACTTGAAGCCTCATCCCTTCGAGATTCCCGTCCCGCACCCAAAAACCGTGAAAGATCCACACAGTGTATGTCGAAACCATGTCGTATTACAATTAGTGGGTACATATTGTATTCTCATATTGGACAATCATATTGTGACAAGTTTTGCACGGGCATAGATATCGGTCTCGAACGTGTTGAAACGAATTTTTTTGGATAAACTTATTGAATTTTTCGACACCGTCCATATACGCTTGTCACCTTCTATTTTCTATTATCCATCCACCTACGACAGTCCATAATTGACATATCTACATACAATACCGTACGTGATAGGTATTATATATATGTATATGTATTACTACACATAATCATAGCTAAATATCCACAAACAAAAGTATGATTTTGAACCACACGGACAAATCGAAATCCCACATCAATGTACTAATTCAGAGCCTAGCTCATTCACCAAAATTAAAATTTCATAGCAAATCGAAAACCCAAACTTACCTGCAATCTTGAGATCGACCAACGGGGACGACAAGACTAGAGACGACGAGCTTGATGAAGTTCGAGGAGAACTCGAGAACCGGACTACTAATCTTCGACTTTGTATGCACTCAAAATCTTCACCAATATCAGTAGGTCCAAATGATCCTCCACAAATCAAATTTTGACAAATGAAGTCATGCATAACCTTTTCCCGGCGAGATATTGCGCAATATATCGCAAGGAAAGGTTATGACCGTTGATGGTCAACATCCGACCGCTGATGGTCAACAACTCTTTCCCGACGAGATATTACGCAATATCTTGCCGGGTTGGAGTCGTTGACCGTCAACGGTCATAACCTTTCCCGGCGAGACATTGCGCAATATCTCGTCGGGAAAGGATATGATTGTTGTGGTTATAATCCGACCGTTGACGTGTGAAATCAGCCCGGCGAGACACTGCACAATATCTCACCGGGAAAGGTTATGACCGTTGATGGTCATAATCCGACCGTTTTTTGGTGAAACCAGCCCGGTGAGATGTGAAATATCTCGCTGGGAAAACTTCGCCAACCCGACAAGATATTCAATATCTCACCGGTCAAGCCGGTGTTACTTATCAATGTATCGCCGGGAAAAAGCATATTTCCAGTAGTAAAATGACATTTTTGAAATTAATGATAAAAATATCATAAACTAATTTTTTTTAAACGCCGTCAACTGTGGATGAAAAAGTTTTTCTTGGTAAATTGAGTGTGCTGGAAAGAGAAATTCAAACTTGAGTGTATTAGTGTTAGAAAACATATCTTTTAAAATTATTATTACACTATGGGTAAATGTGCTTAAGAACTATGCATAATGATTGAGTGTATATTAGAATTGCAACTGAATAATGTAAGGTGTATGAACCTGCTAGGAACTGGCACTATAAATAAGTGTGCTTGGGATAACCATCTTCAAGTCAAGCGAGTTAGCGTTGAATTTTGGGATAATGACACTTTGTTACACTTAACTATAGCGAAATGACATTTTCATACCCTAACTATTTTTTCTTTTTTTAGTATATTGACAATTTTTTTGTGACAACCTACATCTAAAATGCCTAATATACCTAAAATACCCCTGCTTCAATTGAAAAAAAATAGAATTTACCTAATAGTAAAATCAAACTGGTTTAAATTGAGCCGGTTCAAATCAGATTCATTGATCCGACCAGTGGTATTTTAGGTATATTAGATATTTTAGATGTAGGTTGTCACAAAAAAACTGTCAGGGTACTATAAAAGAGAAAAAAGTAATTAGAATATAAAAGTGTAATTTTGCTATAGTTAAGTGTAACAAAGTGTTATTATCTCTTGAATCTTATAACTGCCTCCTCTTTGTGTATGCATCTCTGTTTCTATCTCCAACCCTTTCATTATCTCTAGAAGACCTACTACGGTCCTTAAACCTCACATTGTACTTACTATAATTGTCCCTAAGTAGGTTGTAACCTATATATAACTTTCTGGACTTATTAGATATTGTCGTGATGTTTTTTACCTTCAACTAATATGCTCTAGATAATTATGAAACATTAGTTAATAACGTAAAGACGGTAACCCATTCATATTTCGTCAGATCATGCCGTGAGCCTTTTTAAGGCAACAATATCTCACTAACATTCCTGGTGTTTACTTTTGACTTTTGTTTTGTCAAAACTAGTATGCGGGAATTGTCATTGATTTTGGTTGGATGAATTTCCCTTTTAAGGTTTGGATTGTTTTGAAGCCAATCATTCCTGAAACAGCCATCATATGACAAAAACAAAAACAAATTTCTACGAAGAGAGCATAACATAACTTTTGTATCCTTGTTGAGAAATGAGAATATATATAGTTGTGTGTTCAATGTGAATACTTAGTGTAGTTACGACATTTTTGATGATTGACTTATTTTTAAAGAACTAGAAATGATGTTATAAAGAATTTCGAAACATCGTATACGGCATCTTGGATAACATTGTTGTTGACATCTCGACTGACATCCTGTTCGACGCAAATCAGGAAAAATTCTGTTTAAACTACGACTATAACAAGAATTGTGAAATCTCCAGTTGTATTCGACACAAACTGAAAAGAATACATTACCACGCGTTTTCCAGCTTGTCTCCGATTCTTGAAAGAAGAAAGACGGTGACAAAAGGAAACCCAATAGGCTTGTATTCATGATCGATTGTTATAAAAGTTTAGGCTGCCCGCTTATCAATTGTGTGGTCTTTTATTGTTTCCTAACAATAATATACAGAGCTCTTAGACGTGAAGGTTTGCGGGTTGAGAGGCTGTGTATTGTGCTATGGATATTGTGTATCACGTTAACTATTGAGAGTTAGGTGATTGAGGGTAGACTGATCGCGTGAGTGAAGACTGCACGCAACCAAACGTTCAACGACAATTTGAACTGACAGAGCAAGGCGATCGCTCGAAGAGTGGAATCAAGACGGCGTCTTGGATTCAGGGGGAGGCCCTGAGATAAGTTTGCACTTGTAATAGTAGCATAAAATATAGATTTTGTGATAATCGTAGGTACTTGTATGTTTTGACGTATTACCATATAGTGAAACCTTTCCACTAGTAGAGAGCCCCCAGACGTAAGTGATGTTGCACCGAACTGGATAAACAATATGGTGTGTCGTTATTTATTACATTTGATATTCATTGTCCGTCTTTATGTACACAAGTTATCATACACAACATTATACGTAGCATTGTGCGTGACATCTTGCGTAACTATCTAATCAAAATTTCAATTTGCATATTTTTTATGGAGAAACAAAAAAAATCAAATCTACTACCACCAACCCTATAAGTTGCATAATCATATATAGTACTGATCTTCCAAAGTTGCTGAATGGATCACGTGTCCTTAATTGTTGTTCTTGTGTGTAAAATTAGTAGGTGTAGGTACATGGTGGTGTCAAGGTAGGTCTAGTACACTATCAGATTTTTCTTCAGTAACGGCGTATACAGGAAGAATACGCCGTTACAAAATTATTAGTAACAGCGTATTCAGTAGTATACGCCGTTACTAATTGTAACGGCGTATTTTAATGCGTACGCCGTTACTACCATTAATTAGTAACGGCGTATGTAGGTAAATACGCCGTTACAAGTTCTTCCCGTTATGTTACCGTTTGTTACCGTTCTGTTGTTGTGTTACCGTTAATTAGTAACGGCGTATTTACTTGAATACGCCGTTACAAAATCAATGTATAAATCTTCACAGAACCTTCTCCCATTCTCCTCACATTTTTCTCCCAATTCTCTCCTACTTTATATTTCCCGACAAGGGGCATTTCCGTAATATCATCTCCATTTTTCGACAACTCTCTCTCAAAATACTATGGTTCATATCATCATTCTCCATATTGGTAGGTACGTACATTTTTTTTATTAATAATGCAATATGTAATGTATTTTATTAATTTAGGTTAAATGCCCGTATATTATTTCATTAATTTTGTTGCTATAATGATAATAATTAAATAATTGAATTGGTGTTATAGTTGATAAATATAGTAAATTGTAATTGATTATTAACCGTAGTTATTTGTATAATATATAGAATGGATCGTGGGTGGATAACATCCCGTAAGATGAGTGAGGAGTGGATGAACGGATTAAGCAGTTTCGTCAAATTTGCGAGACGAAACGCGCAAACAGATGGCGTGGGACGTTTCAAGTGTCCGTGCACTAGATGTTGTAATTATTCTTGGCACGATATGGACACCATTTGCGATCATGTATTGAAGAAAGGTTTCCTTACATCGTACAATGTGTGGATCCATCACGGCGAAGCTTGAGGGCCTAGTTCGAGTCGGCCTAGTTCGAGCCGAAATCTAGATATGAGTCTCCCGTCAAGTTCGCATAATCCCCCTTGTTCGACGTCGGCGCACACTCCAGAGTTCGTCGATCCGGTGCATCAGTTCGTGAATGATGTAGATCCATGTAGAGATGTAAGGATTGACGAAGATGAAGGCGAGAACGACGATGATGAGTACGAGGAAGTGGACCAAGACGAGGACCCACAATTGGAGATAAGTTCGGTGACCGAAGTCGAGGCCAGACTTGCTAAAGCGAAGATGACGGCGTACAACCGGTTGGTGACGGAGTCACAACAGCCGTTGTACAAAACCACAAGCGCTGTCACTAGTGAAGATACTTCTTTGGAAGCGATGTTAAGGATGTTGTGTATCAAACAGAGCACCGGGATGTCAGACGCAGCTTTTACCCAGGTTGCGAAAGACCAATGTCGTATGTTACCACAACCTAATTCGTTTCCATCTAGCTACGCAGCTGCGAAAAAGATAATGAAGGCCATCGAAATGCCACACGTGAAATACGCGCATATTTGTACGGATGCACTTTGTATTACAAAGAGTTTTCCGCTCTGGAGAAATGTGGAGTTTGTAAAGAACCGCGGTTTACTATGGAAGGGAAAAAATTAGTTCAGCAGAAGACGTTGTGGTACTTCCCATTGACTCCTCGACTTCAACGGTTATATCTTGCGGAAGAGACGGCTGAGTGGATGCGATGGCACGGTGAGCGGGAGAAGGAGGACGATGACGTATTAGTACATCCATCGGACGGTGCGGATTGGATTCAGTTTGACAAGAAATATCCTCAATTTTCGGAAGAAGTCCGGAACGTGCGGCTGGCCTTGTCATCCGACGGGTTTTCTCCATTTGGGCCTAATGTTGCGAGTTACAGTTTGTGGCCTGTAGTTGTTGTCCCGTTGAATTTTCCACCCTCGATGGCTATGCGGAAGGAGTATAACATCCTCACCATGTTGGTATCAGGTCCAAAATCACCTGGTAAATGTTTGAATAACTTTATGCGTCCATTGATTGATGAGCTGAAGCAATTGTGGACGAACGGAGTTGTCACGTGGGATGCTTCCAAGAAAGAGTCGTTCATAATGCGGGCTGCTGTGATGTGGACAATCAGTGACTTTCCGGGTTTGGGAATGTTGGGTGGCTTGACCACTAAAGGCTATAAGGCATGTCCCTTATGTTTGGACAACATCGACTCTTCACGCAGTAACTCAAGAATATCTTACCAAGGTGCGCGTCGGTGGTTACCTCCGAAGCACCCACTGCGCTTTGTCCCGGAGGCATTTAACGAGCAGATCGAGACTCGTAGAAGGCCTAAGCGGTATTCAGGGACTGCTATACTGAAGGCTATTAGGCGTCATACTTATCTCGAGCCTAGTCTACACCCGAAGCATAATAAACGAACTGGTTTAGCTATCTGTTGGTCTCATGAAAGCATTTTCTAGCAGCTGCCCTATTGGAAAACTCACAGAGTGAGACATGCGTTGGATTTAATGCACATAGAGAAGAATGTGTGTGACAACGTCATAGGTACAGTTCTCGGACTAGCGGAGAAGACTAAAGATGATTTGAAAGCGAGGAGAACGTACGAGGAACAGAATGTGCGCCAAGACCAATGGGTGGGCCAGGACGGGGAGCTCCCTGATGCGCCTTATGGGGTCAAGGGTGTACACCGGAAGGCCGTACTTGAGCATATCCGAGCAGTGAAGTTCCCCTCCGGATATGCGGGAAATTTGAAGATTAAGGTCAATCCTGATGAGAAAAAGTTTCTCGGACTTAAGACCCACGATTGTCACGTGCTTATCCAACGCATCTTCCCACTTGTCATTCGGAAGTACGTTCCGACTCATGTAGCAGAAGCATTAGCAGACCTCGGCAGGGTGTTTCAGGTGTTGTGCACGAGGGAGCCGACGAAGAAAACACTAAAAAAATTGCACGAAGATATGGTGGTTTTAGTCTGTATGTTGGAAACTATCTTCCCTCCATCATTCTGTACCATTATGGTTCACCTGCTACTACACCTACCGGATCAAGTTATTCGGACCGGCCCAGTTCATTTCACTTGGATGTTTCCAATTGAACGGTATGATCCTTCTCTTCAGTAATTTCATTTCCAATTACCATTGAAATGTATAATCGAATATCACATTAAATTCACATTTTGAATGTAGGCAACTTGGCGTGTACAAGAAAAGTGTGCGAAACCCTCGATATCCATAAGGTTGTATAGCCCAACAGTACTTGATGCACGAGTCTGTCACCTTCACTCAGATGTACCTAAACTGCGCCACTTCAGCCAGGGAAACATTTGTTAGTCCAGCTCTAGGTTTCCACTTATCAGTTGTTTCCCCACATGTACAAGTAAAAAGTGTGGTGCGAAACGAGAAATTGAGCGTTTCCGAGATGTTCTAGGCGAATTGGATTGTTTTTGAGAATTGTGACGAAGCAGATAAGTACGTAGAATCACATCGAGCAGGATTTGTTCAAAGGTTGCCTAGAAAATCTCTGAAGGACCGAGTTATGTCATTCATGTTTGAGTGGGGAAAAGTTGTAAGTACATTATATCTCTTATGGTACAATTCATACAACTTAATTACTGCAACTAATATTAGAATTTAATATGCAGATTGCCGGTCGAGGGGAACAACGAGAGTTGATACTACTATCTGCAGGTTCTCGTTCTTCGGCGATTTATTCATAGTGTACTGTGAATGGTGTGAAGTTCTTAACGTTGCGAATCGACCAAGGCCGGAGAAATCAAAATTCAGGGGTCATGATTGAAGCAAACGGAATATGTTACTACGGTGTTCTTATGGACGTCGTTGTCCTAACATATTCCGAAAGCATGCCAGTCGTTTTGTTCAAGTGTCGGTGGTACGACGAACGAACCGTGAGGAAGGACGCCAATGACTTCATTTCCGTAAACACTTCCACGGATTGTCATAAACAAAACCCGTTTTGCCTTGCTATACAGGCGAAACAGGTGTACTACATCAACGACCCGGATGTGGTGAACTTTGCGACTTCGTGGAAGGTTGTCAACGTTGTCTCTCATAGAGGTCACTACAAACCGAGCAGTTTAGCTCGTGCAGGTGATGAAGAGCCAGAGTTCGAAGTAGATGAAACGTACCAAGAAGATCGAATTGACATGGTGCGACCGGGTGGTGTAAGGATCGATTTGAGATTCTTACACCAAAATCCACGGCCTGTCTCTACAGCTGATTCAGAGGACGAAGAGAACGAGAACGGAGACAACGAGGACGAAGACAACGAGGACAAAGACAATATGGAAGGGCACTCAGATTACGATTCGGCCAACTCAGATAGTTAGACAAATATGTATTTAACGGCATTTAACCGACTATCAATAAATTTGTTCATTTCCGTAACGGCGTATTCATGAATAAATTTATTCATTTCCGTAACCGACTATCAATTAAAGAACTTGTAAATTCGGTTTTTGAAGAACAAAGTGTAGGAGAAAAAACCAAAAAAACAAGCTCTATCATCAAACCAAGCCCCTAGGAAAATTTTTTGAAAGTTTTAGGATTAGTAACGGCGTATTTATCAATAATACGCCGTTACTAACCTGTTTTAGGGATTAGTAACGACGTATTATTGCTATATACGCCGTTACTAATCCTCAACAATCAGAAAGTCAAGATTGTTGACTTAACGCTTGACTTCGGTATTGACTTCCCGTTTCATATACTAAATGACTACCGAATTGGAAATAAACATTGTACAGAACCTACGTATCATATGGTTAGCACCGGCAATTAAGCAAAAGAAGAAAAAAGATGATTGATATATGAGTTTTGATGCATTTAATCCATGGAGTCAACCCTGACGCTGAGACCTTCTGTCCACAAAAGCACTCTCTTCCTCAGCCTCGAAAGCGCGTCGGTTAAATACTATGAGCCTCAAATGATAATCTGGCAGTGGCACCAACACTTTGTTTGCTCTCCTCCATAACCAGTCGTCTACCACAACTTGGAATCAGAGACTAATCTCAATCTCAAATGGGTTCCTAATTAAGAAAACACAGTTTGTTTAGGGTAGACCAAGTTTTTTTTATGAAGTGATTTTGTAACGGCGTATGTGGTATATACGCCGTTACTAAACCACTGTACAACTTTGTAACGGCGTATTATGTTGAATACGCCGTTACTAGTGGTCAACAATCTTGACCATCAGACCAGTCAAGATTGTTGACTTTCGCGCTTGACTTCGGTATTCATTTCTCGTTTCATATACTGAATGAAATAAAATTTGAAATTAATCATTGTACACTACCTAAAAATCATATACGTTAATCAAAATTGAAAACCACGTAACAATTTCTACCCGGAAATGCCATTTTCGGAGGTTTGACTGTTACTTACGGATGTGTTTACGGGTGATCGGTTTAGATCGAGGTTTATACGTGTTCAAAATTGACTAGAAATTTGGCCTATGATCGACAACACTATTTTTACGCTTCAATCTGTACGGTTGGATTAAAACACGTTTTTTGACACCACTCACTTTCGGTGAAAGCGTGTGTTTAGGGTTTAGGATGGTAAACCCTAAACTATACCCTAAACGCTAACATCATCGAACGTTTAGTTCAATTCAATATTTTTATAATAATCCAAACCGTTGTAAATGTTGGAAATGTCATTGAAGTGATGTAGTGAAATTTTCAGAAAAATCAAACCACGGGAACACTCCCGATCAATCATGATCGGTTGAACCGAATAAAATATTAATTTAGGGTTTGAAATAGTAACGGCGTATGTGATGAATACGTCGTTACAAAGTGGGCGGGAAATGAAATTTTGGCGAAAATTTCAAATCCGCGCCAAAATTTTCATTTCCCGGGCAAAACATTAGTATCGGCGTATCATCCATATACGCCGTTACTAATTTTACTTGTAACGGCGTATCTTCACCATACGCCGTTACTAATTTTAGTCCGTTGGGTAACGGTCAAAAATCTTTCCCTTACGATTTTTGCCCGTTGGGGATTTTGTAACGGCGTATGTACCTTACATACGCCGTTACTAGGGTTGGGTATATAAAGACCCAACCCTCTTCTTCCTCACGCTCTCTGCTCTCTTCTCTTCTTCTGAACTTACTGCCTCACTCACTGCCTCTCCCTCACTCTCCGGCCAGCCACCTCCGTCTCCGTCGCCGTTTCCTCTTCCAGATCAGGTAAGTAGTATTTAAATTTTTAGGGTTTAGGGTTTATGTTAAAGTTTAAGAAATTATTAAAAAATTGTATATGTGATTGTATGTTAAGTTAATTGTATGTTTAGAATTTGTATATGTTAGAATTGAAATTATGAGTATTTAAATTATGTTAGAATTTGTATATGTTAGAATTGAAATTTTTAAAAAATTGTATATGTTAGAATTTGTATGTTAATTGTATGTTAATTTCTGTCAATATGTTAGAAATTTAAATATGTTATAAATTTTTGTCAAGTGTTGTATATTAGAATTTTTGTGAATATGTTAGAATAGAAATTTAGAAATCGTATTTAAATTGTATGTTAATATGTGAAATTTAGAATATGTGTTAAATTTAAATTGTATTTAAATTGTATGTGAAATTTAAAATTTGTATTTAAAAATTAGAATATGTTAATATGTGAAATATGTGAAATTTAGAATATGTGTTAAATTTCCTTCAAAATTACGGAATTGCCCCTTAGGGGCATTTTCGTAATTTTGAAGGACTGCCCCTTAGGGGCATTTCCGTAATTTTGAAGGAACTGCCCCTAAGGGCATTTTCGTAATTTCTTAAAAAATGCCCCTAAGGGCAGTTTTGTAATTTATACCAAAAATGCCCGTAAGGGCATTTACGTATTTTGTTAAAAAATGTCCCTAAGGGCAATTTCGTAATTTCTACCGAAAATGCCCTCGGGACATTTTCCGTACAAATTACGTAAATGCCCTTACGAGCATTTTTTTTTCACACTAATTAATAATGCTTAAATTGTATTTAGATAATGGCCTCCTCGTCAAGCGATTCAAACGCCCGACAGAAGAAGCCTCATGCTCGTGCACCGAGGCATGAGTTGATGGACTCGAAGTTCTTCCTGGCCTACGAGCAATCGGCACTCGACACTCCGCCTCCGTCACCGCCTGTTGGTGGGGAGTCCCCTGATCACAGGGATTGCTACACTCCCTTACCTTCACAGCCGACTCAGCCGACCCCCGATTTCGGTTGGGTGTACCGGGTTGTGCCGCCTACATTCACGGGTTGCGAACCCTCGAATGTAGGAGCATCCTCTACTCCTAGTCTGCCGGTGAACGAATACGGATTCGTTTCCCTAGACTGCGACGAGACGCCGGATAAGGAGTTGTACTTCGACTTCAAGCTGCAGCCGAATTACTTGACGACGAAGAGCTGGATGGCCAGGAAGGACGTCGAGCCAAAACAAGACGTATGCCTCGACTTGGAAGAGGAGGCAATATCCAAGAACGGGGGGCCATTGGGATTGTTTTGGGACGCGGACTTACAGCGTCCGTGGAGTATGTTCCCCCCGGAATAAACGAGGCCTGGAGTGTTTTGAAGATTAAACATATGGTAGGAAAGTTTGCACGCGAGTGCGACGCTTCCTACCAGCTGTTTTGTGATCTTCCTATGTCCGAGTACCGGAGATTTTGGCGCAAAATTCGGGTAATTTCAATACTTTCTCAATTTATTACCCGAAATTAAATAACTTGGATATTTACAAAAAAAAATTTTAATTTTGTAACAGCGGTATTATGAATTGCCGGCTGATTCAATTCCACTCAAAAAGTGGATTCGCGAGACGGCATGGTCCGCTTATAAAGAGCGGAAATCAAATATGAAGGCATGGTACAAACTGTACGTCTCGCCTGATTATCTGAACCGCAATGGCATTCCCAACATATTTAGAGGGAAAAAAGCACAATGGCGGTGGCTCGTCAAACACTTTGACGAGAACGAGGTATTTCCTTACTTTCATACACTTTGTATGAAACATATCTCAAATTCAAATTCTAATTCTAATTTTGTAATCATTTCAATGTGTAGGGTGTAGGGAGTCTTGGAGAACATATGAGTGAAATACGCTTGAGCGGCAACAAGATTAACCATCGATCTGACCGGAAATCTTATCGGACTCTTTGGACGGAGAGAGAGCAGTCGGGAAATACAAATATCTCCGCCAAGATTGAGACTTGGCTTCTGGTTAATCGGGAACCGGATCAGGATGCTTCGGAGGCGGAACTGTTACAGGATGAGGACAACAAGGCAAAACGCGTAAGTCTTTTTCATAATATTTTTTTTTCTACTTTATTATTTTTCATTAATTTAATATTTTCTTTTCATACAGATATACCTTAAGACAGCGTTGCAGGATTGGAGGTCGGACCCGACCAATACAGACCAGCACGGAAACTTAAGAAGAATGACCGAAGCGGAGGAGGCTGAAGTGATGATGCTAGCGAATCAGCATTGCCACGACCTCAAGCTTGCCGTGGGACGAACAGATGCCCAATTCCCCCGAGGACGCAAAATTCGGGGATTTGGAGATGATTTCCAGGTCCCGGCCAGACCTAGAAAACGTGGTCAGTCCTCCAGCGGACCGTCTGCAGAGCAGTTCGAACAAATGGAAACTAGGCTCACCCAGGCTCAGGAGCATATTGCGCGGCAAGATGAGAGGTTCGAAACTCAACAAAGAAGCTTCCAATGGATGTACGAGCAGATGCGAATAGCCAATCCTTCTATGCCTCCCTACGACCCGAACATGTTCAACAATTTCGGTCCTCCACCCTCGTAGTTTAATATGTTTTAGGATTTGAACAATTGTTATTTTAATTTATTTGGATTTGAATAATTGTTATTTTAATTTATTTGGATTTCAATTTTAATTTTAATTTTAATTTTAATCTGTAAAAAATAAAAACCGAATAAAAATTATATATTAAATATAACAATTTAATAACGACGCTTTAGTAACGGCGTATTGTCTAACGGCACTTTGTACGCCGTTACAAATTGTAACGGCGTATTTTCGGCTTGTAACGGCGTATGTAAAGAAAAAAAAAGGCAGTGGTAGAAAAGTTGCTTGCTGAAGCTCTGCAGTGTATCCGAATTTGGAGATGCGGTACTTTCTGTGGACTCCGGTGAGCCTCCCTGTCCCTGCTAGTTGGTGGAAACCAACCATCGACCTCGAGCATTCTAAGAGCTTGTCTTCCGAGTAGCTGATCATGTGCCATTCACAGCTCTTGTTCCACTGCTTCAATCCATAGAGGGTGCATTGAGCTGTGTAGATTGCCGCGGCCGCCAAAAGAGATGGTGTGTACTCCACCAAGGACAGCTCAATCAAGAAATGTGACAATAGCTCAAGCTGTTCATATGATGATCATTGTAAGCTTGGATACAGATTCTCGTTCTAGTTGTTTGGGACTGAATGAAAGAAAAAAAATTGACCTTGTTGTCGGGTTGAGATCAATTTCTCCTGCACATTTCATTGAGCATGTATGTATGTATGTATGTATGTATGTATGTATGTATGTATGACTTGATTAGAGTTGCAAGAAAAGAAAGTTACCATTTCAAGAAGTTGAGATTTTGTGTAGGCATTGTCTGAGATAAGGATCATATATATCTCCCATATATATTTGCAGGCTAAGAGCAAGGCTACCAACCGACCAGCTGAAGCTTCTTTCTCGCAACTGGTATCTTTGAGAGGAACCTGCATGTCTATGAGATTTACTGTGAGAAACAGTGTCTCATTCAACAGTTCAAACTTGTCATGGACCTGCACATGTTCAATTCAATTACACCCTTTTAGGCACTGGTCATCATATCAAAAAGAAACAATTCTCATTGTGTATATATATATATATACCTCAATAAGTCAATCAATTAGTATATATAGCGCCCTCATCTTCTCGGTAATGTCAGGCTGCTGTGCCATATACTCCGGCGAGACACAACAGGCATACATATTTGCAACATAGTCGACCACTGCAAGGGGGTTCCTCGAATCACTGCCATCAATGTCCAAAATGGGGTCTTCATCCTCCACCTCCTATATATATATATATATAGTACCATATTCATTGCTTCATTTTAGTCTTAATAGCATTACAAATGTGCTAGGAATAGGATGGAGATTTTATATATATACCATTTGGTTCTTCCTCACTGGGGTTCTGGTATCTCCAAAGCCATTGCAACTATACATAGATGAATTACTTTCCTCATCTATAAAAATACATTCTCCAAATATCCATTTGTCTCCTATAACTTACCAACAACAAAACTTATTCAAACAAAAAATGAAGATGTATAATTCAAATTTCAAAATCTCTCTAAATTAATGGTAAGTATGTCACTTGTTGGTTTGATGGAATTAATCCTTATCCGAAAATCAGCATTTGAATTTGGTCAAATTACATATAACTACTTAGGTTAATTGTCTCGACAAATATATATATGCAAGGCAACCTGATTTAGCACATATATGACTTACATAATTAAATACCTATTTTATATTTAATTATAAAATAGAATGCTCTCAGCTAATAGAATTATATAATATCTATTTCATTAATATCTGGTAATAGAATGTTCGAAGCTCACTCGCAAGAGTTGTGGAGACTTCTAAGCTCCAACCTAACCTCCTCATCCTTACTCGGGTATGTAATTTTATATGGTAGATTTTTATGTTCACATTTAGGATAATTACAAAACAGTACATCCGCCGAAATCTTATTTTAGGATCAGTCACCCAAGTTTAAAATATTTTTTCTCGATTCCTCAAGTTTCATTATGTCAATTTTGTTAGATTTAATAATTGTGATTTATAAAAAGTCCAAAATGCTCTTAATATATAATTTTTAATCTTATATAATTTTTGGAATAATTATGAAATTACCCTTTCATCCTCTATTGAATAACAAAATACATTTTTGATTTAAGGGTAAACTTGTCTTTCCAACTAAAAAAATTTATTAAATTTTTTTTTAAATTAGCCTAGGAAATTAAATTTGTAGCCCTACTTATCCACATTTTTATTCATAACTTTCGTCTCCTCTACTTCACATCCTCTCTTCGACAAATTGGCTTGGAAGCCATGTAGAGCGGCGTCGATGACGGCGGAGAACGGTGATGACTCCTGACGGCCGGTGTCGAGGGCGGCGGATCAGGAGTTGTCCGATTCGATTCGAGGAGGCGTGGAGACGGCGATTTGGCCCTTCGACAACAGCCTCCCCATCTCCATCGCAAGTGACATCATTTTCACCAGAATATCTGCGAACTCACCGTAACCAGGTCCCGGAGTAGGCGCCACAGAGATCGAACGTCCTGAAGAGATCGCGACGGAGATTGGCGGAGGGAACGGCAGAGATGGGTTCTTGATGTGGTTTGTCTCTGGCGAGGCTTTGGGGAGCAAGGCAGCGACAGAGTTGAGACTCCTCATCCGGTTGAAATCTTTCTGAACGGATCTGGACCAGGAGTCATCCAATCACGAGAATCACTCCGTCGGGACGAACCACCTCGGGAGAAGGGCGGATCGAGTTCTAGAGCAACGCCGTCGTGGATCGGCGGAGAAACTCCTTCTCTTCGCCGGAGAGGTTCTTTGACATGGCTCACAAATCCTTCCTCTTGGCGCGTTGCTGCTGAAATTATACCGTGAATCATATCAGTAATTTAATTGTAAGTTTTTGAGTTTTAGATATGTAATTTTTTTTAAAAATTTTGAAATCTAGTTGAAATAGTTATGAATTACGAGAAATTTTAATTCAATCATCAGAACGGGTGGTGGGTTTGTTATTGGATTTATAGTTCATAATTTGTGTTTGAGTTTTCTGGGTAATGTTTTGTGTTCATGATGATTTGTATATGGAAGAAGAAAGATTGATGGTAGTGTGAGAAGATGTTTAAGAAGAAGACATATTGATTATTTTACATGCCTTTTTATTTTATTTTAATTTATTACTTGAAAAAACTATTAAGCCATTGGAACTTTTGAATAGTTATCATTTAAGTGAGTTTAAAATATTTTTTTCACATGTATCATTAATTATAACATTTGAAATTTACAAATTGAGGGGCATTTTGATCATTAATTTTTTAAAAACATTTTCAGTCACATAATCGATTTAAGTGTTCACTTTTTAATTTTGGGGGATTGATAAATTTTTTTTCAAACTTGGGTGATTGGTCTTGGAATGAGGTTTCGGTGTGTGTACTGATCTGTAGTTATCCCTTCATTTTTTTACTAATGTAAGATTCACCTTTATCCCTAGATCAACAAATAAGGTAATCCATTATTTAGCTACTAATGCTCTTTCGGGCCCTGATCTTGAGTGTCGCAGTGTTGATTTACCAGACACTCTAGCTCGAATTGTATTAGCAGACGGTCCTTAAATAAATTGAGCTCGTCTCATTATCCTAAAAAATATCTACTTTATAAATAAATATATTATTTTAGTTATGTTGTTACGTTATAAAATTTTCATGTTTTAAATTCGACGTATTAGATGAAAACCAAATGATCATCTACTCATTTGATGTCATATAACAAAATCATTATTTACACTCAAATTAATTCTTTTCTATATCAACAACGAGTTAAATGGATCATAAATTTGTTCTCAAACCTGGCAGCTCAAGTTTAAATATATAAGTTTTTTTGAGTCTGTGTTTAGCTCAAATCGACCCTATATTTTTGAGTCGAGTCAGGTCTTAAGAAAATCAAGCTCAATTCAGTTCCTTTACGCCTCTAGTTTGAGAGACCAAAATTGTTTTATATAAGAAAGGGTAATTACTTATTAGGACATAAAAATTTAAAGTATATCACATCACATGACAAACATTTGAGTACTGTGTGCTTGTTTATTAGGTAGACATTTAATATTGGGGAAGGATTTCACTACAAACCATTTATTTTGTAAAATTTAGAACACCAATTCACCGTTGGATGAGTTTTAATCAACATTTCTAATTAATTGACGCGTTTAATAGATTAAACAAATTAAATGGGATATTGTAGTCATTATATATATAATATGGATTAATATATTATATATATATAATCATCAAACCCTACTGTCCCTGCCCATTCATGCTTCGCCTCCTTTTTACAACAACAAGTAAGATGCGCGGCAAGAAGTGATGCGGCGATGCAAACAAGATGCTGGCGACTCCAGCAACGGTGATGCGGTGGGGCAAACAAGACGCCGACAACTCTGATGACGGCGACGTTGACGCGGTGACCCGACGATGGTTCCATATTGGACGTCGATACGATCCCAATCTTGCTGGAGTTCATCGAGATGCGAGGCGATACGGCGACGGCTCAAGACACCCTTGTGCTTCTCCCCAGTCGACGGTGCCCCATATGTTTCGGATTTTGTCTCGGCCGGTCCCGTTCTTGCCGAAGTTTGTCGGTCTCGTTCCTGCAGGAGTTCATCGGAGCCGTACAATTTGTACAGGAGGTTACTGTAAGCATCGACGATTCCATCCAGGTGCGGCTCCTTCTTCCATAAGTATCCCCGGAGAAACGGGCCGCCTCCTCTATTCCACTCTAATCGGTAAAATTTTGATGTTGATCGATGATCTTTTTGTTCCGATTCATTGATTTTTGTCCACAAATGGAAAGGTGAACATGAACTTGAAATTGGGAATTTTGTCTGTTTCGATTGTTTCAATTGCTTGCTGATTGATTTTTTGGTTTTGATTTTATCTGGTTTTATGATTTTTGCTTGCTGATTTTTAATTGATTTGAATCAAAATGCTCAAATTTTCTTATTAGTTGATCACCACAAGATTTGTTTTCAATTATCAATTGTAGGCATATGGCCTCCGAGGAATTATTAAAAATGTGAGATATTGATCTAGATGATAGACCAATAATGATTTAGATACTAGTTTCATCGCTTTCGGATTTGTTTTTTTTGGAATTTGATTGGAATTTAGTTTAAGCCTCGATGCATTTGAAATTGATTTATTCTCCAATTTTGCAAAGATACTGATCTAGATGCTAGATGAATAATCAATTTTATTATTGGAGTGATGTGTGAGAAATAAAATTGAACAAATGAAACAATCGATTCAATGTATTTGTTGTACTTGTTTATTACGTGCTCACTCCAATCCCAGATTCACATGTAAGATAGGTTCAGGTATTTTTAATGATTGGTGGCAGTGTTCCAAAGAAACTTTTATACAAACTAATATAAATTGTATAACATATATTAAATAGAAAGAGAGCGATCCAAATTCGAATCTTCCATTCTATAAACAGAAGATATGTATTTGATATTGTACTCACATTACTAAAATAATTTACTATACACTTATTTATTAAGTAGACATTAAATATTTTAATTATGCGACTAAAGAAATTTAATTTGTATTTACTGGTTGCTGAAATAATTAGACCTTTAATTTTTTTTAAAGATTAATATTCTTAGTTGATCTCAAAATGTTCAGTAGTTATAAGTTTAAATTAAATTGAAAGTTTAGTTACTTTGTTAAAATTATAATCTCATTATTTTGAGATATAATGTTCTTTGTTACTCTCAAAATATTTAGTACAAAATGAGTTATAAATGAGTTATAAGCTTAAATTGAATTGAAAGTTTAGTCACATTTACTTGTTTAAAATTATGATCTCATGATCCAGATCCAGATCTTTCATTTCACAAATAGGAAGTAGACATTGATATTGTACTCACATGCTTAAAGTAACTTACTATAGGCTAACACATTTAATATTGTAATTTGCATTTATTTGTTGATAAATAATTAGACCTTTAAATATTCTTAAAGGATTGGTGTTCTTTGTTGGTCTCAAAATGTTTAGTACAAACTAAATTATAAGTTTGAATTGAAAGCTATTCACATTTATTTCGTTAAAATTATAATTCCCGCTAACTCATTAGTATTAGTTATAAACAATAATCTGTATTGAAGAGAAAGACACGTATTTGTAGAGTTTAGGTTTGTCTCCATATGACTAGGGTTTGTCCAACTTATTTTTTGGGCTATACATTAAATTTCATTTTAAACTTATTTCTCCAAATTCTCATTTCATTTACATGGTTTCCAAGTGTTCTTTTTGTTTGAAAAGTTCACCCATTTATGATTTTGTCTCCTTTACATTAGACTTTTCTTCAAAAAGATTGAATTTTTATGAAGACATTAAAAAATTACCAATAAAAACATTTAGTTTTGCCCCTATCACCATTTCTTTTAAAATCTATCACTTGCTCTCTAATTTGTGGATCGACTCCATTTTCTACATCAAGCACCCACTCGAATTCTCCACTCTTAACTGTCCATCAAACTAAAGGACCTCACATATTTTTGCTTCTGATGGTATATATCTTTAATTTTAAAAACTAGTTGTCAACTTACCGTAACTAACAATTTAAACGTTAGTAATGTAATTAAATGCAGTAGAAAATAAATGAAATGAAATACGGGACACAAAGAAAATATGTGATGAGAACAAATTTTTATCATGTATTGACTTGGTCTTATAGACCCTATCTAACATTAAAATCTTATCAAAGTATCTGACAAAATATTGAGACCTATTCTTACAACAAAAATCAGATGATATTGTTAGAGAATAAAATTATAAATGGTCCTCTAATATAGAATTATAGACAGTTTTACCTTGTGGATATGCGTTCAAATCTCAGATTAAATGACCGATTTACTTTAATATGTATCTTAGATTGATGTTCTTTATTGGTCTCAAAATGTTGAGTACAAGTTGAGTTATAAGTTCAAATTGAATTGAATGCTAGTCACATTTATTTCGTTAAAATTATAATTCTTGTTAACTCATTAGTATGCGTTATAAATGATAAAGTGTATTGAAGAGAAATACAACAGTTCTAGATTTTCAATGTTATATGTAGTCGATGGACATCTACGTATTTGCGGAGCTTAGGTTTGTCTCCCTATGACTAGGATTTGTCCAACTTCTTTTCTGGCATTAACCGATAATAAAATATATTCAACTACTGAAAAAATAATCAAAATAAGATATTAAAATAAGAAAATAATATTTAAAATAAATTGGGGTATAAAAATAAGTTTAAACCCCTCTTATGGTATAGAAGGACCAAAAGAAATTTACAATTAATTTATATTTACGTTAATATGCTATTGATGATTCAACATTAAATTTGACTATTAATTATTTTATCCAATGATCTACAAGCATTCTAAGATTTGTAGCAAAACTCAATATTTACAACCAATAAATACCCTTAATATTGTACTCACATGCCTAAAATAATCCACTATGATGTACTTATCAAGTAAACATTTGATATATGTATATATAGTAGTTGTGTGACTAAAACAATTTAATTTGCATTTATTTGTGTGGAATACTTAGCCCTTTAAATTTTCTTACATACATGTTGTTTGTTGGTTTCACAATGTTTGATACAAACTAATATAAATGATAACATATATTAAATAGAAAGAGAGCTATTCAAATTCAGATCTTCCATTCTATAAACAAAAGATATATATTTGATATTATACTCACATTACAAAAATAATTTACCATAGGCTTATTCATTAAGTAGACATTTAATATTTTAGTTATGCGACTAAAGGAATTTAATTTGCATTTACTTGTGGCTGAAATAACACGACCTTTAAATTTTTTTAAAGATTAATGTTCTTAATTCGTATCAAAATGTTTAGTACAAAGTATAAACTGAGTTATAAGTTTAGATTGAATTAAAAGTTTATTATTATGAGGTAATGTTATTTGTTGGTTTCAAAATGTTTAGTACAAAGTAAGTTATAAGTTTAAATTGAATTGAAAGTTTAGTCACATTTACTTGTTAAAATTATAATTTCATCAACTCATTATTATGAGATTTTACATTACTATTCCTATCTCATAATAATGAGTTGATGAAATTATAATTTTAACCAGTTTGAGCGTGACCTAGTGGTTGACACTGCTCGTTCCTTGACTTCAAACCATGGAAAGTGATGTAACATTCCAAAAAAAGTAAATAGTAATGTATATTGAAGAGTAGGAGAATGAACCAGATCCAAATCTTCCATTTCATTTATAGGAGGCAGACATTGATATTGAGGGTAATTTCATGTGAGTATCCCAACTTTGCCTCATTTTCAAATCAGTACCCCAAGTTTAATTAGTTACAGATAAGTAGATAATCTGTTAAATCTAATAGAATTAAGATGTAAAAAGACTAAAATGTCCCTAATGCTTATAAAATTAATATTATATTAAAACTTTTGAATTTAATAACTTTCACATACGACCCCCATTGCAGAATCATAGTATATCAAATCGAAAAATATCAGAAGATAAACAACTTTGAAGGATATTGATAATTAAATACAAATTTATTAGTTATTAAAAATTAAATAATATTTATAATTAATAATTATTTTAAGTGGAAATTGCAGGTCAATATCATTTACTATGCAACTTTTGCATGTCACTACCCTCTATTTTTTAGTTGCATGTCACCACTCTAAGGTCTCATTTAGTTGCACCGTCCATCATAGAATTAAGTATGATGTAAAAAGTCCATAGTACCCCTATATTAAAAAAATTCAAAAATATCTTTTGAATTTGTTTTTTAAAATATTTTTTATCAAATAAATAGTAAAATACTGATTTCAATTTTTTTTTTTATAAAAAGTGGTTTTTCAAAAATATTAAAAATAAAAAAAAACTTTTAACAACATTTTTTTTTAATTTTAATATATTTATTTCAAATTATTATTTAAAAAATAATAATTTTCAAATCAGTTTTTCATTATTTATACCATAAAAAAATTAAAAAAAATAAGCTAAACAAATGGTTTTTTTTTCATTTTTAAATAAAGTGTATTTTAGTCATTTAAATATTTTAGTTTCAAATTTTATTAAATGACTAAAATACCCTTATATTTAAAAAAATGAAAAAAAATCATTTCTTTAACTTATTGTTTTTAATTTGTTTGATGGAATAAATAATAAAAACTGATTTGAATATTATTTTTTTAAATAATAATTAAAAATATATATATTTAAAAAAAATGTTGTTAAAAGTGGTTTTTTATTTTTAATATTCTTTGAAAAAACTTATTTTTTTCAAAAAAATAATTTTGAAATCAGTGTTTTATTATTTATCTGATAAAAAGAATTTATAAAATAAATTTCAAAAGATACATATTTTAATTTTTTTAATATGAGGGTATTATGGACTTTTTATATCAAACTTAACTCTGTGATGGACAGTGCAACTAAATGAAACCTTAAAGTGGTGACATTAGGGGCATAATATTAAGTAATTATAAGCATTGAAATTAGGGGCATAACTCTGTGAGAGAGTTATTCCATTCAAAAGTTTTAATATAATATTAATTATTATAAGCATTAAGTGCATTTTGATCTTTTCACCTCCCAATTCTGTTAGGTTTAACATATTATGTACCTATTTGCAACTAATTAAACTTGGGGTACTGGCAAAAATCTTTTCAAACTTGTGATATCGATTTGAAAATGAGGCAAATTTGAGTACAAACATGGAATGTCCCCGTACTCACATACATAAAATAACATACTATGAGCTTACACATTTAGTGTTGTAATTTACATTTATTTGTTGATAAATAATTAGCTCCTTAAATTTTCTTAAAGATTGGTATTCTTTGTTGGTCTCAAAATGTTTTGTACAAATTAAGTTATAATTTTGAATTGAATTGAAAGCTAGTCAAATTTATTTCATTAAAATTATAATTCTTGTTAACTCATTAGTATGGGTTATAAATGATAGTGTGTATTGTAGAGAAAGACACATATTTGTAGAGCTTAGGTTTGTCTCCCTATAACTAAAGTTTGTCCAACTTGTTTTCTGGGCCATACATTAAATTTCATTTCAATTTTAACTTATTTCTCCGAATTCTCATTTCATTTTCATGATTTCCAAGTGTTCTTTTTGTTTGGAAAGTTCACCCATTTATGAAATTGTCTCCTTTACATTATATTTTTTTCAAAAAGATTGAATTTTTATTAATACATTTAATGATTACCAATAAAAACATTATGTTTTGCACCTATCACCATTTCTTTTAAAATCTACCACTTGCCCTCTAATTTGTGGATAAACTCCATTTTCTACATCAAGCACCCACTCGAATTCTTCATTCTTAACTGTCCATCAAATTAGAGGACCTCACCTAATTTTGCTTCTGATTGTATAAATCTTAAATTTTAAACACTAGTAGTCAACTTACAATAACTAACAACTTAAACCTTAGCAGTGAAACCAAATGCAGTAGAAAATAAAAATAATAAAATAAGGGACACAAGAAAATTTTTGTGATGAGATCAATTTTTTTATCATGTATTAACTTGGCCTTATAGACTCTATTTAACATTAAAATCTTATCAAACTATCTGACAAACTATTGTGAGCTATTTTTACAACAAAAATCAGATGATATTGTTAGAGAATAAAATTATAATTAATTTCTTTTTATTCTCATAAAAAAGCCCAACTCTTTTCAATTTTAAACCCAAAAGTGTTTTTTGTCAATTTTATTCATATGCAAGTGATCATCCCCGATCCCTTTTATAGTTGTTTTCGAAATATCTCATCCACCTTCCCTTTGGCAAGAAAGTGGTGATTGATGCCGTAAAACATATCATATTTGGGTAATCACATTAGACACACAACTAAATGAAGACGATATATGTAAGAACTACACGTTTCTTCACAAAAGTAATTGACTTTTTTCCTTTAAACTATAAACTAATTCATTGTTAAAACAACCTCTATACACATGAAATTATCAATTTTAATATATCAAAGATAAGATGTTTCTAAACCATGCTTGCTGAACACTGAGAAAACTATGATTTGGCTGATTTCAAATGTTTTTCTTGATTTTTCATGATAGATATGGTCAAACTAAATTAATTATGTCTCAAAGTGCTCTTGGGTTTGAAATGATAGGTTTGGCAAATCTAAAACAACTTAATATTTCAAACTTATAAGTTACTTAAAAGCTGGAAATGATGGTTTGGGACATCTAGTTCCTCCTCCTGCTAGCCATATTATAATGCATTTAAATTATGTTCACAAACGGGCATGCAATATATCTTATGAATGCATTTTCATAGTTCTAATTCATGGTTCTCTTTTACCTTATGTTAGTAACCTACGACTGTGAGATCTAATTTAAGCTATATGTGTTGGATTAAAAATCTTATTTGGACACATATTATTAAAGTTATCATATTGATACAATTAAATGACCAATTTAATTTAATATGTATCTTAGATTGATATTCTCCGTTGATCTCAAAATGTTTTGTAAAACGAGATATAAGTTTAAATTGAGTTGAAAACTAGTCACATTCATTTCATTAAATTTATAATTCTTGTTAACTCATTAGTATGAGTTATAAATGATAATGTGTATCGAAGAGAAAGACAGCAGATCCAGATCTTTAATGGTATAGGTAGTTGATAGACATCTACGTATTGGTAGACCTTAAGTGTGTCTCCCTAATTCTAGGGTTTGTCCAACTTGATTTTTTAGCATTGACCGATAATAAAAGATATTCAACTAATGAAAAAAGTTTAACATAAGATATTAAAGTAAGGAAATAATATTTAAAATAAATAAGGATGTAAAAATACGTGTATACCCATCTAATAGTATAAAATAACCAAAAGAAATTTACAATTAATTCATATTTACGTTAATATAATATTGTTGACCCAACATTAAATTTGACTATTAATTATTTCATCTAATAAACTAAAAACATTCTAAGATTTGTAGCAAAACTCAATATTTACAACCAATCAATACCCTTAATATTGTACTAACATGCCTAAAATAATTCACTATGAGCTTATTTATCAAGTAAACATTTAATATATCAATTTAATTCGCATTTATTTGTGTTAAATACTTAGCCCTTTAATTTTTCTTAATGATATGTTATTTGTTGGTTTCACAATGTTTGATATAAATTAATATAAATGATAACATATATCAAATAGAAATAGAGCGATCCAAATTCAGATCTTCCATTCTATAGACAAAAGATATATATTTGATATTTTACTCACATTAAAAAAATAATTTACCATAGGCTTATTTATTAAGTAGACATTTAATATTTCAGTTATGTGACTAAAATAATTTAATTTGTATTTACTTGTGACTGAAATAATGCGACCTTTAAATTTTCCTAAAGATCAGGTTCTTAGTTGGGTACAAAATGTTTAGTACAAACTGAGTTACAAGTTAAATTGAATTGAAAACTTATTATTATGAGATATAATGTTATTTGTTGGTCTCAAAATGTTTAGTACAAAGTGAGTTATAAGCTTAAATTGAATTGAAAACTTAACACATTTATTTGGTTAAAATTATAATTTCATTAACTCATTATTATGAGATATAAATGGTAATGTATACTGAAGAGTAAGAGAATGCCCGTGATTCAGATCTTTCATTTCATTAATAGGAGGTAGACATTGATATTGTACTCACATGCTTAAAGTAACTTATCTTGGGTTTACACATTTAATATTGTAATTTGCATTTATTTGTTGATAAATAATTAGCCCCCTTTAAATTTCTTTAAAATGTTTAGTACTAATTAAGTTATAAGTTTGAATTAAATTAAAGCTAGTTACATTTATTTCGTTAAAATTATAATTCTTGTCAACTCATTAATAACAGTTGTAAATGATAATGTGTATTGAAGAGATAGACACCTATTTGTAGAGCTTAGGTTTGTCTACATATCACTAGGGTTTGTCAACCTTGTTTTTTGGGCCATATATTAAATTTCATTTCTTTTTAACTTATTTCTTGGAATTCTCATTTCATTTTCACGGTTTTCAAGTGTTCTTTTTGTTTGGAAATTTCACCCATTTATGGTATTGTATCCTTTACATTAGACTTTTTTCCAAAAAGATTGAATTTTTATTAATACATTCAAAAATTACCAATAAAAATATTTAGCTTAGCACCTATCACCATTTTTTTTAAAACCTACCACTTGCTCTCTAATTTGTCGATAAACTCCATTTCTACATCAAGCACCCACTCGAATTCTTCACTGTTAACTGTCCATCAAACTAAAGGACATCACTTATTTTCACTTCTGATGGTAGAAATCTTAAATTTTAAACACTACTTGTCAATTTACAGTAACTAACAATTTAAATCTTAGCAATGTAACAAAATGCGGTAGAAAATAAAAGAAATGAAACAAGGGACACAAGGAAAATTATGTGATGAGATCAATTTTTTTATCATGTATTGTTTTGTCCTTATAGTCCTTATCTAACGTTAAAATCTTATCAAAGTATCTGACAAAATATTGTGAGCTATTTTTACAACAAAAATCAGATGATATTGTTAGAGAATAAAATTATAATTGGTCCTCCAACTATTATGTTAAGATTTTACTTGAGTTGGTCCTCTAATATAGTATTACACGTAATTTTACCTTATGGACAGAAGTTCAAATGTCAGAACGTGCAAATTAATATCTTTTTATTCTCGTAAAGAAGTCCAACTCTCTTCAATTTCAAATCTAAAAGTGTATTTTGTCAATTTTATTCATATGCAAGTGATCATTGTCCTCCCGGTCCTTTTCATGGTTTTCCAAATATAAATTTGGTATCATCCACCTTCCCTTTCCCAAGAAAGTTGTAATTGATATTGTAAAACATATCATGTTTAATATCAAGTAGGTGTTTAATATTTTAGTTATGTGACTAGAAGAATTTAATTTGAATTTACTTGTGGCTGAAATAATCATACCTTTAAATTTTCTTAAAGATTAATGTTCTTACTTGGTCTTACAATGTTTAGTACAAATTGAGTTATAAGTTTAAATTGAATTGAAAGCTTATTCACTTTGTTAAAATTTTAATCTCATTATTATGAAATATAATGTTTTTTGTTGGTCTCAAAATAGTTAATACAAAGTGAGTTATAAGCTTAAATTGAATTGAAAGGTTAGTCATATTTACTTGGTTAAAATTATAATCTCATTAACTCATTATTGTGAGACATAAACGGTAATGTATATTGAAGAGTAAGAGAATGACCCTTATAGATCTTTCATTTCATAAATAGGAGGTAGTTATTGATGATTGATATTGTACTCACACGCTTAAAGTAACTACTATTTGCTTACACATTTAATTTTGCAATTTGTATTTATTTGTTGATAAATAATTAACTCTTTAAATTTTCTTAAAGATTGGTATTCTTTGTTGGTCTCAAAATATTTAGTACAAACTGAGTTATAAGTTTGAATTGAATTGAAAGCTAGTCACATTTATTTCGTTAAAATTATAATTCTTGTTAACTCATTAGTATGAGTTATAAATGATAATGTGTATTGTAGAGAAAGACATAGGTTTGTCTCCCTATGACTAGGTTTTGTCCAACTTATTTTCTAGGCTATACATTAACTTTCATTTCATTTTTAGCTTATTTCTTGGAATTCTTATTTCATTTTTATGGTTTCCAAGTGTTCTTTTTGTTTTGGAAATTTCACCCATTTATGACATTGTCTCCTTTACATTAGACTTTTCTCCAAAAAGATTGAATTTTTGTTAATACATTCAAAAATTACCAATAAAAACATTTCATTTAGCACTTATCACCATTTCTTTTAAAATCTACCACTTCCTCTGTAATTTGTGGGTCAACTCCATTTTCTACATCAAGCACCCACTCGAATTCTTCACTCTTTACTATCCATCAAGGTAAAGGGCCTCACCTATTTTCGTTTATGATGGTATAAATCTTAAATTTTAAACACTAGCTGTCAACTTACAGTAACTAACAATTTAAACCTTAGTAATGTAACGAAATGTAATAGAAAATAAAAGAAATGAAATAAGGGACACGAGAAAAATTATGTGACGAGATCAAAATTTTATCATGTATTGACTTGAACTTATAGATCCTATCTAATAGTAATGTTCAAGTCATTTACACTTAAAATCTGAAAAGGATTCTCTAATATTCAGGTTGGTAGTATATACTCATAAACCGTCTCGTAGCAGGCACTGTGATTGAGCCGGCCTCTAAATGATCTAATCGACCTAGGTCTTTTGCTATTGCCTCAAAACCTAGATTTGATGTAATTCAAGCCTACATATTCATAAACCGTCTCGTAGCAGGCACTGTAATTGAGCCGGCCTCTAAATGATCTAATCGACCTAGGTCTTTTTCTATTGCCTCAAAACCTAGATTTGATCTAATTCAAGCCCACACGGGAGAATTAGTAATCTAATCACATTTAGAACCTTTAACCCTCTACACTAACCCTTTAGCAATAGATCTAAAATGTCACAAAGTGATCCCACAATCCCCGTTCATCCTACTCCGACCTAGTGATTTAGCTACTCATATTATAGTGAGAACAACAATTGAATTTCATCATAAAAATTATCATACAACCTGGATCTCTAACCATACAAGGTGAAATCATGCAAGCAAATGAAACTGAATAGTATTTCAATTATAACTCAAAAATCAGATCATGTTCTCAATCCAAAACTACAAAGTATTGATTCTAAGACTCCAAAAACTACTAAACCTTATACCCCGTGCTCCTTGATCTCCTTGTGCTCAAAAGGTGGCTGTTATGCTTCTTCTCTCTCTCTCTCTCTCTCTCTCTCTCTCTCTCTCTCTCTCTCTCTCTCTCTCTCTCTCCTATGTGTTATGCTCTGTGTCCTGTTCTGTTAGTCGTCCCTATCTCGAACTCTAAGTGATGTTTAAATAGGTGTGAGGGAGGAGATCCAATTCGGGAAAGGATCATCAAAGATCTGCTCGCACGACATTAGTAGCCAAGTCAGTAGATGACTAGGTGCTCGGATACTGGACTCGACTAGTTGGCGTTTTCTTCATTAGCCGAGCTCGTTTGCCGACTCCTTCCTCGTCTGAGATCTGCTTGGTAGTCGAGTTGTGATTCTGCTACTGTACTCGGCTACAGACCCCTCGGAATCTGTTTGCTCTCTGTTTGCTAGGTTGACCGAGTCCCTGAGGTAGTAGCCGAGTGTGAGACTCGGCATGGGGACTCGGCTACTGGCTTCTCCGAGATAGTTTTGCCTTTAGCTCCATCAACATACTCATGATGTAAAAGATACAAGATTTATGCTTAAACTCACAGATTTGGGCGAAAATGGCCTTGAGAGCAGGATGAATTGCCTTGGGAGAACGCTGAAATTCTTCCTCATCACTAATCTATCATGTTTTCTTTGTGTTCGATTCATTGGTATTTGTTACAATGTTTAGTATTGACATATTTTTTAGCGCGAAGTCAAGATGTCAAACAATATGTTGCAATGCATTTGACGTGACATACCATACATAGGATCAGGAAAGTTTTCGATCTTTCCTGTTTGGTTTTCAAAAACGTGGGATAAAGGGAAAACGAGTTAATATAAGATCAGGCAACTCCCAGCTGGAAGAATACACGTAAGCAAGGCATATTAAGGCAACAATGCCAATCTGTCAACTTGCCAATAATGCAAGGTGGCAAAGAAATTCCTATTTGGAATTGTATTGCCTATTTAGAATTGAAAACCAAATAGGCATGTAGAATTGCTATAAAAGCAGATGCTACCCACATAGCAATTCACACCTTCTCTGTGCTTAATTTCAGAGCTCGTAACCGTGCAAGGCTGGCCGATTGAGAGACTGGATCTTTATAAGAACGGTGTCGATCACATACATCAAAACGTGAAGGTTTGAGTGTTTGTGATTTGAAGGTTTATGTTCGTGATTGAAGACTCACAAAGAAATTGTCGAAGAAAACTACGCCGAGCATAGGCTTGCTCGAAGGGTGGAATTGAGACATTCTCAAGGACAGGGGGAGTCCGTGGTCGAGGTTGTTTATGGTGAGATCTATAGTAGTTTTGGACAATAGCTTGTGTAATAGCTAGTTGATACTTGAAGTTGTACTATTGACTACCAAATAGTGAAAACCTTTCAGCTGGCAGAGTGCCCCCAGACGTAGGTGCGGAGTCACCGAACTGGGTAAACATATTGCATGTCTTTTGTTTACTGTTTATTTATTTACTGTCCATTATCTGCGATCAGACAAGTTGTCGAACCAATCGTTGCAACATTGTGTTCGACATCTTGTCCCTGCTACGAATAAGAATTTCAATTGGTATCAGAGGAGACACCTTAACTCTTAGGTGATTTCCTGCAAAGATTCTGTGTAACTGATATGGAAGGAGGATCTATCAATCGTCCACCAGTCCTTTATGGAACCAATTATGGTTATTGGAAAGCACGGATGTGTGCCTTCATGAAATTCCTCGACATCAAAACCTGGAAGGCTGTGATAATGGTTGACACCAGAAGTAGATTAACGATTGCAGGATCATCTTGTAAACAGAATCCAAAGATAAATAAGTAAACTATTACCAAGAGAGGTACTAAACCCAGAGCTGCAAGGAACAAGTATGAAGTCAAGGTCCAAGGGCTGCATTCCGGAAATCCATCTGATGTAGAGGCCATAGATGTCATGACAGAATCATCTGTGCCTATTGTAAAACCCCTTCCTATCACCATAGGGGAGGATGTTGTTGAGAAAGAAGTTATGATAAATCCCAATGTCAATAGCTCATCAGGCGACGAAGAAGTAGAAGGTGGGGATGTCATGGAGGGAATTCACTCTGAATCAAATCAATGTGCAAAGGCTCAAGGTAAACACTGAATCTCTTATTTCATCTGAGCATGTGGATACAAACCCTAGAAATTCAAGTGTGTTTGAGTCTCCTGATGTTGGTCAAGAAATCCATTCCGAGGGTGTGGTCGAAGAAACTCAAAGTCTGGATCAGGATGTGAAAGAGGATGTTCCAACCTCCTCGACTCAAGTGAATTTGAGAGAATTTGATGAGGGGAAGATGCCAGGGAAGATGTTCTGACTTCCTGTGGTCAAGAAAACACTAATACTGATGGAGAAAGGAATATTGTTGATGATAATGGTCTTCAAAGTGATGAAGATGTGTGTATTTCTACTCTTGCTCAGAGAGAAAGTAAGAGAATGTTGTTCGTACAAGAAGACTATCGAGACCCTCTTTCTCAAAAAATTTGTATGTACAAATCTTGTTCGTACTGATGCGGATGATTCTACTTCTCCAAGAAAATAAAGCTGAAGAAAATTAAGTTGGTGAGGGGAAAAAAATGGTAACTCTGAGGGAGGTGACTATTCCTAATTTGTTTCCCAATCTCCTGGTTCATAATCTACAAGTTTTGTTGCACGAAGAGGAAGTTGTGATTCCTATCGAGGACAAGAACAAGAAGAAGAAGATGGGTGTTGTGCCTATTGTTGATGTATCATTTACTCCTAAAGAGGAAGGAGAACTAGAAGAGAAAGAAGAAGATCTTGTGACGCCCCTTGCTCATGAAAACAAGAAATCACTGGGAGGTCAAAAGCCACCGAAGAATGTTTCTGTTGTTCCTATAGACAATGTGTTTTTTCACTCAGAGGACGGAGTTCTAAGATGGAGCCAAGCAAGCGAAAAGCCAGATGAGGTACTGGGAAATATGTCGAGCATCTGGTCAGGAGAGATGTCAAATGTGATGTCACAACATCTTGTTCGACATCTTGTGCATCGCAGTTTTGAAAAAGTTTCCTAAATATGAAGATCGACTGCGATTAGGAATCTGGAAGATCTCCAGCTGTTTTTGAAACTTTTGAAAAGTCTAGATTGTGTTATGATTCTGGAAAGCTATCTGCCGTGATAGAGATTCTGAAAAGATATTCGGCGATAAGGAATTGGGAAACCAAGATCGTAAACGGTTAAGGAAACCTTAATGTGTTCCAGAATTATTGCAGCTGCTCAAAATAGTCTCAAATATCAGTACACTCTATCCCTCCATGATGAAAGAGTTTATGGTAAACCTGTCTGCTGCCTTTGATGATCTTGAAGACCCCGAGTTTAGAAAAGTGTGTGTGCGAGAACACTATTTCGATTTCTCCACTGGTGCAATCAATGATTTCCTAGGAAGAGAGAATGTCACATCTACAGATCATGTTCCTATCATGAACTCGATTGTTAAGAAAATTTCTAGAGTCGAGAAGAGGTATGACTCTCGAAAGGTCTAGCTCGATTGATCTACCTCACAGCTATTGTGCGCCCCACTAATGTACCAGGAAAGCGCCCTAGTGGTCTCTTCATCAACACCAAGCGGTTTTAGGAAAGCATGCTAACGATATTGTCAGACCATCTGGAGAGACATCAGGAGATTGCAGGAAGGTCAGCGACCAGAAAGTCAGTCCATGGGAAGGTGCTGGCTAAACTTAAGAAGGAGATATCATTAAAGCAATCATGGTAACATGTCTCGAAACTTGTGTTGACTTCAGAAATGACATCTTTCTGTGTTTCTGTTACTCTATCGTAGAGCCAGTTTATTTTTATTTCCCCTACACGATTGTCATGCAATCATGTTTGCCTTTTGCCATTTTTGAGGCAATCAGGGGGAGATATAGGTCATTCTAAATGGTACAACATATGTTTCAACAAGTCGCTGGGAAGTATTCGAAGACGCGTAACTACTGTAGAAGAAACCCAAGTCTTGTAGAATTAGGAAAGTACTCGAAGACGCGTAACGGCACTGAAAAGGAAACCTAGTCTAATGTCAAGAATATTCGTTAAGAACCATATGCTCGACCTACATCATTCGAGGAGAATCGAGTGTTTGATCGATTAGGGAATTGAGTGCCACTTATGAAGATGAATGACAAAGAGTTATGCTCCGCTGTGTGCCATTGAGGAAGATGGCTGAAGATGATCGTGTTAGCTGGAGACGTTGCTTGCCGAAAGTTTACTATGAAGATTGTGAAGTTATACTTGTGAAGATTGTGAATTTATGCTTGCCTAAAAAATTGTCAAAGGGAGAGATTGTTACTACGTTTAGTATTGACATATTTTTAGCGCAAAGTTAAGATGTCAGACAACATGTTGCAACACATTTGACGTGACATACCGCGCGTAGGATCAGGAAAGTTTTCGATCTTTTCTGTTTGGTTTTCAGAAACACGGGATAAAGGGAAAACGAGTTAATACAAGATCAGACAACTCCCATCTGGAAGAATACACGTAAGTAAGGCCAATTAAGGCAGCACTGCCAACCTGTCAACTTGCCAATAATGCAAGGTGGCAAAGGAATTCCTATTTGGAATTGTATCGCCTATTTAGAGTTGAAGACCAAATAGACATGTAGAATTACTATAAAAGTAGGTGCTACCCCCATAGCAATTCACATCTTCTTTGTGCTTAATTTCAGAGCTCTTAACTGTGCAAGGCTGGCGGATTGAGAGACTGGATCTTTAGAAGAACGGTGCCGATCACATACATCAAAACGCGAGGGTTTGAGTGTTTGTGATTTTTGTGTTCGTGATTGAAGACTCACGAAGAAATTGTCGAACACAATTACGCCGAGCATAGGCTTGCTCGAAGGGTGGAATTGAGACGTTCTCAAAGACAGGGGGAGTCCCTGGTCGAGGTTGTTCACGGTGAGATCTATAGTAGCTTAGAACAATAACTTGTGTGATAGCTAGTTGATGCTTGAATTTGTACTATTGACTACCAAATAGTGAAAACTTTTCCACTGGTAGAGTGCCCCCAGACGTAGATACGGAGTACCATAGTTTGATCAGGTGCAGGAACAATTGACTCAACCCAAATTTGATGAGAGAAATAATGGACATGCAGAACTAATGAACAACCCTGATACGATGCGGAACATGATTATGAATAATCTTCAAATGCGTGAAATCATTGATCGAAATCCTGAGCTGGCACACATACTCAATGATCCCAGTACACTTCGTTAGACACTTGAAACTGCTAGGAATGCGTGAGATGATGCGAAACACTGAGAGCTATGACATGAGCAACAATGAATCCTCTAATGCAGCTCACTTCCATTTGCAGAGATCAATCAACTAATTTGCCTGTTTCCGGATCTGAAAGGACTGCTGGGTCTTCTGCTCCAAATACTAATCCATTACCCAATCCTTCTTGCTTACTCTGTTTTTGTGTAGTATCAATATATAGTCAACATATGATTTTAAATGATGTGATACATTTTTAAAAGAAAAAGAAAAGGTTAATAAACTTGAAGATGCTTCTACAATTATAGTTATTTCCTTCTGTATGAGGTCAAATTCTGTTGGGGAGTTGGCCTCACAGACTAAGAAGGAATGTTGGGTCCTATGCTCACTGAATCAGTTTATGCAGAATCCAGCTGCTTCACAAAAGATGCAGAGCCTCCTCTCTAACTCTGAGCAGGTAATAATTTAACACGCTCTTTTATTCACTTAATGTTCCTATAACTTAAGGTAAGTTGTGCTTCATGTGAGTTTTTCTTTCTGACATCATTCAATGGCTAGATTCTTGGTATGAGCCCTCAGATGCTTGATTTCAGTCCCCAACTTAGAGAAATGATGCAAAACCCAGAATTTATTTGTCAATTGACTTCTCTTGAAACAATGAAAATTCTCTTTCAAATTTGCTGGTTTGAAAGTAGATTTGGTGGACTGATTGTGTCTAAGCTATCCTATTAATGAATTATTTTCTCATATAGTTAAGTTGAATTGTCATATATATGATTGGTTTGAAGTTGTGCACTTTATTTTATCAATCATTTTCTTCTCTTGCAGCAGCTCTTGACTTTCCAACTAGGTCGACAACAGCTAAAATTCTTCTTAAACATCTTTTTCATCTTTATAAAAAATTATTTTTTTAAAAAAACTCGAAACTAAATATATTTTATTCTTTGATTTTGTAAAAAGTAGAAAAAAAAAGTTCAAAATAATTATTTACTTAAATTTTTTAATACAATAGTATTTTCGTCATTTTTTAAAAAGTTAAGAAAAAGTTAACTAACAGAAGTAAAGTGAAACTTTTTGAAACTTAAGAAACCATAAAAAACGTGTTTTAATAATGGAAATTAGGTGAAACTAGCGTATACATAGATGGAGCTGAGTGGATTTCTCCCTTAAATAAGTTAGTAAAACTTTTAGGGGTAATGACAGTTGGTTACACCTAACTATGTTACATTTCAAATTTAATATCCCAACTTTCAAATTTTCATTTGGGATACCCAAAGATTAAATAAGCGACACTTAGTCCAACGTCTGTTAAATCTAACTGAATTGGTATGTTAAAAAGATTAAAATGCCCTCAATTGTTTTGTTTTGAAATTAGACTGGTCTGACCGGTTCAAGACTGGTCTGATCGGTTCAAATTAAATTTTTAATAATTAATTTTTGATAATTGAAATGACTATTTCACCCTCATTTAAAAATCAATTTAAACTTATGAATAAAGGGTATAGTTGTCTTTTTAATTAAACCAAATAAAATTATTAATTAAGTTTAAAATTAATGAGTAAATTACATTTATGCCCTCTCTCTCACCTCCCTGTTCACAGACCTAATCCCCATCCCCCATCTCTTCCTCTTCTTCTCTCGTCTTCTTCTTCACAAACCGACATAGGTCGTCGGAGGTCTTGAGAGTGAGGTTTGATGGTTCGTGATGGAGGTGGAGGACGCTCGGAGATGGAGGACGCTCTTTGGCTCGGAGATGGAGGACGCTCCTTCGAAGCACAAAGAAAGAGTCCTCTCCCACGGATCAGCTCGGTGAGGAATCAATCTCCGACGAGATAATCGAGCTGGTCTACAGCGGGTTGGGGTTCGCTCTTGCGGGATGGGCTTCGGCTATTCAGATATTGAACCAATCAAAAACCGACGGAGCAAATCAAGCTCCAACAACTTAGATCTGAAAATTTTCAAATCACGATGGTTTTGGTCGAAGGCGAGGCGGCGGTGATGGCTTGATAGGACTGAGGTTCTGGACCGCCAAACTACTCGTCGTCGCGTCCAAAGGCATGGGTCTTGTTACAGGTCCGGGGAGGGAGGAACCTGGGAAGGACAGAGGATTGCGGGGAGGCCATGAACTCGAGCTAGCCGGATAGAGCGACGGTGAGCTCCATGTCCTTAACAGCGCTGGCACCGGAGGTCCGTTAACACAATTTCTGAGAATGACCAATTTGAAGGTCGGCGGCAAATATGGGGTAGAGGGAGCAAGTGTGGAGGAAGAAGAAGAGTTGATTTTTGTTTTATTTTTTAATTATAAATTCATAACTAAATGTATCATTTTGTATTTAATATAATATTTGTCTTTTCACAATTTTTTTATTATTAAAAGTTATTTAAATAAATAAATATATATATATATATATAATAAAACTATATTATGTATAATTAATTAATTAAAATCAAATTAATTTTTCATCTGAACCGGTTTGCTCAAATTTAAATCGGCTAGACTATTCTTGAACCAATCATATTAGTTTAATTTAAAATTAAAACCATTGAGGGTATTTTAGACATTTTAACAGACAAATTCGGTTAGATTTAACAGAAGTTGGGTAAAATGTCGCTTATTTAATTTTTGGGTATCCCAAATGAAAATTTGGAAGTTGGGATATTAAATTTGAAACGTGACATAATTGGGTGTAGCCAACTATCATTACCCCAAACTTTTATATACATTTCAAATGATTTATAAACATAGAAAAAGTGAACCAAGTTCACTTGCTCGGCTTCCTTGTGTCTCAAAAATAAAACGAAAAAAAGTTGAATATGCTGTTTGGGTCACTCATTTTGGAGCCAATGATTATGGTTGTGCTACCATTGCATCTATTAATGAGTTATTATTAACATTTTTTGCACTTAACTGTTACCTAAATTGGTTCTATTTCTCAGGGACCCTAGTCAGATTGGTAGAGGCACAGGTAATAAATTTAACGGTTAATTACAGTTTATCCATATTACACTGTCGCATTTTACAGTTTACCCGAAATATAATAAAAAATTTAAATTGAAATACGCTAATTGTATTTTTTTACAATTCCGTTAGAAATTGGATGGAAACCTAAATTTTTTTTCAAAAAGACGAAAATACCCCTTTAACTGGTTTGACTTGGACCGGAAATAAACCAGAATTAATTTTTGGTTTATTTAATTGGACCGGTTCTGTATTAAACTATATAATAATAATAATAATAATAATAATAATAATAAAGTAATTAATAATATATTGAAACTTTCGAATGTCATAACTCTCTCATACGAGCTCTGTTTCGGGTTCGTAGTATATCAAAAATCGAAGAAAATCGGAAGATCAACAACTTTACAAAAAAAGTTTTTGTCTAATTATATAATTTTTTGAATAATTAGACCCGAATGACATTAATAACTATACATTCGAAATAAAAGATAAAATGATTAATTAAAATAATATTAATAATATACTGAAACTTTCGAATGTCATAACTCTTTCATATGAGCTCCGTTTCGGACTCGTAGTATATCAAATCGAAGAGAATCAAAAGATCAACAACTTTGACAAAATAAAATTTGTCTATATATTATTAAGGGAAAGGACACTTTTGTGCACCTAAATATACACTTTTGACACTTTCATCCCCTAACTTTTTTTTCTCTTTTTTCTCTTTTTTCCATACCTGAATTTAATTTTGGGACAATAATTCCAAAATACCCATGAATTGAACCAAAATTCAGGGTACTTCTGGACCATTTTCCCAAAATACAAATGAATTGAACCAAAATACCCATAAATTGAACCAAATACTCATGAATTGAACAAAAATTTATGGCCTTTTTTGGTAAGTAAATGACCAGTTGTCCCAAAATGAAATTCGAGTATGGAAAAAAGAGAAGAAAAAAGTTAGGGTATGAAATTGTCAAAAGTGTATATTTAGGTGCACAAAGGTGTCATTTTCCCTATTATTAATAATTAGACTCCGGATGACATTAATAACTATAAATTCGAAAGATAAACAACTTTGAGTGTTAATAACTATTAATAATATATTAACACAACTTCTTTATTCAAAATTATTTATGTTAGGATTCTCTTCGATTTGATATACTATAAGCTCGAAATGTAGCTCGTATGAGAGAGTTATGACATTCGAAATTTTATTATATTATTAATATTATTTTAATTAATCATTTTTATTATTAATATTATTTTATTTTTTATTTTGAATGTATAGTTATTAATGTCATCCGGATCTAATTATTAAAAAAATTATATAACTAATTATTGACAATTTATAGACAAAATTTATTTTTTTTCAAAATTGTTGATCTTCTGATTATCTTCGATTTGATATACTACGAGCCCGAAATGGAGTTCGTATGAAAGAGTTATGACATTCGAAAGTTTCAATATATTATTAATAATAATAATAATAATAATAATAATAATAATAATAATAATAATAATAATAATAATAATAATATTATTATTATTATTATTATCATTATTATTATTATTATATAATCTAATACAGAACCGGTCCAATTACATAAACCAGAGATTAATTCTGGTTTATTTCTAGTCCAAGTCAAACCAGCTAGAAGGGTATTTTCGTCTTTTTTGAAAAAAAAGTTTAGGTTTCCGCCCAAATTTTTAGGTTTCCATCCAATTTCTAACGGAATTGTAAACAAAATACAATTAGCGTATCTTAATTTAAGTTTTTTGTTATAGCTGGGGCAAACTGTAAAACGCGCCAGTGTAGTATGTGCAAAATATAATTAATCCTAAACTCAATGCTCAACTTGTATTTTGCTCTGTTCTTAAATCCTAGTTTTCTCTCGTGGTTTCCGAAAAAAAAGTATGTTGCCTCTATCGATAGTTGAAACTAACCATCTATACGCTCGCTACGTTTGAAACTAAAATTTGTTATATGCATTTGTATTACTGGATAGTTGAAACATTTTGTGTGGTGATATTCATTTCTGAATGATGCACCTCATAGCATATCTTCTCTTGATTAGTATGTTAAAAACTTAATATATGGAAAGTGAAAATCAAACTTACATGGTGAGTTTCTTTTAGAGTTTAGAATCATGTACATGTAATATTGAGGGGGAACATATCTCATAGTTTCCATTCACTTTTACCATTATGACATACCTTTAATGGATTTTCCGCTTTAAATGTCTATTTTCCTTTGTAATATGGAAATAGGCCTACATATGGAAGTAAAATTGAATAGTTATTGTGGCTGAAGTAAGTATAATAAGATTATTTGGTGTACTCGATTTGCGGAAGCAGTGAAACAACGTGAACTTGGAGATGGTAATGAACATGTTTAGTGGAGTCAAGGTTGGCAGCTTGGATGTTCCTAGTAGATAAGATGGTCATTTAGCTCTCTCATTAAATGTACACTATGTGCACTCATTTAGTATCTTCACAAATTTTTATATCCCCAGAAGATGTGTATGCAACCCAACTGTTATACTTCCAGGAAATGGGATTCTTTGATACAAGAGAATAAACGGAAAGTGATGGATATTCCCAGCAATTTCCATGCTGTTGTTAAGCGGTTGTTGGAGAATTCTGGTCAGTAAAGAGACCCATGGCAATGGATAAGTACAGTTACGAGTCAACTACAATTATCTTGACTTGATATAATTAATGTGTTGTTGTAGCAAATGAAACATTGGGTTACCATCTTAATTAATTGCTTTTTAGTTGCTAAATTTAGGGACAAAACTGAAATGTGACCATAGCTGCTTTAGTTTGTTTGACTCTAATTATGTATTAAATAACATGTTGACCTTTTAGCAACTTGGTGTGCGTGTACGCAACAAAATATTTACAATAATTTTCACCTAATGAACTTTACTCATAAATATCTTATGAGTAATGAAATATGAGATATTTTCAAGTGAATGTCTTCATAATTGTCTTTTTTTTCCCCGGATGGGTACCCTTACAATATTATTAGATAACGAGAGTACTTAAGATTTGCAATTTTTCACTTTACACCTCTTTGTCCATTTCCGTTAGTTTTTAACATTTTTGACTTGTGAAATGACTAAAATATTCTTGAGTAATTAGAGTTGGATTGAAAAGACATAAATACGCTTGCCTAACATTCTAATTTTCGAACATGTGCCATTTCCCCCTTTTCTCCTCTCCCCTCTCTCTCTCACCTCACCCTCACTTCTCTCTCCTCCTTCTTATTAGTTTGTTACTCCTCATTTGCACCATCAATGGTGCAAGAAAAGGCTCTTTCGAGAACAACAAGAACCTCTACCACAACGTTGGAGAAGGCCTTGGCGGCGGAAGCGGCAACAAATTAGGCGATGGAAGTAGGTTTGGAGGAGGTTCAGAGTTTGATGTCAGAGGTGGCGTCGGAGCCGGCGGGGGGCTCGGAGGAGGTGATTGTTGAGGGTTCGGCGGGGGCGGTGATGGAGGAATCGGTGGAGGGTCAGGGTTTAGAGGAGGAGCAAGGTTTAGTGGTGGGTTAGGAGTTGGCGGTGGGCATGGAGGAGGTGGCAGAGGAGTATTTTGAAGTTGTGGCGGTGAAGGACTTGGCGGTGGATCCGGCAGGGGGTTTGGAGCCGGAGGAGGAGTCGGAGGTGGACTTGGTGGTGGGTTTACTTGAAGAACAAGATTAAACATGTTATACTTATAATATTTATGGTTTGGTAAGATTGTTAATTAATGAGCGTGTTGTGTTATAAAAAGAAATATGTATGGTACGTACTAATTACCCTACCATACAATTAGAGAGGGGGGAGAAGAGATGGGAGAGGAGAGAGAAGAGAGGGAGAGGTGAGAGGAAAAAAGTGGGCAATGACACATGTTTGAAAATTAGAATGTTAGGAAAAAGTATTTAAGTTTTTTCAATCCAACTCTAATAACTCATTTAACTACAAATGGTGTTTTAGTCATTACACAAGTAAAAATGTTAAATTTAACGAAAATGGACGAGGAGGTGCAAAGTGAAAAATTGCAAATCTTAGGTACCCTTGTTGCCAAAAAATATTTTAGGGGTACTCATAAAAAAAACAGACAATTTTTGAAATATCCACCTATAAATATCCCTTGAAATACTACGACCAGTTCTAATTTTGAAGTTCCTAAATCTACTAAATCATCATTCAATAATAGTGAACAGTTCTCATTTAACTCTAACCTCTATATTAAAGGGATAAATACGGATAACGGTATAAAATCAATTCTTCTAAACTCACTTATTCACGTATATTTACAATTTTTTCTAAAACCGTTAAATTTTGGATGAAAAATTATATAAAAGTGTGAAATGTCTAAAATACCCTTGACTGACCATTAAATTTTCAAAGTAATGCCATGACATTTTTTTTTCCAATTTATTTATATTATATTATTTGATTTTGATATTGTTCTTGGTCTTTCACTTTCTTTTGATTTGAATTTCTTTTTCTATTTTTCATTATGTATCAAACTCATTAATGATAAATTTAAACAGGATATAATTGAACACATCATATTTCATGAATAAGTGATATTTAAAAGTCTCATGAAATTGATATAATTGATTAATCCCCAAAACCCAAAATTTAAACAAACCCATCTATGGATTAGTTTTTTTATTGTAGCTTGTCGTTTCATTTGTAAGACTTCCAGAGTCGAGCCCATCGAGGGTGTCGTCTTAGGTGGAAGAAACTCCCGAAGCCAATCCATTCAAACTAAATTTTTAGATATGAAATCGACCTATTTGTACTAGCATCAATTTCTCCTTCTGAAATTGATCCAAAAGTTTTTAAATCTAAAATCACTACATCTGAGCTAGCCGGTAAAATCTTCCCCGACCCCACCATAACCTAGAAGCTTGAAACCCACATCAATGACAACTACCTCTTGAAGCTCCGACCCTACAACTTGAAACCCCTCCAACCCCGCAACTTGAAGATCGTTGGAGTCGTTTGAGTTCACCATATTCATCTTATCTTGGTCTTCAGATCTGTTTAGCTAGTATATTGAGTTGAGCTTCAAGAGCATTTTATCTTATCTTATGGTATTATTCATCAGACGAAATTCGAGGGAATTCATTTGGAGTGTAAACCAATTTTATAGAAGAAGAATCAAAATCACTAAATAAAGAGTTTTAAAAGAAAGAATCGCCATAAGAGATTGGAGGCTGAGAGGATCTTGAAGATGTCAAGACTCGATCCTCTAAAAGCTTACAAAATTAGGATAGTTTTGCCTTTGTTTAAAAAAACAAATGAAGATAGTTTTGTCCTTTTTAAGAAAATAATAGAAAATAAAGTAAAAACAAATATAAAAAGCTTTCAAAATTAGGATAGTTTTATCTTTCTTTAAAAAAACAACAAATGAAAGTAGTTTTTGTCCATTTGAAGAAAATAATAGAAAATTAAGTAAAAACAAACATGAATGAGTAATGTGTAAAAATTTAGTAACCAACAGAGTTGAGAATACAATACTCATCATAGGTTAGTAAGTTGTAAAACGCGACATGTTAAGTGCAATTATATGTATTTATCCATATATTAAATAGAGAAAATTGCAAAAAGCTATACTTATTGTTATAGTTTGTCAAATCGTCTTAGTACACTATTTTTATTATCATTCTCAATAATCTCGCGATCAAGAAATAAGATTGAATATGTAACCGTGACAACTCTATACCTTATGTTCAATCAAGATATCTAGAGACAGAGATTGTGATAGTTATTACGACAAAATGTTAAGTCGAATCATCGATCATCATAAATATTGGATTTATCATAATGTCTTGCTTAATTTAATATTTTCTAATATGATTAGAATTATTAATTAAACTAAAATTTAATTAGTATATGTATAGCTATTCTAATGAGATTAGAAAAGATAAGGAGAGAGCCGCCATGATGGCACAAGACAAAAGGAGAAAGAGTGTTTAATTTTGTGTTTTGGCTTCTTGAGGATTGATGAATAGGTGATATGGAATAATGAGTATATATTTAATATAGAAGAGTCATTACTCTTGTAATGATGGACGTTAACTGGAGTGAGATGAGGAGAAGAAGCCATCGCTAGCATATTGTGGAGCATTAAATGCCAAGATTAGTGTTTGCCAACGAATAAAGAGGTGGATTGTTTAGCTATTGGTTAGAAATGAAGAGGGATGGTGATCATCGCTTGAAGGTAATACTCTAATATGTTATTAGAGAGAGTTGGACGTGATGATAATCCCAATTCCAATTTGATCCAAATGGAGGTAATGTCTCATTTTATTTTAGTGTTTCTCTACATTTGATCATATGCTTTTATCTAGCCCTTAAGTGAATCCGACAGTACTGAAGTTGGTTAATTGTATATAGTACATTAAATTAACATATATTTTTCGAAAATAGTTTTTGACGTACATATATTATATCTAATTGAATTCGATATTGGTTTCAGAATGGTTCATATTATATAAAGTCCAAAAAATGTTTTGCGTTGATCTCAAAAAGAGTTTTGGGGTGTTCTCGAAAAGAGTTTTGTGAAAAATTGAACTACACATATTTTGATTTCTATTCTAGCAGTGTATGTAGGCACTCAAATAGGATTTGAGCTCAAGTCCAGACGAACTACACATACTTTGATCTTCGTAGAGACGAGGTACATAGATACCTATTATATTATACTAGGTTTCCTATATGTATGTTTCCTTTTCTCACATGTATTAGAGATCTCTTGTCCATCATAATGAACACATCAATAATAAATCTCTCATTATTTCTATCAATATCAAATGAGATTTGGGCGCAAGCCTAAGTAAACTACGTGGACTTTGATTATTGTAAAGACAGGGTACGTAGGCCGCCCAAATAGGATTTGGGTTCAAACAGATTTAGAATCAGAAATTCATTAATGAATTTTTGGGGTGGCTCAAACTCTTTGATTGTATCTAAATATATCTTAAGTAATTCGAAAGAATCACATGCAATAGTGATGAAGTTATCATGTACAATATATAGGTGACTCCCTCATTTTAAATACTACTTTCATGTCCGGATTAACGTTTTGGTTCTTAGATTTGATGATACCGGTAGAGATATCATCTCGTTGGAGACGCTTTACATTGATTCGCGAAGAACCTGTTGCATCTCTCAAATGTTGATTAAAGCCGGATCTACAAGAGGCAAATTGTGTTTTATCCCTTTCATTGATTAATTCTAAATTTGCAATACATCCTTGTTAGGGGAAATGCGGTTAAATTTTTTAATATTTGGTTCCGCTGTGTGTATGAGATCGCGTGTTTCCCAACACATATAACAACTTGAAAATGAAGCCAACCTTTGACTAATCAATATGAAGGAGATGAGAATTATTTGATGGAAATGAGATAGTTTTAAAACACATTAAAATAAAAGTAATAATTTACCAATTTTGGTCAAGTATGATTTAATTGACCGAGTTTTGGACTAACTTCCAATTATTATTTTCGGTAGTTAAGCTAAATTAACATCTTGAAGATAACTTGACGAAAATTTCGTAGTTTCCAAACACTACGAAAAACCTCGTTAGTGGTTCACATCAGTAATAGTCCTAATAACATAACAATAGTAATATCTAAATGATGGTTCTTTGTGTATTACTTAATCAATCGTGCAAAAAATTAAACAACTAGTTTTGTAAAAATATATAGGGAGATCTTTGTAAAATTTCACTAGTATAGAGAGAGGTTTTGCAAAAATAATATAGTATTTGAAACTAATAGCATAATGTGAGTTTTTGTTATTGTGTACACTAAAGGGTGAGTTGTAATTATGAAAATTTGAATACATTTTAAAAAATTTCGTCTTTTATAATATATTTATTAATGGTACAAAAACCTACAAATAAACATACAATTTTTGCAATAAAAATAGTGCAAAAATATTATTTACAAAACAATAATAATATTATAAAGGGATTTTTTGCAATTTTTCTGATAAATAATTTTAATTAATTAATTTCATTTATTAACTATAATATTATAAAGCCATATAAATTATTATCATAAATAAATAAATTTAATCGAAATAAATTTTAATTCATTTCTTTATTTTAATATATACTTATTCATAAAAATATCAAATTAAAGTTACTTAATATACCAATAATAATATTACAATGATAAATATTATATTTTTATTAAAAGTTATAATCAATATCATAAACTTCTTTTTAGATCTATATATAATTTTTTGAATTATTAAATATTGTGTTATTTATATAATTTTTTGTTAAAAAGCACATGCAATTTATTTTATAATAAGTTTAGTGAATTTGATTTTAAATTTCATCATTTGATATTTTAATCGTCAAATTTCATTATCTAGATTATTTATATTTTAATTCATGTCTTTAGTACAAAATTTATATTTCAAAAGTTAAGAAATCAATTAAGTGATAAAATTTATATACTACTTTTTTTTATTTAATCTACCAAATAGTTGATTAGATCATTACTTTTAAGATTCGAGTTCCTGAAATATTTAGTGTTTAAAAACTCTCAATAATCTCCATTAATTTCAATATGACCTATTTGCCCAACTATTACCTAGTTTTTGTTAAAACACTGTACAATAATACTTTAAAAAAATTTGCAAAATTTGCAAAATTAAAATTGTATTATAATTATGGGAACCTTTTTTTATAGATGGTTTGTTATGATGAATAAATTTTGATAAATATTATTTATAATTTTTAATAGGGTTGTAAACGAGCCGAGCCGAGCCCAAAATTATGAAGGCTCGACTCGGCTCGCTCGTTTCACATCAGGCTCGGATTTGGCTCGAACTCAAATAAATTTTAAATTTTTGGCTCGAGCTCGGCTCGGTAAAAGATAACCAAGCTCGAGCTCGAGCTCGGCTCGCTTAAATTATCTTATAAATATAAATTTCTTAAAAATCACAACCAATCCACAAACCATATTCAAATTGCAGTAATAATTATCAACTATAGAATCATTTATCTAATAACATTAATACAAACATTTATAAATATTTTATAAATTTCATTTTTAAAGAAACGATGAAAAAAAGAATAGTAATCTAAATTTCAAGTTAAACTAAATCAACAATCACAATTCAAATGGTACAAACAGTCATAATAAATCATGAGAGAAAAATCAATATCAGTGATATGGTATAAAATGTATGAACTCTCAGTAAAAGTTACAAAATCAATGACTTACTGTTTGTCTCATAGCTTAGGCAAATCAATAATGATAACTTTTTTCTCTTTCTGTTCCCGATATTAAAACTACTGTCAGTATTACATAAGTATAAGTGATAATAAAAATATTTAAATAATAAAATTTAACTTTTTTTTGAGTTTCTTTTTAATTTTATGAAGATTTCTAATCCAATCTCCTCCACATATTAATGTCTGAATTGTTTCTGGACTCAATGAAGCTCGATATGATTCAATGATTTTACTTCCAGCGCTAAATGTTGCCTTAGAAGCTATAGTAGATATTGCTATTGCAAAAATATCTGCAGCCATGTTGGATAAGATCCGATATTTTAAATTATTCACTTTCCACCATTCTAGAGCGTCAAATGAACTCATTGCTTCTTGAATGGGAATGTACACACCCTCATCTAGGTAAATATCTAAATCTGATTTCAGAGGTTGCATAGTTTCAACACTTCTTATAAATTGACCAAACATAAACCATCTTGATTGTTGAGATGAACTTAAACTCTGACTAGAATTAGTAGAATTTTGTGCTGCATCCATTCTTCCACTTGCATTAGTAGCTGAAGCATTATGAATATCTAAGTATTCATTATAAATTTCATACAAAACATCTCTAACTTTATCGATATATCTTCGAACCTCATTCTCAGAATATATAATTGGAAAACAGAACTCAATTAATCTCATCTTGCATTTTGGGTCTAAAACTGAAGCCAGTGACATCAATAAATTGCATTCTCCCCAATACTTGTCAAACTTCACTTTCATCTTTTTCACCATCTCTCTAATAAAATCATTTTCAGACAATGTTTTTTTGTTTAAAGCGTCTTTAATTCTAAACACTTCTGAAAGATATAAATTAGAGGTAGAATATTCACTGCCAGATACAATATTGGTTACCGTATTGTAGACCTCTAAGACCTCACATACATATTGCACTTTTTGCCAATCTTCCTCGCTGGGCAAATAATTATAAAGAGTTTATCGGTCCTTAAACCTGGAGAACACATCTTTGAATTTTATGACAGTAGATAACATCTCAAAAGTTGAGTTCCAACGTGTTGAACAATCAAGAATCAACTTCCTATGAGTCAGTTGTAATTGATGAACAATCTAAGAAAATACGATAAGTCTTCCCTCCGATTGATTAACAAACTTAACACTTTCACGCACATTCTCGATAATATGTGCTATCTCTAAATTTTGATCTTGAACAAGAAGATTCAATATATGAGCGCAACATCGCACATTGAACAACTTGCCTCCACAAGGAAGCTTTTTCACTCTGAAAAAAGTATGTTTTAATGTTCTCAAGGCCACATCATTATATGCTGCATTATATACAAATATAGTGTAAACCTTGTTTTCAATCCCCCATTCTTTCAAACATCTGTAGATACCATCAGCAATGTCAATCCCACGACGTGGAGGAGGAATGTGCACAAAACTCAATACACGATTCTGTAGCTTCCAACTTTGGTCAATAAAATGCCCCGTAATAACCATACATTCTATTTTCTAAGCTGAGAACTTCCACATATCTGTCGTCAAGCTAATCTTATTAACAGATTTTATCAAACTCTTAAATTTCTTTTTTTGAGTGTCACATACTTTTGTGCAATCACTTTTTAAAATAGCCCTACTTATCTTCTCAGATAATGGATTGCAAATCTTTTGCATGAAGTTGTATCCTTCTTCTTCTTCAACAACACTAAAAGAGTGTTCATGCATCAATACCCAATGAGCTACTGCTTCCCTCATTCTGCCATGATCATATTTTGACTGAGGTCCAAGTATCGACAACTTAGTCAATTCAGTTCCAGCTAACTGCAAATCTACATTAAATCTCTAAGGTTGAAAGTTTATCAATTGTTGATTGGCTTCATTGGCTTTACGCTTCAAACAACTCCTTAAATGTCTACCGTAATGTGAAGTAACACCACTCTCACAAATAGCTAATTTACTCTTGCAGAGAATGCATTGTACCTTTTGTTTTTTACCATTTGGAAGCACATTTCATCGAATTCTGACCAAACTTTAGAAGTCTTTTGGTGCTTGGGCTTTTAAAAAACATTTTCCTCCTCACTAATTTTAGTTTCTTGTCTATTAGCAGTACTCGTACGACTTCTGTTTTCGTTATTAATATCATTGGTTGATAGGGCGATTGTATTAGCACATTCTTCAACATTGATTGTCTCTGTTGTCTCCTCTAATTGCTGACATTCTTTCTGTTCCATGTTAACTTGTAAAAGCAAATACTGATACAGTACCAAATAAAAATTGAATTAAGGCATTATATTAATCCAAGCATATACATGTAGCTTTAATTTATCAAATATTTGAATACACAATAAAAAAAACTCATCAACAATGTTACAATATAATATTAAATATTTTCTATTCTTATTATATATTAGTTTTATTACCTAATATCTAGGTTTTTCTATTGTCATTAGTATTTCCTAATTACCTTAATTCCTAGCCTATATAAAGGGCTCTCCCATATTGTACAACACACAACTATCAATTATATCAATAATATTCTCTACACTATTTCTATCATGGTATCAAAGGAATAACCGATCCTTGGTTAAATCTCCAATAAAGTTTTGCTTTGCCCACTCATCAATGATTTATGATCCTGATGAGTGGGCAAGGCAATTCAATCAATAGCTTCCGCATAATAGCGTCATCTACCATCCGACGCCTATCTACAAGTGTCTCGCGGCGTCTATCTACAAGTGTCTCACGACGCCTATCTACAAGTGTCTCACGGCGTCTATCTACAAGTGCCTCACGACACGTATCTTAAAGTGCCTCACGACATGTATCTTAAAGTGCCCTACGACACGTATCCTCAAGTGTCTCACGGCGCGTAAGTGTCTCACGGTGTGTAAGTGTCTCATGGCGCGTATCAATCAAGTTCTAGTTACCTACTCAAGATCTTCAAGATGCTCAAGATAGTAAAGGATAATCAAGTTTTTCCAAACTCAATTCAGCAATTTACAACCTATTTGAGTTTGAGGGGCTGTTAAAATATAATATTAAATATTTTCTATTCCTATCATATATTAGTTTTATCACCTAATATTTAGGTTTTCCTATTGTCATTAGTATTTCCTAATTACCTTAATTTCTAGCCTATGTAAAAGGCTCTTCCCTATTGTACAACACACAACTATCAATTATATCAATAATATTTTCTACACTATTTCTATCAAACACAGTTACATTATACACACAAAACTCACATTTACATGCTCAACAAAAGTGACTTAGGTTTATACAATATAACCTTCGCTATATGTATGCAAATATAAACAAGAATCGATATAACATGTGTTGGATATTTAACATGCATATATATATATATATATATATATATATATAGTCATGGATGAACAAATATATAGTGAAAATCAAATAAGATGAACATATGAGATATAAATATAAATATATATAAAAACATTGTTCGGCCACTTGTTTATGTAAACAAACATATATGACCTATAGCAAACACATGTACATATAACGATAAAAAATTGTTTATATAGAATCGATAAATACATAAACACATGCATGAGATCAAACATGTATAGATAAGGATAGATATGACCCAAAGCAAACTATCAAACACCTACTGTCATTAGTATATATGTACATAAATACTATACAGAGATAAGAGACCTTACCAAACAACCGTAGGCAAACAATCGTCGCTCGTTGGCAATAGGCACAAAACTTCAAAGAGACAGACGACTCAATAAGGTAGAGTTTAGGCAAATAGTTTTGTTTTGTACTTTTAGAGTTGGATTATTGGGAATTAGAATATTAGTCGAGTGAATGTTAATAAAATTTAGAATAAATTTTTTGACTCAATTCAATTAGGAAAGAACGGTTAAGGAGTATAATATATTGAGTATATTTAATTATGTATAATTTATTTTATTCAAATAATATATTAATTATTTATAAACGAGGCGGCTCGCGAGCTTATCGAATCTTAAAAATTAGTATTCGGGCTTGGCTCGTTTACTAAACGAGCCTAACATTAAGCTCGAATTCGACTCGAACTTGATTAAAACGAGCACGAGCCGAATAATTAGCGAGTCGAGCTCGAGCGGCTCGTTAAGAGCTCGGCTCGTTTACAGCCCTAATCTTTAATATTACTTTAGTGAACCTAAACTATCTTTAAATTCAGCCCCACTCATATAAGACACTTCATGTAAATTAATTTAAGTCTTGTAATCAATCAATACTATCAATGGTCTCCAGATGTCTATAAAGTATTGAGGAACATCTTATCTTGAAATTTATTTTCTCAGATCACAGACCAACATTGTTAGTAATTATTTTCTTTTAATATTTCCCACAAAATTCAACCAGTCAAGAAATTTGAATATACAATTATTGCTAAACAAAACAAGAAATCATACCACTAAAAAAACAAGAGTATAAGAGTTGTTTATAAATGTATATTTACAGTTATAAATGACACTACATATAATAATATACATGAACAAGAAGAGGAGGCAACACTTCACTCCTAATCATCGTGCCCTTTAACAAATATGAATATATAATAATAAGATGGCCAGATTTAAAATCTTATTGGTATATAATCCATTAAGAAATGGGGTAAAAACCCTTCGTTCTTGTATACTAACGGTGCAAAAAACAACAAATAAACAGACAAATTTGCAATAAAAATAGAGTAGGAATATTATCTACAAAACAGTCAAAACTGTAACAATATTTTAATCATAGTTTTTGAAAAAAATTTCTAATAAATAATTTTAATTAATTAATTTCATTTATTTACTATAATATTATAAGGCCATATAAATTATCATAATAAATAAATAAATTTAATTTAAATAATTTTTAATTCATTTATTTATTTTAATATATATTTATTCATTAAAGTATCAAATTAAAATTATTTAATGTACCAAAAATAATATTACAACCACAAACATTATATTTATTGAAAGTTATAATCAGTTATGGACATGAAATTTTGAATCTAATATTGGAGATGTGGATATGATAATAATATTTACTTCAAATTTGTTATATTTGTTATCATATCTTAGCAGGAGCTTGATCTATAAGATAAATAAACATGATTATATATGGGGATGACAATGGGTGGGGTTTGGAGCGGATTTGACCAAACCCGCACCTGTACCCGAAAGATTTAAACGGGTACCCGACCCTGAGGATACCCGTTCAAAGTGAGCGGGTACCCGCCCCACTCAAAACCCATCGGGTGCGGGTTTTACCCAAAACCCGAGACTTGATCATAAAAGTATCCAAAATGCAATTTTCTTTTGAAAAATGTCCGAATTTAAAATATATAATAAAATGTGTAATTGTTTTATATAATGTATAATATATAATTATATACATAATTTCTTTAATTGGAATCGTTTTAATGTTTTTTTTTTTAAAATAATTATATGTGATATATAAAATAATTTATTTTCTTATATGGCACGGGTTGGAAACGGGGCGGGTATAGGTCAACTCGCACCCGGCCAAAAATCCGAGGGAAAACCCGTACCCGACTCTAACTCAATTTATTTCAGATTTTACCTGTTCCGGTCGGGGCGGGTTAATCGGGTACCCGTCAAGTTCGGGCTATTTTCCCATCCCCAATTATATATGATCGACTTATTAACTAGACAAATGTTCCCAACTTAGACATTGCATGTATTTAATAATAATTTATATTCACGAGTAACATAAGCTGGTCCAAGTAGGGTAGGGAGGTCTTTCTAAAATTTATGTTGTAAAATTGGCATTCTAACTGAACAAATGAAAGGAACAATCCGTTATTTTCTATAAGTATAGATTATGGTTTAATTTGGACACCATTCCAATTGTTTGAACATTACACTCAGTATATTATACATATATATAATGTCAATTTATTTGTGAAACATATTACACTACATATCATTTTGTATATTAGGTAGAAGGATAATCTAATTAACAAGTATAAAATGAACAATATTGTTTGAATACAAACTATGTGATTTTGATGAATTGATTTACAAAAAAATATATGTAATAATGATGAATTGATTAGGATGATGATTTATAATATATGTATTTTTGTTATTTTCAGGAGAGTTAATATGTTCACTAATAAATTTTGAAAAATATTATTTATATTCTTTATTATTACTCTACTAAATTTAAACTATCTTTAAATTCAACCCCACTCATACAAGACACTTCTTGTAAATTAATTCGAGTCTTGTAATCAATCAATACTATCAATGGTCTCCAGATGTATATATAAAGTTTTGAGAAACATCTATTTTGAAATTCAATTTCTCAAACAAAGTTAAAGTTAATTTATTAAGTGTGATCAGTTGACAGATCAGTAATTGTCAGTAATTGTTTTTTCTTAATATTTCCCATCAAATTCAACTGGTCAAGAAATTTGAATATACAGTTATTGCTAAACAAAACAAAAAACCATACCACTGAAAAATCAAGAATATAAGAGTTGTTTATAAATGTGTATTTATACTTATAAATAACACTATATATAGAAGAGGAGGAGGCCAAGTTTCACTCACAGTCATAGTGCCCTTTTAACAAGTATGAATATATAATAATATGGTAACCAGCACTTAAAATCGTATTTGTATATAACCCATTAAAAAATAGGGTAAATAAAAACTCTTCACTCTTGTATACTAGCGAACAATCAAAACCATAAGGAGATTTTTTGCAATTTTTCTAATAGATGATTTTAATTCATTTATTTAATATAATATTATAAGGCTATATAAATTATAATAATAAATAAATAAATTTAATTTAATTTAATTTAATTCTAATTCATTTATTTATTTTAATATATGTTTATTCATAAAAATATCAAATTAAAATTATTTAATGTAAAAATAAAGACAAACATTATATTTATTAAAATTTATAATCATTTATGGATAGTCAATATTACAAGTGTGCAAAAATTGAGAAGGACAATCAAGATTTAGGGAAGCCAAAATTAAGCCTCATATTTGTGATCTGTTTTAATATTGGAGATGTGGATATGATCATAATATTTACTTCAAATTCGTCATATTTGCTATCATTCCTTAGCAAGAGCTTGATCTTTAAGCCGAACAAAGTTGAGTATATATGGCCAACTTTTAAATTAGACTAATGTTCTCAATTTAGACATTGTCTGTATTTAATAATAATTAACATTCACGAGTAACATGAGCTAGTCCATATAGGGTAGGGAGGTCTTTTTAAAATTAATGCTGTAAAATTGACATTGTAACTGAACAACTATGAAAGGTATTTTTCTATAAGCATGGATTATGCTTTAATTTGGACACAATTCCAATTCGTTTGAACATTACATATATATGTATGTAACAAGTATAAAATAAATAATATTATTTGAATATGTTTTATTTAAAATAAATATTATTTGAATATGGATTATATGATTTTGATGAATTGATTTAAAGAAAACGTGTAATAAGATAAATTGGTTACAATGATGATTTAAGATATGTATTTTTTATATTATTTTCAGGTGAATTATCATGTTCACTACTAACTATCTTTACCCAACCCTACTCATATAAGACACTTCTCGTAAATTAATTTAAGTCTTGTAGTTAATCAATACTATCAATGATCTCCAGATGGATATAAAGTATTGAGGAACATCTATCTGGGAATTCATTTATCTAGACACAGTTAATTGATCAATAGCGATCAGTTGACTGATAGTAATTGTTTTCTCTTAATATTTCCCATAAAATTCCACTAGTCTAGAAATTTGAATATACAGTTATTGCTAACCAAAACAAGAAACCATACCACATAAAGAACAAGAGTACAAAAGTTGTTTATAAATAACATTATATCTATATGCACAAGAAGAGGAGGCAACGCTTCACTCCAATCATCGTGCCCTCTCAACAAATATGAATATATAATAATAAGATAACCATCAGTTAAAATCTTATTTGTATATAACCCATTAAGAAATGGGGTAAAAACCCTTCACTCTTTGACTCAGACAAGAAGTATTGAGGCCTATCTCTACAAAAGATGTCGACTTCTTCCGGTGACAACAACATCAGCCCCAAGAAGAAGAAGAAGAATGAAGAGGACGCGAGCAGCGGTACTCACCGGAACCCTATCCTGGTGACACCGACGCGCGTACCCATACCTAGGGTGGCTGGGGCCGGTGACTGTGCCGGTGCCGGGGGGATGAGGACCCCCTCTCGGGGGAGGCCCAGGAGGAAGAGCGACCCCGGGGCGTCGGGCAGCGGCAGCAGCAGCCGGGCCAAGGCGGTGCTGGACGCCCCGGAGCAGCCTCCCCCGTGCGAGGTGTGCGGGAGGGTCTTCTCCTCCTGGAAGGCCCTCTTCGGGCACATGCGCAGTCACCCGGAGAGGCCTTGGCGCGGGGTGAAGCCCCCTCCGGTCTTCACCCCGCCAGGATCCCCGGGGAGGATGGACGCCCCAGAGAATGTTCTCATCCGGGCGCTCACCCAGATCGGGGAGAACATTCTAGGGCGGAGCCCACCTCAAGGGTCGTCTCCACCGGCCAGAGCCTATTTCAACCTGAACGACGACCCGATGGAGGAGGACGTGCCGTCGCCAAAGAAGCAAAGGAAGTTCGGCCTCGACCTCAACAAACCGGCACCTGAGGACGACGACAATGGCAACGGCAAGTAGTGACATATGCATATACATATGTTATATGCATGCATGCTAGGTTTCTTCAACAACTATGCTGTAACTTTTACTGTATTGTGTACTCGATCTATTTTCATGTGATTTGGTTTCTGTTTTTGTTTCTTGATTTGCTATTTCCTGTGGATTAATTTGGTTGTGAGTTGGTGTTCAACTTATTTGCTTCCTTTTCCCCTTTCAATCTCATCATTTACATCTTTTAATTTTTGGTAGAATTTCTCTGAGGCACATGAAATTGTTAAATTAGGACATGTCAATTTTACGTATTTTCGTGTTCTTACTCATATATATCTCTTTTGTAGAATAAAAAAATGAATAACAAAAATTGATCCTATATTTTTCAATTGTATAGTTTTTCCAACCATTACATATATTTTCTACTGTAACTAATGAAAAAATATGCGATTTAATATTAGTTAATTACTCGATATCCTTTTATATATAACAAAAAAATAAAATTAATTTTTAAGGATATTTTATTTTGAATCATGAATAATATATGTTCTCATCAATTACATTGTAATTTTATTCTGAAAGCATATTTCTAAGTGTATTTTATTTAGAAACATAAATAATAATATGTTTTTATTTTGTTATTGCGTTTTCAATAATCCTATTTCTAACTTTATATATTAACCATGTGCAATAGGTTATTTGTCATATATATAGTTTTTCCAACAATATTTTTGGGTCTCTTTTATTTATAATAACATACATAATATGCTCATTATTTTTTTTGTACAACCTTTATTATGATAATCAATATTTCCTTTAATGGTGTAAAAATGTGTGGATAATGTGTGTTATTTCTTAATTAATCCCCTCTTAAACTATTGATCGTGCAATAAAATGTGCGTGTTCATTATTTATCAATATATGATAAACCATATATATATATATATATATATATATTATACTCTCCTATTTACTTTATATTCTCAATTCTGAGGTGGTAGTTGGTTTGTTCTCTTGTCGCTAGAAGTAGTTGCAAAGAGTCATTTTGCAATATTTCTTCAACCTTTCGTTTGCCTACCAATTTACTATATAAAAGTATATATTGGCAGCAAACGTTTGTCCATACGGAGCTCAGGCAAAGGTATACCACACGATCAACTTGGTTGTTACACGTGCATGGGCACCATGACTCTACATCAACCTTGTATGCATGAGCATTGTTATGTATCATGTAAATGAAAGAATAATTTTGTTTCATGTCCCTATATGAGAAATGTGTTTGTTTTCTATTTTTTTTTTTGTAAATGTTGGATTAGAATTTGGGATTATGTGTCTTTTTAGTTAATTAGAGATGATGACATTATGATACTTCTATACAAGTTCCGAATTCTTTCTTGAGAATGAAGAAGAACACGAAGAAGATCAAGATAGAAAAATACAACGATTGAAGGTATTCATCCAGTGTCAATGACTTACCATGGATGGGTTAGAGACTTATGTGGAGCTTGTGGGAGCATCCAACTTGAAGAAATCAATGGAGCTCTTCAAATTTCTTATTGTCAGTTGAATGAGGAGAAGATGAAAATGGATTTGATACCCTGCTTGATGCATCTTAAGTCAACGAATTAATATATTTTAATTAATGTATTAATGAATTCAATTTATTGTAATCCGTAGGTTACCTTAAATTCAAAAACAAATATGAATTAAAAATTCGAGTCAAAAATCACATCTTTAAAGAAATTGTTTATTCACGTAAACATAATTTTTTTTTTGATTAATTATTTTTCTCTAGACTTTTTATCCTAAATAAATACTATAATTATTTATGAAAATGATACATTTTCTATAATTTATTTAATTAGTTATATGTATTAACTTTGAAGTGATTAATAAAATTTATTTTTGAAATGATATATTTTCATAAATACTTTAACTATCAGCGGCTATTTGGAATTGATACGAAAATTATACATTTTAGATAATTTCTTTAATTATTTATGTACTAAATTTTAATTATCAATAAAATGATTCATTTTTATTTCTATTTATTGGTATAATGATATAAAAATCAAATAACCACCTTAAATTCAAAAATGTTTTTTTAAAATTAAATAAGAAATATACAATAAGTATTCTTTTAAATAGTTTATTTGCAAAAATAAAAGTCTACATATTTTCTTAAGAATAGTTTTTGAAGGTTTTAAGAATTTGTTTTTAATAAGTAGGAAATGGTGATATTTAATTTTAGAGTAATTATATTGAGTATTATACCAAATAAGTATTAGGTATTAGGGAGGGGTTGGAAGTGCCTGTTTGGTGACATGTGGCTTCTTTGGAGTTCGATATATGAAGTTGGGATTTGTATATATTTTTTTGTATATGGTTGTGTTGGGTTTTTGTGGGGTTGACACCTACGGGATTTCCACGGAGTTGACATGTGACAATTTTCTTTTCTATTGTTTTTGAACGTATGATTGCACTTCTTTCCCTCATTTATTCTTCCATTCTAATTTTATATTAATTATTGAGTTGTTATTGGTAGTTGTTTTTATAGAGTAACCATTCTATCAGAACATGCCACATGTTTTAGAAAAGTGTTTATTCCAATGTATACTAATTTTAATTCTTGAAAAGTTATGATGAGTTATTTGTATATTTGATAAATCGTTATCGATCATTCATAAAAAACTAGGTACTCACAAGTTTTGCTTCAAAATCAAGCATTAATTAATTTATTGATTATGGTTGGGTGGCAGCAGTAATGGCGATTGAGGGGATGGTGCGGTTAGGCGCCGTAGACAAAGGAGGCTATAACTTGTAGATTATTTGGTGGTTCCGGTACGGATGGGTTTGCAAACTAAGGTGAGCATTTGAATCCATGAAAAAAGTAGCTTCTTAGTCTTGTCTCTTCTTGGTTTTTTTGTATGTCTCTTCTTGTTAAATTATTTTGGGAATCAGAAGATTGTATCTTGTATAACTTGACGTGACATAGACCTCTTAAATAGAATTGTTTTACAGATGTTATTAGAAACAACATCAATGATTATTAATATTAGACAAAAAAGTATCACATTTTCAGGCATGTAAATAATAAAGTTCTCAAAGTTTCCAAAATATATGTTGAGTTCTGACATTTATACGAGGTACTAATATTTATATAAGTATATAGTATAATTAAAATAAATTACTTCCGTTATGCTGCTGAACAAATTATTGTATATGATCCTCCAAAACAATAAAATATTATTATTCACTATAACTTGTTGTGCTGGATTGAATTTTCTATTTATTTTGTAATAGATTAAGACTGAATCATTTAGTTTACAAAAAATTACTGCATGAACATTATTTTTTTAATATTCAAATTAAGAATTTATATTCGTAATTTAATTAAAAAATAGACTTTTTAATATTAAAATTAGGAATTTATATTAGCAATTTAATTGAAAAATAGATGTAGAAGATATATAATGAGAAAGATAAAACATAGCAAAATAAAATATAAAAAAGAAACCATAATTTAAACAATTCTTTTGACAATACTTTGATTAAGTAAAAGTATAGAACACATAATTTAAACAATTTTTTTACGACGTGTTGATTAAGTTCAAACGTCTAGAGGATATTTTTTTATTCATATTTTAGGCGATAATAATGAGTTAAGATGTATCAAGTTAAAATTTTAATTATATTGGAACATCTGGGATATACAAGACATTACGAACATTTTGAGACATTCGAAAATGTAGGGACATTTCAAGACATTTTGGGACTTTTAAAGGATATTTGGGCGAATTGTAACATTTCAAAACATTCGGACATTTATGAGATATTTGGAACATTTAGGACTCTAAGGACATATCATAACTTTTTGGGACTTTTTGGACATCGGGACTTTCAAGACAATTAGAGGCATATGGGTCATTTGGGATATTTCGGGACATTTAGATATATTTGGGACTTTAGGGACATTTTAGGACATCCTAAGATATTTGGGACATTTAGTGCTTTAGGAACATTTTGGCACTTTTGGGACATTAGGCTTTCGAGACCTTCGAGAAATTTTGAGAAATTTTGGGATATTTGTGACATTTTAGGACATTATGAACTTTTCATACATTTTTGGAGATTTTGAGATATATGGGACATCACAATTTAGCCTGGCTGAGAGATTGATATATGGGACAACTCACTAATAACATATTTACATTTTAGCCTGGCTGAGAGATTAATATTACGACATTCACAATTATAATGATTTTTTTGTTGAATTTGATAACATTGGATGCAGTTGATGAATAGAAAATATTTGTATATGTTTCATGAACTGGAAAGAGTTCAATGTGGGTTTTATTCCTTAAATCAAATCGCTGAAAGAAAATTTTTCATTTCGGGCCTAGGTTTTTGAAATTAAATAGTGCTGGCAGAAGATAGACATATAAGTGGAAGAATTTACAAAAGTAATTACTATGCCACTTTCAAGTACAATAATTTACACATTTTTAATGTACATATCAAAACTTATCTTTTCATTTTCCATTCTAGCTATTTGGCTTTGTCAAGGAGGTGGAGGGAGGGGAGGGAAGAATATTATAAGTCTTTTTTTCTCTTCATTGAAAAAAATTGTGCTTGATAAAAATATGTAAACGGTTATTTGGTGATGAAGATCGCTCTCTCAGTAAACCCATATCTCAATTTGAGGTGCAAGTGAGGGAGTGAGAGATGACATTGAAAAGGTAGTGAGGAGAGTGGGAGGGAGAGGGGGGGACTGAGAGGGAGAAAGGGAGGGAGGGAGAGAGAGAGTTAGAGGGGGTGGGGGAAGATGACATAATCACATTTTATTCTTTTAAATCTCTCTCATTTATGACTCATATATTCCAAACCCTTCTAATTCCGTGTTTGAAAACAATAGGTGATCAGACGTATGCTAAGTATAGTAAGTACTATCCTTAGTGGACACCGTAACATGATAAATTGACGTCATAATTGATGCAATACAATTATCATTTCTCATATTGCTCGAGATTTTATTTGTGTATATATAACAGAACATTAGAATCATTCTTTTTAAAAAATGATATTAATGTATTGATAATTAGAGAGAGAGAGAGAGAGAGAGAGAAATAGTCATTTTGTTTCTCTTCATTAAAACATATCGTTGCTCCAGTTGAAATATGTAAACAAAATATTAACTTTTAATAAGTTATTTTAGTTTGAATAGATAAATTTATTGTTGCAAGTTGAGCATAAGTTTATTAAAATTTTATTTTGAATTATGGGTCAGTTCTGGTTTTGTCTGGCTCATTCTTCTTTGACTCATACCAGGGTCATTTGGGGTTCTGTCATTTTACCTTATCTTTTTTTATAGGCAATTGAGATATTCAGTCATTTTACTTTGTCTGTTCGGACGTTTTGATATTTTTAATTGGTTTGTAGCTGATATCTTCTATATATATAGGGGATATCAGCTACAAACCAATTAAAAATGTCAAAATGTCCGAACTGTATAACATGTAGTGCACTATTGTATACCATGTTGCGAACTGTATAACATGCAGTGAAATGTTGTATAACATGTTGGATCTGTGCAAAATTGAAGTCATGTATAACATGTTGGACCATGTCACGTGTCACAATCTGAGATAATGCGCGTATTAGATCTGACAGTTATACATGGTTTTGACGTTTTATATGAGTTTGTAGCCGAGTGTGTCCCTATATATATATATGAAGAGAGAGAGAGAGAGAGAGAGAGAGAGAGAGACAAAGAAAGACGGGGATGGATGGAGTGACATCATAAGCGTCAATTTTTTTTCTCTTCATTGAAATATATCGTTGCCCCAGTAAAATATGTAATCAGTCATTTGGTAATGACAATCCCTCTTAGGAAACCCATATTTCATTTTGAGGTGAGATAAAGTGAGGGGGAGGGAGGAGAGAGAGGATGGAGTGAGGAAAGGAAGGGGGAGGTGTGCTCCACGATTTGAGGCACCTCCCTAATAACATCTCTACATTTTAGCCTAGCTGAGAGATTGATATAACGACATTCATAATTATAATGTATTTTTTTGTTGATTTTGATAGCATTGGATGCAATTGGTGAATAGAAAATATTTGTATATGTTTCATGAACTGGAAAGAGTTTAATGTGGGTTTTATTTCCTGATTCAAATTGATGAAAGAAAATTTTTCAATTCGGGCCTAAATTTTTGAAATTAAAGAGTACTGACATAAGATGAACATATAAGTGGAAGAATTTGCAAAAGTACTTACTAAGACATTTTCAAGTACAATAATTTATACATTCTTAATGTACATATAAAAACTCATCTTTACATTTTTCATTCTACCTATTTGGCTTTGTCAAGGAGGTGGAGGGAGAAAGAGAGGAATATGGAGGAGTATTATAACAGTATTTTTTTTTCTTCTCTTTATTGAAAAAAATTGGTGCCCGGTAAATATATGTAAGCAGTCATTTGGTGATGAAGATATATCTCTCAGCAAACTCATATCTCATGTGAACCATCTTTTAGACCTTTTGAAACCCAAATAAATTAAGTTCAAGTAGATATATTACAGTTTTCTAAGCAAAAAGCAATTAAAACTGTTGTTACGTGATTGATTGACTTATTTTTTGGCAATAGGAAAGATGTCGAGCATCTGATCAAGCAAGATGGTTACAACATCTTGCTCGTCATCTTGTGCGTCGCAGTATTAAAACGTTTCCTTAATATGAAGATCGGATGCGATTGAGAATCTGATAGATTTCCAGTTGTATTCAAGAAGCTTAAAAAGTCTTGATTGTGTTATGATTCTGGAAAGATACATGCCGTGATGGAGACTCTAAAAAGATATTCGGCGATAAGGAATTGGGAAATCTAAATAGATTAGGTTAAGGAAACCCTAATACGTTCCAGACAAATTGCAGCTGCTATAAAAGCTGAGGCTCCACCCTTAGCAGCGTTGGCTTCTTTGGTGAAGATACAAAGATATTAGACGTGAAGGTTTGGCGGGCTGAGAGGCTGTGTGTTCCAAGAAAAACATTGTGAATCAATATAATAATTTAAGAGATCAAAAGTAAGCGATTAAGAGTTTTCTTTGTATGCGTGATTGAAGATTCACGCACAAGTTTAAATAACGACTTGTGACATCCGAGCAGGGTGAGTGCTCGTTGAGTGGAATCAAGATGGGGTCTTGGATTCAAGAGGAGTCCCTGAGATAGGTTTGCACTTGTAATAGTAGCACAGGGTATTGATCTGTGTGATGATCATTGATACTTGTATATTTTTATTGATTACATTATAGTAAAATCTTTCCACTGGCAAAGTTCCCCCAGACGTAGATGAGATTGCACCGAACTGGGTAAACATATCGTGTGTCGTTATTTACTGTTTTTTGTATTTTAATTATTCATATCTGCTCACTGACAAGTTGTCAAGAACATTGTCTAGACATTGTGCGTGACATCTTGTCCTGATCAACTAATCAGAATTTCAATTGGTATCAGAGGAGGCACCTACAACTTTAGGTGAGTTCCTAGGCGAAAAATTCTGATTGTCAGACATGGACAACACTAGAGAGGGAGGATCAGTCAATCGTCTACCTACTTTCGATGGAAGCAACTATGGATACTGGAAAGTTCGTATGTGCGCTTTTTTGAAGTCTATTGACAACAAGACCTGGAAGGCTGTAATGAATGGTTAGAGTGCCCCATACTATCAAGATGCAGAAGGAATTATTACAGGTCCTAAACCTGAGATATAATGAACTGACATCGAAGTGAGGAAGCCCTAGGAAATTCCCGAGCACTAATGCTATCTTTATCGGCATGCATGCAAACGTGTTCAGATTGATCAACACCTGTACTACTGCTAAAAGTGCATGGGACATTCTAACAGTAGCCTATGAGGGAAGTACCAAGGTTCGAGAACAGAAAATCCAGTATTTAACCACAAACTTCGAAGATCTCATTATGAGAGAAGATGAAACTGTATCTGAATTCAACGTGCGAATTCGTGATCTTGCAAACGAATTGTACTCTCTGGGCGAACTTATGATTGATGAAAAACTCGTGAGAAAGACTCTAAGAGCCTTGAGTCCGAGATTCAAAATGAAGATTACTGCCATCGAAGAAGTTCATGACCTCAAAACCCTTAAATTTGATGAACTGATGGGGTATCTAATGACTTATGAGTAATCTCTCCCAAGTGTTGACAAGAAAAACAAAGGAGTAGCCTTCAAGAGCACTGTTCAGAAACAAACAGAGCAGGTATGTTCTGATTCAGATGAGGAAATTTATGCTACTATATAACTACTAGCGAAAAAATTATAACCGGGTGATGAAGCGATTCAATCGAATATCTGGGAAAAATGTCGCACCATATGTCAAGAATAAAGCTTCGTAGAAAGCTCAAAGAGGTGGAAACTCCGATAGGATCAACAGAGGTGGTGAAGGAAACAACGAAAGAAGAAGAATACAATGCCATGAATTTGAAGGGTTCATGTATTCTCAAAGAGAATGTCCTAATTACCTTAGGAAACAGAAGAAGAGTTATAATCTACCTTATCCGATGAAGAAACCGAGAACAGTGAAATAGAAGAGATAAGCAATTTTGTCGCATTCATTACTTCTACTTCATCTACTAAACCAGATTATTTTGGGAATGAAGTTGATGACAAACAAGACATGTGATGCATCGTATGTGGCTAGGAAGAATTCTTTATCAAAAATTCGTTGATTATTGCGAATACCGAAGATGACAGATTTGAGGGAAATCTCGATTTTTTATATTAAACTTCAAAAAATAAATAACATAAGCGTATGACAGTGCTTAAATAGACAAAACCTAATTGCAGAAAAGGAAATCCTAAATTTACTGGAAAAAGGAAATAAATTATAAAAATTGTCAAAAGTGCGCGGAACTTAAGAAATTGCGATTTTGACCCCCAAGATGAACTCGGATGGCCGATTCCATCTCCCAAGTTCTGCTCAGAATGTCGTTTCCGCCCAGAAAACACTAGTCCTTTGTCAAAATCCGACACTTTCCTGATTTGCACTGCATCAACATGTCACATGATGATGATGTAAGCATTTTTGTGCCCTAGTCCAATTGTATTAGTCTGTAAATGTCTGTATATTTTAATCATCATTTGTAATATATAAAATCGGCATTATATTATTTATGTGTTGAAGTAATAGGTTAAGTATGATTTGATATATGTCCACCAAAGTAGTAGAACCATATATCTGTACGGATCACACTTAACGGGTCCCTGGTCAAATATGCTTCAATGAAGCGACCAAGTATGAGGATGATTCTTTATAGTATAGTTCTATTTGCCATTGGGATGGGATCCCGGAATCAGATCATAAATATCACTTGGGAAGTGATATTGGACAACCCACTCTGAATGATGTTGCATAGCTTGTTGTCGTATCCTTAGATCGTGGTAGCTTGTTGTCGTATCATTAGATCATGGAGTCTTTGTGATCGCTATACAGTAAAGAACAGCGTTTGACTTGTTCCTAACGTTGTCCGTAACAAGACAACCATAACGGACATGATTGACGCGGGGACAGACTATATGAGTGATGCGAAAGGCGGCTAAGGGATTTATCCCTCATACTACGGTATGAGATAGGTATATGTTTAGGCCACTCGATAGAGATTGACTGAAGGGAGAGCATGGCCATGCCAACGATACGGGTTATCAGTATTCAGTAATCTCACAGATCGAGAAACAGAGATTGATTAAATAAGGGTGACGTCTCTATGCCTTATGATCAATCTAGATATCGGGCGATAAAAGGATAGCGACATGTACTACAAGAGGTTAAGTCGATTAGTTCACTTATCATGCACATTGGGTAATCATAATGGTATACTGGAGGCCATTAAAGATGGATCGGGTAAAATGGGGTTTCATGCCGATCTGCCAATGTGGCATGAGCCTAAAAGGGTCACACACCAAGGATATGGGTTTTGGGAGATAAGAAAATGTCGGCAGTTCTTGAGACACGAGACATTGCCAAAACAAGAAGTTTTGGGCCATGAGCTCGTGTAAGTGAGATTGGTTTGCGAATCGAGAAATACTAAGTTTTTCTTCGATGACGCATCAGACTTTGTTTGGTAAGTTTGGAAAAGGGGTCGGATAATAATTGGACGCGGAATGAGACCACATGGCCGAAGCAATTGGGCTTCGGCCCACGAGGCCAAGGTGGTCGGCCCATTTATGGCCCAATATGGCCGGCCCACTTGTGGGCCCATGGCCATGCCTATTAGGTGTTGGTGATTATGTGGCATTTGTGATAAGCATGATGAGTTAGAGAGGTATGAATAAGGTATGGGCAAGCATGGGCTAGGCATGGTTGGGCCATACTCTCATCATATCATTACCACCATCACCCAAATTATATAATCATTCTCACACAACATTTTGGCTATTCATTCTTCTTCTCCACAAGGTGTGGCCGACCAGCTCCTCCTCTTCTCCTCTCCTTCCATCTCTTTTGTTCTTCACACCAAATTTCTTGTAGATTTTGTGTGTGATGAATCTCTAACAAGAACTATGTGGCTTTGATTCCTCGGGGAGGATACGTAGGTGCCTTTGAAGAGGTTCAAGCCCATTCTTTCCATTCTTGGTGTTTCTTGGTGATTCAAGCAATAATTGAAGAAATTGTCCAGATTTTCCATTTATGACGACCAAATTTTTTTTTTTGATCAGCAATAACGAATAATATAAAATGGAAAGAGTGTAGTACAAATGAACAAAGAAGGGGAAAACTGAGCCCCAAAAACTAAAAAGAAGAAACAGAGCCCCCAAAAAACCACGGCCCAAGAAGAGAGAAGCTAAGAAAGAATAGACTGGAATACCAACCTCGGGTTTGCGCACCAGGCAGCTAAAGTGCGCTCCCCCGTCCAAGACTAGATGTCTCTTCCCTCGTCTGCCTGCACCAGAGTATACGACCGCATCTGAAGTAGTCTGAGGGTCTCTCCAGGTGATCGCTCCTCATCTCTGAAGATCCTGTCGTTCCTGGTGACCCAGATGTACCAAAAGCCCATCGTGACGAGTCTGCTCCAGGCCCTCCTCGCTCCTCTGTCTGCGACTCTGGCTCTCCATCCCATGAAAAGATCATGAACTGTCTGAGTGGAAGGAAGCTGGATACCCCACCATCTGTGAATCTCTCTCCAGAATCTCCTAGTCTATCTGCAGGATAGCATAAGGTGCTCTGTCGTCTCCTCCCTCCTATAGCACAGAGCACACATGCGATGACCGATCGGGATGACCCCCCTGAAAGCAAGAGCGCCTCTAGTCGGTAAACTACCCTGAAGAACCAGCCACCCAAAACTCCTGAAGTTTGGGGGAACTGGCGTATCCCACAGCCTCGAAGCCCAGTCTATCGGAGCTGCCTGATCTGCCCCCAACAACATGTGGTAGCCCCTACTCGCAGTGTATCCTCTCCTATCAGATGTCCACCAGATCTGGTCACGAATCCCCTCTATCGGTCTGACCGTGCCAAGTACCATAAGTAGCTCTGCAAACTTCAACCCTGTTCTGGCTTGTAGCACCCCACGGAAAGGAATAGACTAGCCCTCAAGAACCCATGCATCGTGAACTGAATGGCCCGGGTGGCTCACACGTCTGTATAATCTGTGAAACCTGGTTCGCAAGCAAAAATCTCCCAACCAGCAGTCATCCCAGAATCTGATCTGTCTGCCATCTCCAAGTCTCCAACGGACACACCCAGCTCCAAAAATCCTAGGAAAAGCCTGATGAGACGAGAGACCAAGAATATCCCGCAAAGCCCTCGATCCAAAGTGACCAGAGAAAGGTAGCGAAGAAAAGTCCCATGACGACCTGTCCCATCCGTATTTCGCACACAGTATCCTCCTCCACAATGGATTCGGTTCTGTTGCGAATCGCCACCACCATTTCAACAGCAGAGCGCTGTTGACCTCCTAAAGGCGACGGATGCCCAAACCTCCCTGTCTGATCGGCCTACAGACACGCTCCCACCTAATCTTCGCAAGCCCCCGGCGTCCACCTTTGCCTCTCCATAGGAACCTCCTCATAATGGACTCCTTCACTGCAGTGGTAGTCTTGGGAGTCCGGAAGAGAGACATGTAAATAATAGGCAAGCTCGAGAGAGCCGCCTTAATGAGCGTGATCCGGCCTCCAAAAGAGAGTGTGCTCGCCTGCCACATGGCTAATCTGGTCCTGAACTTGGCCACAATCGGTTCCCAAGTCACCACCCGTTGGTAATCTGCCCCAAAGCTGAAACCCAAATAAGGTAGAGGAAGCTGTCCAACCACGCAACCGAAAGCTCTAGCTAAGCATCTGTCACCACCCTCCTCCAGATTCAACCCCAACAAGACCGACTTGTCGAAGTTGATCCTCAGGCCTGACGCCCACTCAAAATACTGTAAAACCAAACGGAGCTGGAATAGCTGGTGGGGCTCGGCCTCAACAAATAAGAGGGTGTCGTCTGCAAACTGAATATGTGAGACTCTCTCCTCATCACTCACCCGGATCCCCCTAAAAAGTGCAGCCGCCTCCCCACGCTGAAGAAGGAGGTGTAGCCCCTCCACAGCTATAATGAACAGGTGCGGGGATAAAGGGCACCCCTGTCTGACTCCTCTCCTGATGTCAAACTGGCTCGTAGGGGAGCCATTGACCAAGACCGAAGCAGAGGATCCCAGACAAGAAGCGATCCAGTGCCTCTACTTTGAGCCAAAACCCATAGCAGCCATAACGCTCCAAAGGTAACCCCAATCGACCCGGTCAAAAGATTTCTCAAAATCAAGCTTCACTACAGCTGCCCTGGAGTGTGTCCTACGAACCATGTCGATCAACTCGTTCGCCACCAGAACCCCATCAACAAGCTGTCTACCCCGAATGAAGCCAGACTGAACCTCGCTAATCAAGTCGTCAATATACCGTCTCAGTCGTATGGAAAGAACCTTAGCCAAAAGCTTATAAGGCCCCGAAATAAGACTAATCGGTCTAAACTGTGCGAAGTCGCGAGGGGTCTCAATCTTCGGAATCAAGGCTATGAAAGAAGTATTGAGACCCGACCCAATCCTTCCAGTGAGGTGAAAATCATGGAAGAAACCGAGGACATCCTCTCTGATCACATCCCACATCTCGCGGAAGAATCTCATGGTGAACCCATCTGGGCCTGGGGCCTTACCCCCATCGCACTCTGAGAGGGCCGAGAGGATTTCCTCCTCGGTGAAAGCAGCCTCTAGAAAGTCTGATCCCCCGGTGGAAAAGTCCGGAATGGGAGTGGCGGCAAACTAGGTGTCAAAATAAAATCTGGCTGGAAACGTGCCTGAAAGTGATCTACTGCCGCTCTGCGAATCTGCTCTGGCTGTGTCTGCTCTTGGCCATCAATAACCATACATCTGATATGACTCCTGCTGCCTCTCGTCGCGGCGCATCTGTGAAAGTACCAAGTGTTCCTGTCTCCCTCTAGAGCCCAGCGAACCGTCGACTTCTGCCTCCAGATGTCCGCACGAGTCTTCGCCAAGCCCACAAGCTCGGTCCGGAGTCTGCCTCGATCCTCCTCCTCAGACTCAGTCATTGGTCTCACCCCCACCAAAGCATCTAATGCCTCAATGTTGGCTGTGGTCCTGGAAATCTGATGCTCAACGTGACCAAACACCTCGATATTCCAGGTGGCTAAGTCTGACCTCAGACGTTTGAGCTTCGCCCACAACCTATAGTTTGGGCAGCCCACAACGTCCATGTAAGAGGTCCACTTTGCCGTCACAAAGCTCTTGAAATCACTATGATCCAACCAGGCGTTGAGGAACCGTCTGGGTCTCGGTCCCCAATCAGCCTCCTGGGTGCCTAAAAGAATGGCACTGTGATCCGAGAGCATCTTCGTCAGCCCCATAAGGATCGGGTCTACAAAGATAGCCAACATATCCTGACTGAGGAGGATGCGGTCTAGCTTGCTTGCTCTCGAGCGTGGTCCGAACCAGGTAAGATCCTTGTTTGACATAGGGAAGTCGACAAGGCCTAAGTCCGTAATAAAAGCATCGAAAGCTCTCCAATCTGCCTGAACCGCTTGATTTTCTACCTCGCTCGGATCCCTGACCGTGTTAAAGTCACCCAAAAGGGCAAACTTCTGGCCTACCGAGTGGTGTACCTGTCTCAAAATGCCCCAGAACTCTCTCCTCGCGGCGGGAACCGAAGGGGCGTGAAGGTTGAGGAAAGAAACGGTCTCTCCAGAAGCTAGGACCTCCCCAACCCACACGATCAGCCCCGGGAAGACGTCACAGCTGGTCATGCGAAGAACTGAAGTGTCCCAAATAGATATCTTGCTTGATCCCAACCCCGGTCCTGCCGGACTGAACTGAAACTATAACTGAGAAGAAAACCCGAGTGCTCTGATGGTCAACGGATCTACCACTGCGCACCTGGACTCTTGAAGAGCCACGAAAACTGGACGGTCCGCTGTGATAGTGTCTGCCAGGAGTCTACGCTTGTGAGCCGAGCCCAGACCCCTAGCGTTCCAACTCAAGAGCTTCATTGCTGAGCGGGAGCCCACGGCTCCGCTGGAAGAGTGACAGCTCCACTCTAAGTTGGAAGAGAGCCTCCCAACAGCTCAACGACCCTCCCCACATCCGCTGTCGTGATGTCCGCAGCCGAGAGTCCCACATGCTCCCTTCTCGGGCTCTCTATCAACTCCACCTCATCATCCTCCTCAATCCCCCTCAAAGCTCCAACCTCCAGCTCCTCGCTACCCAAGACTAAGTCTCCCTCTGTGGTCTCCTCCCACTCATCTTCCGAATCTACAGCCCCATCAATCTTCGCCACCCACGTATATCTTGGAGCCAAAATCTCCTCACTCTCTATGGTCTGACTGGTTTGTGCCCTATCTCTGATAATCCGATAAGGTGCACACGGAACCCAGATCGCAGAGACTGAGGAAGTCGGCCGTCTCCCCGCAGAAAAAAATGAGCGCATCCCCTCCAGAGAGTAGCCCCTGCGCAGACTGTCAGTGGAGATTGGCGCCAAGGCCGAAGATGATCCCACCCAAATTGAGTCCTCGTCTCTCCCTGGTATATCACCCTCGCTATCGTGATCATCGGGGGTCAAGGGTCTGGACGTCGAATAAAGATCCCCCTCCTCGAATCCCAGGTGTTGGGAATCCCCCTCACTGATTCGAGAAGAATCAAGATCAACAATCCTCGGGTAAGGCGTCGAAGGGGATCCTGGTGTCCGAGCGAAGCCGACGGCTCCCGACTGTGTCTCTAGAGCCTTCTCCTGAACTATAATCTGAGTCTCAGTCACCTCATCCTGCCCAACAGCCTCTGCCTCATGAGCCCTTCCCTGTGAAGTAGTCTGCTCCCCCGGCTTCACAGCCCGTATATCTAACGCCTCCATCTCCTCTACCCATGAAATCTTACCCCTACCCTGTCTGAACGGTATGATGGCCCCCGCTCGGACAGGAGATAGGTGAAGGTCGGAGTCTGCCGGAGTAAAGAATGGGATCTCTGAAATGGAAGCGACCTCCAAACCCACTCTGACCGACCCCACTCCTAACCGGCAAACAACTCCCACGATCTCCAAAGAGGATCCGAGACGTGCACCAATACTGCAACACGCTCTAAAGATCCCTCTCCAAAGGAGTCTAGGTAGGTAACTATGTAGCTGCCAATGTCGCCTACCACCGTCTCGATCGACGTCAAAGACCATGCTGATATCGGAATCCCCCGTATGTGTAACCAGCGGAACACTCCCCCGTGTAGAAATCTGTTGCAATCAGGTGAAAAGAAGAAGAACCAGGGACGAAGATCGGCCCTGGTCTCCCTGGAATCTGTCTATCGCACCGGCATCTGCAAATGATAGGAGGAACACACGCTGTCCCAAGTCTGAGATCGTGACAACCTCCAAACCTGTGCCCCACATCTCTGAGAGGAGAGCTCACCGATCAAAATCACGGACCGCCACTGCTAAGATGCAAAACTGAAGGCGCTGCGAGGAGGTGTGGAGTAAGACTCGGCTGCGGGTCGCAGCGGCTGGAAACCGATGCTCACGTGGAATAGTCGATGCTGCCTGTGGCCCAGTAGTCGCTACACGAGGCTCACGGAAGAGATCCGGGGTGGTGAGCGCGTGTCGTCCAAATGCAACTCTGTGGGTTTGCCCCCTCAAGACCGACAAGTGTAAGGCTGAGATCGCCTCCGCGCGTGCTTGCTCCGAGGCTAGGTGAACAAATCCGTAACTCGTCTAGCGATGTCTCCTCGGGATGGTCACCCTCAGTACCTCCCCAAACCTCCTGAAGAGGTTCCTGAGCTCCACAACTGACGGACGGGTCGGTAAATTACCCACGTATGTCGGAAAAGAGGATTTGGAAGCCTCCTCCAAATTCCGGTCCATACCCAAAGTAATTTTTTTGATCCGACCGCCAAAACTCTCACAATCAGCTTGAGCTTCCTCAGCCGAGACCCCTAGGTCGGCTTGAGCCGAAATAGCCGGGTCCACCACCAAACATTTACCCTCTCTAATGTCTCTAAGCCTACGATCCAAAGGGCATTTCGGGTCGGCCAGTGTAGGGCTGGCTAGCTTCGCTGAGTTATTAGGCTCAACCGGTTCAAGCAAACTAGTAAAATTATCCGAGCCACAAACTGAGCTGCGTACCTTGTTTGATGAGCCGGTTGACATGTGTGATAGCATTTGTGCCCTAGTCCAATTGGTATTAGCCTGTAAACGTCTATGTACAAATATCATCGTTTGTGATGTATAAATATAAACGGCTTTATATTACTTATATGTTGAAGTAATATGTTAAGCATGATCTGATTTATGACCACTAAAGTAGTAGAACCATAAATCTGTACGGATCACACTTAACAAGTCCCTGGTCAACCTATGCTTCCTTGAAAGTGACCAGTATGAGGAATGGTTCTTAATGACGTAGTTCTACTTGTCATAAGGATGTGGGATCCTGGAACCATATCATAGATATCATGAGGTGATTGATATCGGACGACCCGCATTGAATAGTGTTTTCATAGATTAAGCCATAAACATATTCAAATGCGATAGCTCGTCACGACGTCCTTAGACCAAGGAGTCTTTGTGATCACTGTGCAATGAACGTACGGCTTTAACTTGCGCCAAACGCTTTCTGTAAAAGGATTGCTATGAAGGGCATGATTGGGTGGCGGAACGGGTTGCATGAGTGACACGAAAGACGGCTAAGGGATTTATCCCTCATACTACGGTATGGGAAAGATATCCGTTAGAAGGCCTCTTGATGGAGACCGAATGAGAGAAAAGCATGGCCATGCAAAATGATACGGGTTATCATTTCTCAGTCATCTCGCATATCAAGTAACAATGATTGATTAAACAAGGGAGACGACTCTATGCCTTGTGATCAATCGGGATATCTAGAGATAAAAGGATGGTGACTTGTACGCACAAAGGTTAAGTCGAATCATCGATCATCATGCACCTTGGGTAATCATAATGTTTTACTAGAGACCACTTATGATGGATCGGGCAAGAGCAATTCTTGCGCCGATCTGCCAACGGTGGCATGAGCCTAGAGGGTCACACACATACAAGACGGATAACTTGAGACAAGGAAACATGGATGTTTCTTAAGGAGAAGTATATGGACAAAACTGGAGGTTTTGTGCCATAGGTTCGGTTTGAGAGAATAATTAGCGAATCGAGAAAAATTGAGTTTTTCGTCGATATCGCGTCGGACTTTGTTTGATAAGTAGCGACAAAAGGGTCGGGAAACTTTTGGACGCGGCATGAGACAACACGGGAGGGCCCATTGGGCTCGGCCCATGAAGCCTCATGGCCGGCCCAATAAGGGCCCAATAAGGCCATATGGCCGGCCCACTTGGTGGGGCCAATGTGGGGGCCACACAACACCATGCTTAGTTGGTAGTTGTGGATTAAGAGGTGAGTGATTTAAGGGGTATGGGTTAAAGCTCCTTTAAGCCCATACCAATCACTTTTAACCCATACTTGTGAGTTGGATGATGAGATATATTGCAAGACATTATTTCATTAATTGATTAAGTCACAAAACTCACAAAAACCTCTCTTTCTCTCTCATTGTGGCCGGCCACCTTGGTGTTCTTCCTCCATCTTGCTCTCTTGTTCTTCATTTAATTGTTCTAGTAGGCAATTAAGTGAAGGATCTTGAAGATCATTCTCTTGGTGTGGACTTGCTTTAGAGAAGAAGATCCGAACGTTCTTCTTTATCGATTCAAACAAGACTTAAAGGTAAATATCTTGTGGAATAGATTTTGCTTTGGGATTTAATGGTTTAAATGTTCTTGGACAAGGTTTGGAGTAGATTATCTTTTATTGCTTCCGCTATCTCGATGACGATCTAGAACGCTCCAAAACCCTACAGTGGTATCAGAGCGTTGGTTACCCTCTTAATCTTTGTCTTGTTGAATTTATTTCGGTTTTGTGATTATTTTCATGCCAAAAGTTGATAACATGATTTTAATGCTTTTTGGGATATTTGCATGAAATATGTTACTTTTGAAAAATATATTAAATTTGGAATTTTTCGGAAATTATTGGATTTGTCGGGTCCGAGAAGAGACTCTCGGGGAGCCGGATCGGAGGTACCGGACGGAGGTCACCGGAGGCCGGGGAGGCCGGCGGTGACCGGGCCCGTCCCCACTCTCGGCCGAGGCCGAGAGTGGCGGCAAGCCGGGTTTGGGCCTTCCAAGGCCCAAACCGGGCCGTGCATGGTTGGGCTCGGCCCAATGGGCCCTCGGCCCATTGGCTTGGCCCAACTTGGTTCGTGTGTGGTGTTTGATCCATTTCACGAACCCACGATCCAATATTTCGAAAACTTTCAAAATTTGATCGGTTTCGATAAACCGTTTTTCGAAAAGGTCTAGTTTCGATAAACCCGACCAAGCAACTTGGCAAAAGAAAAACCGGAATTATTGCATATTATTTGATAACATGTTTGTGTGATAACATGTTGGATGATGTGATGAAATGTATGATGCTTTAGTAGCCCATTAGATTTATCGCTTTCACGGTTTGCATACCGTTAGTGTTAGCGTGTAATTATTCTTTTATTCGAGCCCATAAAGTGTAATTATTTTTTATCCGGTCTACGAACCGAGTATTAATTGTAATTATTACTCAAAGACGAGAAGGATGGAAAATCGAGCACGATGACGGTCTTGGAGGAAGTCCAAGAGCTAGTGGGAGCCCGAATGAGAAAGACGAGAAGATGTGAAGACTCGTAGATTCCTAAGATTAGGATGGGCTATAAAATGCATATTTAACGCTTTATGGTTGCTTGCTTGAATCATTTAAATTAATTGCATGGTTGCATGATTAGTTTATAAGTTTATAAGCGATCACCTCACATGCAAAGATTAAAAACAAACTTTAATTGTTTGCATGTTTAAAGCGTTGTGAACTATCACCACACGGGTTGTGATGGATGAGTTCAAGTTTGAAACGTATTTTGCATGGGTTGCAAATGACGGATTCAAATGAAGATAGTATGTGATACAATTAGAAACATCACAACACGGGTTGTTGGTGACGGATTCGTAATTGTACCAAATACTTTCGAATTATTAAACACAACCAAATTACAAGTTAATTTGAGTCAAGTGAGATGCCACCCTAATTCACACCCATGTAGAAACATTTTATCGGTGTCGTGCGCCTTAGCGGAGCATCGATCGAATGGGTTCTAGATGGGAATGGTAAACTTTGTGGGATGTCGTGCGCCTTAGCGGAGCATCTGCACAAAGTTAACTCGTTAGTGAAAGTTGGTTGACTCAACCACGATTCTTGGCCTGAGGTCGAGCTGGGGCATCGGAAGGGTAAGCCGTGTGTTTTACACATACCCTGACTAAGAGTTACACGGGTTGTAATTGGACGGATGTCCTACCTAAATAAGTCAATTGGAGCGGTGCGCCTTAGCGCACTTCAAATGACGAATAAGGGATCTTGGTTTAAAGATTCTAATTTTAGAATCTAATGGTTGGTGTTTAATTCGGATCTTCGTAAATTTATTCAACTATTCTGATTAAATTTACTTTCTTCGTGTAGAAATGGCTAGTAATTCAACAAATTCGTCTAATTTGTCATTGAGGACTATACTCGAGAAGTGTAAACTCAACGGAACAAATTATCTAGACTGGGACAGAAATTTACGACTTGTATTAAAAATGGAACGCAGGGAGTACGTCCTTGATAAGGCTATCCCTGAGGAGCCAGCTGCCAACGCAACAAGGGTCGTTAAGGATGCGTACCAGAAACACCTTAGCGACTCTATCGACGTTGCGTGTGTCATGCTGGGCTGCATGGAGGCGGACCTCCAAAAGCAGTTTATGGAGCTATCCCATGATCCGTTTGCAATGTTTGCACAGATCAAGGATATGTTCAAGGAGAAAGTACGTATTGAAAAATACACTGTTCTCCGAGAACTCATAGCCTGCAAGATGTCAGCAGGCAGCTCCGTAGGTCCTCACGTCCTACAAATGAAGGGGCATTTTGACCATATGACTAGTATCGGTATGTCTATGGAAAAGGAAATGGCAGCGGATTTTATTCTGCAATCCCTTCCTCATGCATATGGTGGGTTCGTCATGAACTATCACATGCATGATATGGACAAGACCGCGTCGGAGTTGCACAGCATGCTAGTAACTGCCGAGAAGAGCATAAGGGGCAGTTCGTCCAAAAATGTCTTCATGGTCAAGAAGGGACCCAGCTTCAAAGCTGTTGGTGGCAAGGGTAAAGGCCCAAGACACCTGGCAGGGAAGAACAGACGACCATTTATTCCTAGACCTCACATGCCCGTACAAGGCAAAGGGAAGGCAAAGGAGTCGGTCTGTTTCTATTGTCAAAAGCCTGGTCATTGGAAGAAAGACTGTCAGTAGTTGAAGGAGGATCAGAAGAAGGGCGGTGGGGCCGCCACTTCATCAGGTATTCCATTAGAGCTATATCTTTCTACAATAAATACCTGGGTACTAGATACTGGAGCTGAGTCTCATATCTGTGCCGATGTGCAGGTGTTACACAGTAGAAGAGATGGTGGGGAAAGCGAGGTGGACCTAAGAGTTGGGAACAATACCAGAGTTGCCGCAACTGCCGTAGGTTCTGTGAACCTTGCTTTGCCCAGTGGGCTTGTAATTGAACTAAATGATGTTTTTTGCGTACCTGCTTTCAGCAGGAATATTATCTCAATTTCTCTTCTAGAGAAAGAAGGTTATTATTTCAATATTAAAAATGGGTTTTTTGATATTATGCGCAACAACATATATTATGGCAATGCTCACACTGTTGGAGGATTATACATATTGAATATGCAAATCTCGAAATCCAACATGCTCTATAATATAAATGCTAAGAGGTTTAAAACTAATGATTTAGACCAAACTCTAATCTGGCATTGTCGTCTGGGTCACATAAATGAGAAACGCATCTCAGCGCTTCATAAGCGCGGACTTCTAAGTCAATTCGAATTCCAAGCGATTGAAAGATGCGAAGCTTGTTTAATGGGCAAGATGACTAAAGCGCCCTTCACTGGTTTAGGTGAGAGGGCAGGTGACTTATTAGGTCTAATACATTCAGAAGTATGTGGACCAATGAGTACGCATGCCAGAGGTGGTTTAGGCTACTTTATCACATTTACTGACGATTTCAGTAGATATGGTTATGTCTATCTCATGAGACATAAGTCCGAAGCTTTTGATAAATTCAAAGAGTTTAGGACTGAAGTAGAAAACCAACTCGGAAAGAGTATCAAGGCACTCCGTTCTGATCGGGGTGGAGAATACTTATCCGAGGAGTTTCTTAGTTATCTTACTGAAGGTGGAATACTACGTCAGTGGACTCCGCCAGGAACACCGCAACTTAATGGTGTGTCCGAACGGAGGAATCGGACATTGTTAGATATGGTTCGATCAATGTTAAGTCTCACTGATCTCCCGATCTCCTTCTGGGGTTATGCTCTGCAAACGGCCGCTTTCATAATAAACAGGGCTCCGTCGAAAGAAGTGGAAGGGACATCATTTGAAAAATGGTACGGGAAGGAACCCGTTTTGTCCTTCCTTAAAATCTGGGGTTGCGAGGCTTATGTTAAAAGGTTGCTTGCAACCAAGCTCGAACCAAGATCAGATAAATGCACTTTCGTCGGATATCCAAAAGAAACAAAAGGATACTACTTCTATAAGCCGAGCGAAAATAAAGTTTTTGTCGCTCGAGGTGGGACGTTCTTGGAAAAAGAGTTCATTTCCAAGACAGTCAGTGGGAGGGCTATTCATCTAGATGAAGTTCTAGATGAGATGGTCACTCGGGAACCACGAGAGGACCCACTAGAAGAGGTAGAGCCAGAAGTGGTCATTGAGCAAGAACCAATAGCTGCAGTTAATGAGGACGGTCCGAGGCGCTCTGAAAGGATAAGTCATGCACCTGTCAGATACGGGTTCTTAGTAACTGAAGGTGATGGTTTAGTACTAGTGGACAATGATCCAGCTACCTTTCGAGAGGCTTTGGACGGAACCGACTCTGAGAAATGGCTGGACGCCATGAGGGAAGAAATGCAATCCATGTCAGATAATCAAGTGTGGGACTTGGTAGATCATACCCCTGATGTTAAGGTCATAGGGTGTAAATGGATCTTTAAAATAAAGATTGACATGGATGGCAAACCTCAGACCTATAAAGCGAGACTGGTAGCAAAAGGTTATAGACAAATCCACGGAATTGACTATGAAGAGACCTTTTCTCCAGTAGCTATGGTCAAATCTATCCGCATTCTTCTTGCCATAGCAGCGTATCACAACTATGAGATATGGCAAATGGATGTCAAAACCGCCTTCCTCAACGGGAGGTTAGCTGAGGACGTTTATATGTCTCAGCCTGAGGGTTTTGAGGATCCAAAGAATAAGGGAATGATTTGCAAGTTGCTCAAATCAATCTATGGTTTGAAGCAAGCATCTCGGAGTTGGAATCAGCGTTTTGATGAAGTAGTAAAACAGTTTGGCTTCGTCAAGAACGATGATGAACCCTGTGTGTATAAAAAGGCAAGTGGGAGCAATATAATCTTTTTAGTGCTTTATGTTGATGACATACTGCTCATTGGTAACGACGTCCCCACCTTGCTCTTAACGAAGACTTGGTTAGGTGAGTGTTTCTCAATGAAGGACTTAGGCGAGGCCTCTTACATCTTGGGAATCAAGATATATAGAGACCGTGCCAAGCGGGTCTTGGGCTTAAGTCAAAGCACTTATATAGACAAGGTGTTGAGACGATTCTCAACGCAAGATTCAAAGAAAGGATTGCTGCCCATGCGTCATGGCATAAAGCTTAGCAAGAAGCAGGGTGCTGAGACACCTGCAGAGCTAGCAAGAATGAATGAGATCCCATATGCTTCGGCTATAGGGTCCATAATGTATGCCATGATATGCACGAGACCGGATGTCTCGTTTGCCCTAAGCTGTACCAGTAGACATCAATCCAAACCCGGTGAGGCACACTGGATTGCTGTCAAGGCGATTCTCAAATATTTGAGAAAAACCAAGGACGCTTTTCTTGTATACGGGGGCAGAAATGATGATCTCGTCGTCAAAGGATATGTCGACGCTAGTTTTCAGACAGACCCCGATGACTTTAAGAGTCAGTTGGGATATGTGTTTATGTTGAACGGTGGAGCATTCAGCTGGAAAAGCAAGAAGCAGGATACCATTGCCGACTCTACAACGGAAGCTGAGTACATTGCCGCATGTGAGGCGGCAAAAGAGGCTGTATGGATCAGGAGTTTCATGGCTGGGTTAGGTGTAATTAAAAACCCGTCTAACCCAGTAGACTTATATTGTGACAACACCGGGGCTATTGCGCAAGCTAAAGAACCCAGGGCACATAACAGATCCAAACATGTACTCAGAAAGTATCACATCATCCGCGACATAATTGCTAGAGGTGACGTGAAGATCCAATACGTTGCAACTGATGATAACACAGCCGACCCATTGACCAAGGCTCTTCCTCAAGATAAACATGAAAAACATGTTAGGTCAATGGGTATAGACTGGGACTTAGATTGGAGCTAAGGGCAAGTGGGAGATTGATAGCATTTGTGCCCTAGTCCAATTGGTATTAGCCTGTAAACGTCTATGTACAAATATCATCGTTTGTGATGTATAAATATAAACGGCTTTATATTACTTATATGTTGAAGTAATATGTTAAGCATGATCTGATTTATGACCACTAAAGTAGTAGAACCATAAATCTGTACGGATCACACTTAACAAGTCCCTGGTCAACCTATGCTTCCTTGAAAGTGACCAGTATGAGGAATGGTTCTTAATGACGTAGTTCTACTTGTCATAAGGATGTGGGATCCTGGAACCATATCATAGATATCATGAGGTGATTGATATCGGACGACCCGCATTGAATAGTGTTTTCATAGATTAAGCCATAAACATATTCAAATGCGATAGCTCGTCACGACGTCCTTAGACCAAGGAGTCTTTGTGATCACTGTGCAATGAACGTACGGCTTTAACTTGCGCCAAACGCTTTCTGTAAAAGGATTGCTATGAAGGGCATGATTGGGTGGCGGAACGGGTTGCATGAGTGACACGAAAGACGGCTAAGGGATTTATCCCTCATACTACGGTATGGGAAAGATATCCGTTAGAAGGCCTCTTGATGGAGACCGAATGAGAGAAAAGCATGGCCATGCAAAATGATACGGGTTATCATTTCTCAGTCATCTCGCATATCAAGTAACAATGATTGATTAAACAAGGGAGACGACTCTATGCCTTGTGATCAATCGGGATATCTAGAGATAAAAGGATGGTGACTTGTACGCACAAAGGTTAAGTCGAATCATCGATCATCATGCACCTTGGGTAATCATAATGTTTTACTAGAGACCACTTATGATGGATCGGGCAAGAGCAATTCTTGCGCCGATCTGCCAACGGTGGCATGAGCCTAGAGGGTCACACACATACAAGACGGATAACTTGAGACAAGGAAACATGGATGTTTCTTAAGGAGAAGTATATGGACAAAACTGGAGGTTTTGTGCCATAGGTTCGGTTTGAGAGAATAATTAGCGAATCGAGAAAAATTGAGTTTTTCGTCGATATCGCGTCGGACTTTGTTTGATAAGTAGCGACAAAAGGGTCGGGAAACTTTTGGACGCGGCATGAGACAACACGGGAGGGCCCATTGGGCTCGGCCCATGAAGCCTCATGGCCGGCCCAATAAGGGCCCAATAAGGCCATATGGCCGGCCCACTTGGTGGGGCCAATGTGGGGGCCACACAACACCATGCTTAGTTGGTAGTTGTGGATTAAGAGGTGAGTGATTTAAGGGGTATGGGTTAAAGCTCCTTTAAGCCCATACCAATCACTTTTAACCCATACTTGTGAGTTGGATGATGAGATATATTGCAAGACATTATTTCATTAATTGATTAAGTCACAAAACTCACAAAAACCTCTCTTTCTCTCTCATTGTGGCCGGCCACCTTGGTGTTCTTCCTCCATCTTGCTCTCTTGTTCTTCATTTAATTGTTCTAGTAGGCAATTAAGTGAAGGATCTTGAAGATCATTCTCTTGGTGTGGACTTGCTTTAGAGAAGAAGATCCGAACGTTCTTCTTTATCGATTCAAACAAGACTTAAAGGTAAATATCTTGTGGAATAGATTTTGCTTTGGGATTTAATGGTTTAAATGTTCTTGGACAAGGTTTGGAGTAGATTATCTTTTATTGCTTCCGCTATCTCGATGACGATCTAGAACGCTCCAAAACCCTACAATGTGTTGTAAAGTGGGTCCCGAATAGCATGAACCGGAATTAACCGGTGTTGGAACCGGGCTTCGAAGACGCGATCCCGCTGGAACCGTGATCGTCGTCTGTCCGAGGGGTATTTGGCCGCTGGTGGTTGAGCGGGTCGGTGCGAGGTGCGTCGTTCCTGGGTCGGGACACTTCGGCATTCCACCCTCCGTGGCTATGACGACCAAAATGGCGTGAGCTCTAGCTCCCTGGTCCGAGCTCTGATCGACCTGGAATTGGAGGCGTTAGAAAGATAATTCAAAAGGATACAACTTTTGTGAAATACATATTGCCCAAAATAGCGCTGGTTTGGGAGCCTAAGGATCTGTTTTTGGACAGATTCAAGGTAAAACCCGAAAACTCGAATTCCTAAGAATCTAACAAGGTAGTCAATCTTGTTCAGGTTCGGGGCTGTTTATAGGTTGCTTCCGCTGCCATGAACCGGATTTGGATGCCTGGATCCCAACAGATGAATGTACTGATGAACGGCTAAACAAAGCATATTGCGTCCTCTACACCAAATGGATTGAGGAGTCCCATATTCTAGACAAACATGCTGCTCAAATTATCACTCTCACTAATGATAATTCTAGACTGGTGGAGACCATTGTTGAGCTAAAACGTGAAGTCACCTGACTGAATGGGGAAATAAATCAGATGACTAAATAAATTAAGATGATGAATCCGAGCACATAAAGTCTTGACAAAATTTTCTCAATAGGAGAGCAGGCCAGAGACACGAAGGGATTTGGCTACACACAAAATGCCTCAACATCTCAAACCAAGTTTGTTACACAACAAGTCCCAACTAAAGAGAAAGAACATCTTACGCAACAATATGGGTATGGAACGCCGAAATATGTTATGACATCTTGTGAGACATGTGTACGTCAAATACTAACTGGGGTTCCGCGGCATAATCGACAACCAGCCAGAATACATGTCAATCCACGTTGGATATGTCATTACTGTGGACAGAAAGGCCATATCAGACCTTTCTGCTATCATCTCTACGGAAAGAGACCATTCCCACTTCCATACTCGCAGAGGACAGCACAAAGTCGTTCTTAATCCAATGTCTGGAAACCAAGACGACTAGAATGGAGAGTGAAAGGGAAATCAGACCAGGCCAACACTGCCTATACCTCCATGCGAGCCTCGACTAACTCAGATTGGTAATTTGATAGCAGATGCTCACGACACATGACAGGTACACGTTATTTTCTTACAAACATCAAACAATATACAAATTTTCATGTAACCTTTTGGTGATGGGATAAGAGCTCGCATCATTGGTAAAGGACAACTCAAGCATCCTAGACTGTCTTGCTTAACGGAAGCATTACTTGTCGATGGACTTAAAGCAAACCTTGTAAGCATAAGCCAGCTATGTGATTTGGATTTACATGTTAAGTTCACGCGAGAAAATTGCGTGGTGAGGAATGAAGAACAGTATGAGGTCATGCGAGGGGAAAGATCACATGATAACTGCTACCTCTGGTCTCCAGACACAAGCACCCAAAGCTCCAAATGCCTAATCACCAAGGCCGAAGAAACCAAACTATGACATCGGAAACTCGGGTATTTAAATATCTGTAGCATGCAAAAGGCCATCTCTGAAAAAGGCCATCATTGGGGTCCCAAACTTGAAAATTGTAGAAGGAAAAATTTGTGGAGAATGTCAAATAGGTAAACAAAAAAAGATGTCGCCCAAGAAGGTGCAACATGTTACCACTACACGGGTTTTGGAACTTCTACGTGTAGACCTCATGGGACCTATGCAGGTTGAGAGTGTAGGAGGAAAACGACATGTGTTTGTTTGTGTTGATGACCACTCAAGGTACACATGGGTTGATTTCGTTCGAGAGAAATCAGATACATTCTCTATCTTCAAAACACTGTGCTTTCGGGTTCAACGTGAAGATGGGGACATAATCGGGAAAATAGTCCGTCTACGAAGTGATCATGGGAAGGAATTCAAAAACAGCAGGTTTGCTGAATATTGCAACTCAGAAGGAATAACCCATGAGTTCTCGGCCCCGATTACACCTCAACAGAACGGGATTGTCGAATGCAAGAACCGGACATTGCAAGAAATGGCTAGAGTCATGATGTTGGCTCAGAACATCCCTTCTCACTTATGGGCGGAAGCACTTAACACCACATGCCATATTCACAATCGAGTTACACTACGTCCAGGTATATCTGTTACTCATTATGAAATCTGGAGGGGGAGGAAACCAAATGTCAAGTACTTCCATATCTTTGGCTCTGTATGCTATATCTTGGCTGACAGGGAACCTCGCCAGAAATTTGATCCAAAGAGGGACGAAGGCATATTTCTTGGATACTCAAGGACAGTCGGGCATATCGAGTGTACAAAAAATGCACCAATACGATGATGGAGTCAATTAATGTGATCATAAACGACGACTGTAAAGATGTCTCGACAAATATCCCTGAGGAAGATGAAGTACTCCCAGAGGCTGGTCCTAAAGATGTCAGGAAATTTTTTGCTGACGAATCTGGAAACCAGGATGTCAAGAACGATGTAGATGACAAGATGGAAGACATCATTAGCAATAAAGAAACTGCTGAAACCAGACACGGAAATCCATCGAGAAGGATTAGGGCAAACTACCCAACATCCAGAATTATTGGAGACATTGATGGAGACATACGTACACGTCCTAAAAATCCTATCAACCATAAGAAAATGAGTAGGAATTTATACTTTGTCTCAACGATCGAATCCAAGAATGTTAATGAAGCCATTGATGACGAATACTGGGTTAATGACATGCAAGAAGAGCTAGTTAAATTTGAGAAGAATCGGATCTTGGAATTAGTCCCCAAACCAGACAACGTCAATGTAATCGGGACTAAATGGATTTTCAAGAACAAGTCAGACGAGCATGGAAACATGATACGCAACAAGGCCAGATTGGTTGCTAAAGGATGTACCCAAATAGAAGGCTTGGATTTCCATGATAAATTTGCACCAGTGACTAGACTTGAAGCAATCAGACTCCTACTTAGGATCGCATGTCATCTAAAATTCAAGTTGTTTCAAATGGACGTGAAGAGTGCATTACCGAATGAATATCTTAATGAGGAAGTCTATGTTGCACAGCCTAAAGGGTTTGTGGATCCACATTCATCCAACCACGTGTACAAACTCTGAAAGGCTCTCTATGGGCTGAAACATGAACCTAGAGCATAGTATGAACGCTTAACGAGCTTTCTAATACAGAGTGGCTATACTAGATGGGGAGTTGACGAAACCTTATTTGTGAAGAATGAGGATGGAAAACTGATGATCACTCAGATATATGTCGATGACATTGTCTTCGGAGGAATGTCAACAAAAATGGTAGAGCATTTTGTTCAACAAATGCAATTAGAGTTTCAAATGAGTATGGTAGGTGAACTGTGTTTCTTTCTGTGATTTCAAATCAAGCATATGGACAACAACATCTTAATCTCACAGAGCAAGTACTCAAAGAATATTGTGAAAAAAAATTGGGTTGGAAAAAACTTCACATGAGCGAACTCCTGTTGCTACACATGTCAAACTTACAAAGGATGACTCAGGGGAAGTCGTTGACCAGAGTTTGTATAGAAGCATCATTGGGAGTCTCCATTACCTCACTGCGAGTCGACCAGATATAGCTTACTCTGTGGGCATGTGTGCACGATATCAAGCTAACCCCAAGGTAAATCATTTAACTCAGGCCAAACAAATCATAAGATACATCTCGGGCACTACCAATTTAGGCCTTATGTACACTTTCGATACATCATCCACCCTTGTCGGATACTATGGTGTAGACTGGGCTGGAAGCAGTACGGACATAAGAAGCACATTTGGGGGCTACTTCTACCTAGGTAATAACCTCATTTCATGATTCAGCATAAAACAAAATTGTGTAGCTCTATCGACTGCTGGATCGGAATACATACCTGCTGGGAGCAGTTGAACACAACCACTGTGGATGAAGCAGATGTTAGTCAAGTATAATGTTAAACAGGATGTCATGACATTGTACTGTGAAAATGTCAGCGCTATCAACATCTCGAAAAACCCCGTTCGGCATAGTAAGACCAAGCACATTGATATTAGACACCATTTTATTCGTGAACTAGTCAAAGACAAGAAAATTACACTGGAATATATCCATACAAAGAAACAGATTGTTGACATATTCACAAAGACATTGGATGCAAGCCGATTCGAGAGTCTTAGGTTCTCTCTTGGGATGTGTTCAATTGATCTATAAGCATCAGCAACCGTTTGAGGGGGAGTTTATTTGTTGGTACCTCCTCCAAAACGACAAATTTAATCCCAACAAAATGTTAGGGCCCAAAAGGTCAAAGCCCGTCCACAATTTACAAAGTCTGGTCTAGATACAAATAGTCAGTAGCGCCTCTTTGACAGAAATCGCGCTCATCTTGTGAAGTATGTGTCTCTCCTCTCTAAAAAATGTTACGGCTTCCAAAAGTGTTTCAATCCCACCAGAAAGGAAGGTGAAAACGAGAAGCACCGCGAACAAGAGATCTACTGGCAAAAAATCAATCGGGAAAGGACCGTCTCGAGCGAAGGATGTGGAGGAAGAAGTGTTAGAACACAAAGGAGAAGTTAATCGACACGGGGTACGATTTCTAGGTTTGACGGCAGCCAAGAACGCTGATGGTCAGGCCGGAGGTATTCCTGCTGAATCCCCTCTAGCCACATGTTTCCAAGCTTCAAGAGAAGACCTAGATCAGGGAGTGGGCCATTTTCCATGTCCGACCTGACTGGACCAGTGCGAGAAACTGAGATAAATCGGAATGTTGAAGTCTCTACGACGACAAAAGAAATCTCTGTGCATGTTGACAAAGTTTCACCTAGAAAAGAAGTACATGTCCCTCTCTAGGCTCCAACCTCTCTCGTACCAAAAACTTCTATAAATCCCGCCGGGGAAGAAAATTGTACTTACCCTTCATCTGTGTCAAATACTGAAACTTCTAGAAATAACGATCTTCTAGAATCGCTCTTAGAAAACCTTGACCCTCCTTAAGAAGAAGTTGTTGAGAAACTAATGGGTAAGGAAAAGGAGATTGAAGAGAGTGCTAAGAAAGATGTAGAGAAAAATGACTGACGAAGTAGAACCAACCCCAGTTTTTCCAGATAAGGAAGAAGGTGTTGAAGAAGATGTTACTAAAAATGTCACTAGAGGTGATCTTGGTCAAGCAATAGATGATGATGTAGTGGTTGATGGAACCAATGATAAAGATGGTTCAAAGGATGGTTTAAATAACATAACTGTGGAAGATGAGAAGACTGGTGATATGGAGACCAGTGATAAAACAAGTTTTGAGGAAGATGTTGCAAAAGTTGCTGCAACTGTAGTCACCGAGGATGTTGCTGCAAAGGTTGTTCAGGATGTCTTAACATCCTTGAAAAGTACAATTAATGAGGAAGTAAGTCTCGCTGCAATGATGGAAGAAGAAAAGAAGAAAAGGAAAAATAGGTCGGAGACATCACAAAAGGCTAAAAATCCGAGTAAAAGGAAGAAGGTGAGCAGCCAAGAACCAGAGAAGAATAGCAAGGGGAAGAAGCCCGTGCAATCCACATGGAAGCTCATAGATGAAGATAGTGAGGAGAAAGAAAGTGAAGCACATCTCATCAAAGAGGTCAAGTCTGTTGCTGGTCAGAAATTGGCCGATAATGTGCCCATTGTTCCCATCGACAATGTGTTGTTCCATACAATCGAAGGGGCTAACAGATGAAAATTTGTCTACCATCGGACAATCTTTCCAGAAAAGGAATTGTCAACCGAATTCACGGTCTGGAAGTGATAATGGACCTACTGGAGAAGGCTGAACTGATCAAAACGGTGACAAACATAGGTAACCACTATCCCTTTCTGGTTAAAGAGTTTTTGGTAAATCTTCCTATTGCCTTTGATTCTCCTGAAGATCCAGAATATGAAAAGGTGTTTGTTAGAGGAAATTTTTTTAACATGTCCTATTACATTATGAATGCCTACCTGGGGAGAAAGACTGTGCAACCCGATCCTATTCCTCACCTTCATCAAGTTGCTAAGGAGATCACTGGAAACACAAGCAGGGCCTGACCTTCCAAAAGTTCTATAGCTGCCTCGGACTTAACGACAAAGTACCCCGTGCTATACCGCATAGGGTTGGAAAATTGGGAACCCTCTACAAATGGGTCCTTGGTCAAGGCTGAACTGGTAATCCTCATCTGCCAAATAGGTACCGGCTCTACACTTGATTTTGGGAAGTTTGTTTTTGACCATTTTGTGCGGCATACTAGATCATTTGCTATCAAATGCCATGTTGGGTTTACTTCTCTTATCTCTGGTATCCTCCTCTATCAACATCCATCCATCCTGAGGAGTACCGACAAAGTGGGGAAGAAACCCGGAGTCATTGTGATCACCCATAAGTTGTTTGAAGGAAAGCATGCCTTGGATATTGTTGGGAAGAATGTTGAGCAGACAGTCAAGCAGTCGAGACCACTGTCAAGAAGAATTCTAAAGCAACTGGAGCAAGTTCCACTCATACTGCAGACATTGGTCCCATATTTTCTTCCTTCCACAACGATATTACCATGGAGATGACAAGCGAGATGGCCACGATCAACAGGGACATTGCCAACCTGCAGCAAGTGGTCTAGACTTTGGGTGCATGGAAGAAGATTTGTGAGGGAATACTTGCCAAGATGCCTGCTTCTACTGTAAAGGAAGAGGAAGAGGAAGTTAACACCAGTTTTAGTGATGAAGAAGCTTCAAGCAATAATGAGTCTGCTTGATTTAATCTCAAAAACACTGTGTTTATGTTTTGTTTTTTGATGTGATGAATGTGACTCTTAATCGACTCGCGTGTACAAGTTATGTGCTGACTTTTAATTCGGGGCATGCGCCCAGACGATTAGTGACGATACCTTGACTTTAAACATTCTGTGTATGCCTGCTTTATCTCTCCCCTAGTATTTCTTTTGTGCCGAAGACCTTGTCTCTTTTTGAGGAAATTAGGGGGAGACAGAGATGGAAGAAATATAAAGGCTAGAAGTCAAGGCACTAGGAAAGATGTGGAGTGCTTGCCTAAAAATAGCCAAAGGGGGAGATTGTTGTTACATGATTGGTTGGCTTATTTTTATGCACTAGGAAAGATGTCGAGCATCTGATCAACCAAGATGGTCACAACATCTTGCTCGACATCTTGTGTGTCGCAGTATTAAAAAGTTTTCTTACTATGAAGACCGGCTGCGATTGAGAATCTAGAAGATTTCCAGCTGTATTCAAGACGTTTGGAAAGTCTTGATTGTGTTATGATTCTGGAAAGATGCATGCCGTGATAGAGACTCTGAAAAGATATTCGGCAATAAATAATTGGGAGACCTAAATCGATTATGTTAAGGAAACCCTGATGCGTTCCAGACAAATTGCAGCTGCTATAAAAGCTGAGGCTCCATCCTTAGCAGCGTTGGCTTCTTTGGTGAACATACAGAATTCTTAGACGTGAAGGTTTGGCGGGCTGAGAGGCTGTGTGTTCCAAGAAGAACATTGCGAATAACTACAATAGTTCAAGAGATCTAAAGTAAGTGATTGAGGGTTTTCTTTGTATGTGTGATTGAAGATTCGAGCAGGGTGAGTGATCGTTGAGTGGAATCAAAACGGGGTCTTGGATTTAGGGGGGGTCCTTGAGATAGGTTTGCACTTGTAATAGTAGCATAGGGTATTGATCTGTGTGATGATCATTAATACTTGCATGTTTTGACTGATTACATTATAGTGAAACCTTTCCACAGGCAAAGTGCCCTGGAAGTAGGTGAGGTTGCATCGAACTGGGTAAACATATCATGTGTCGTTATTTACTGCTTTTTTATTTTATTTTAATTATTCATATCTACTCACTGACAAGTTGTCAAGAACATTGTCTGGATATTGTGCGTGACATCTTGTCCTGATCAACTAATCAGAATTTCAAAAATGTTGAAAATATGATTTTTTTAAAAATATTTTTGTCGTCCAAAAATTCATTAAGGAATAGTCAAAGACGGTTAAGAGCTTTCAAGTTTGGTAACAACATAATGATGAAAAACCGCCCCAACAGAAATGATTGTTCACGATAGGAAGGTAAAAGTTTGATATTAAAAAACATGAAACTGAGGAAAGAAAGGGAAGGGGAGGAAGAAAATGTGGGATTGGTGTCATGAGCCGCGTAAGTAAGATGAATTCACACGTAGTTCCGATTTTACGGTTACATGACGGTTCTAGCATTACAAAACCTCAACCAGACATAATTATATCGGTTTTCTTCAAATTAAAATCTTAACCACACCAATTATCCACGGTGCGTGGTTTGGTCGGTTTTACGGTCAGTGCGATTTCTCGTTAATTATGAGCACCCCGAATTTACGGTGTCAATTTTAAAATATAAAAATACAAATGATAGACTAATAAAATTGTCAATCGTTCAGCTGACATGTGAATATTTTATTATGCCTAATGTTGGTTCGAGTATTAATTACTATTTGATCGTATTACAAACTATACATTATATTCTATATTTATGTGCATTCCAATGTAATGCTTTGCATTTGATGTATTATTGGTTCTTACTCGTTCTTGCATTCAATACATCTTTTACATTAAATATACACACTAATTAATCATTCAGTTGTGAAAAAGAGTTTTAATTGAGTTATATTTGTTATGAATAGGTGAATATATATCATACAAGGATTGTGCAATTATTGTTTTTTTTTGGGTGTTGTGTTTTAAGTTCATTTTATATAATAAAACAAAATCTTGCGATTTAAAACTTAAAATTATAAATAAATTTACACTCATTTTTTTACGAAAAGCGTGCGTGTCTACACTAGTTTATTTATAACATAATTGTGAATGTGTTTGGATAGAATATGTTTGTTATCGCTACATCAATGGCTTTTTCATCCATCATAATTTCCTCAAATGTGTTTACATATTTTATGTTTGGCACATTAATAGTACACTGCCGTTTATAAAATGTGTTCAAGTATCTTCTATTTGGTATATATATAAGCAATATAATGTTCGTCATTTTGTTATATATATTGCCTATTCAACAATCACATTTCTTCGGTTTGTTGGTAATTAACTACATTTCCCTTTTGCAACATATAAATGTGTTTATGTTCATTACATTATTAATTACTTCTTCTATCTTCACAATTTCTTTTTACAGCACGAACATAAAATGGTTCTTTTTATAACATGAACACAAAATGGTTTTTTTAAATTTCATTTATTACTTTCTAGTTAGGGATTGCGTAGGTTATGTTTAAATTTCAATAAATAAATAAATTTCTAAATTTACATTACTTTTCTAATAAGGAATGGCATGATTTAACTTCAATATGTCATAAGAGCATAGATAGCAGTATTCCAATTTTCACATTTTGTAGTGCAAAATAAATGTATCTGGAAGTCTAGTTTAGGAGTGAGTGCGGGCCAGGCACACTTGGACTCATCCCAAGTTTATGGAATGTATAAGGGTTGTTCGATTTTCAATTTTAAGAACCGGAACAAGAATCGATTAATGTGAAAATGACGATTCTAACCTATATGTGTTCATGTTTATTGGATTCAAAAATAGGGATAATTCCAGATGACTACATTTGTATATGTCATATTATTACTTGATTACATTTAGAATTTTTCATGTCAGGGTGAATACCGAAGAGTTTTATTTTTCTCACTGTTACTCATTTCGTCTATATCGGTTAGTTTTTAACATTTTTAACGTGTGAAAAAACTAAAATACCCTTGAGAGGTAAATAATTTTTTTAATTGAATAAAAAGACTAAAATACCCTTCACTATTCATTTAATTTTCAAAAAAATACAACTCTCTCTCTCTCTCTCTTCTCCCCCTCCGTCGCCACCTCCTCCACCACCATCCCCTCCCCGCCCCCCTCCACCACCACTCGGCGAGCCTCCGGCCGACTTTCGGCAAGGATCCAATGGTGGTGGAGGGGGCGGGGAGGGGATTGTGGTGGAGGAGATGGAGGTGGTGGCAGTGTGGAGGAGATGGAGGAAGTGGCGGCGGAGGGGGAGGAGATGGTGGTGGTGGTGGTGGAGGGGATGGGATGGGGGTGGAAGAGATGGAGGTGGTGGTGGTGGAGGATATGGAGGAGGTGGCGACAGTGGGGGAGGAGATGATGGTGGTGGTGGTGGTAGATGAGGCAAGGAGGGGATGGTGGTGGAGGAGATGGAGGTGGTGATGGAGGAGATCGAAGGCATTTTAGTATTTTCATTCATTTTAAAAATAATTATTTACCTCGGAATGGTATTTTATTCTTTTCACACTTTAAAAATGTTAAAAACTAACAGAAATGGACGGAATGAGTAATTGTGAGAAAAATGAAACTTTTGAGTATTAACCCTGACACAAAAATTTTTAGTTGTATTCATGTGATAATGTGAAATATCCAAATGTAGTCATACGAAATTATCTTTAAAAAATATTAGCACATACCACCCACATGGTGGACAACTTAGTGCATAAGTGGGTTAACAAACTTTCTGTGTCAACTCTTTACTTCAACATTACATATATTCCACGTCCAACAGACTCTTTTGCGTCTCTAGTATTATCCTGGTTTTCTTGACATTTTGCGTCTATTTTATTTCCTTTTCACTTCTCAACATTGTAACTTGACCTCTTTTGTTTGATATCTCTCCGTAATGCAAGGTAGATATCCCATACCCCTCTTGTTACATGGTCATTTGGCTCATTGCTCTCTTCATGTCATATATCTTCTCCTTCATTCACATATATTTTTCTTGTTACACATTCCACATTTATTGCATTTCCGCATCCATGAATTGATTATTTTAAACAATTATGTCTTCCATGCTCGGTTTCTTATCTTAAGGAGGAGCTTGATATTCATTTTTACATGTTTGGTTTTCTTATTGAGGAAGAAAGACATAAGCATTGTAATTGAAATGAGAAGTATTACAATGATTATAATTTTTATAAGTGGCGATTGTTGGGGATTGATATGATCATATAAGCGTAGCGGAAGCATTAAAAATCAAAACTTTATATCATTCCAAATATGGATCGACTTGCATTTGAACTAGAAATAATGTAGGAGAAGAAGCATGGCAAGAGGGTAGAGATTTCGAAATTCCTATCTCTCTAGCAAGATGATGAACAAGAAGGTGTAGAGAATCAAGAGGATCATCTCCAAGCTATCCCCGCAAGGCTAGCACTCCATATGTAATCCACACGAGTTATGAGGTATGTAATACCGATCTCTAAATGCTTACTAGAACAAGTTGGAGATTCCCGAGAAATTTTGGCAGAGGGTCCCTAAGGTTTCAAGATGTCCAAACTAAGAGGGGAGAGCCTCTATTAATAAGGAATGAGAGGCTCTAAGCGTCTTTCTAGCATTTGGGAAAAATTACTAGAAAGTCCCCAAAAGAAGGAGGGACCACACCCCAAAAGAAGGGGGGACACACCCCAAAGGGGGGGGGGGGGGACCACACCCATGGAAGGCTCCCTCATAAGAGAGGGAACCCTAGGGTTGTGGTTTCGGCCCTAATGGGTCGGACTTGCCCTTTTGGCCCTTGGCACATTTTCCTTGGGACCGTGGCCCAAAATCCAATTTTGGCCACAACCAAGGCCTCCATTTTCCCCTCCTTTTCCTTTTTTTATAATTGCCTCGGGTTCTAACCCATTGTGTATGACCCTATAAGCTCATGTTGAAGGAATTTTTGAGGGTTCCAATCAATTAATTTCATGCCCATACGAGAAATTAACCTCAAAGTTCCATATTTAATAAGGATCTTTCATGATCATGAATTAATCATGAGATGTAGGCTAGAATAAAATTTATAGATTTACCTTGATTCGAAATCCCTTTGTCACTAAACAAGATTCAGTGACCTCTAAAGAACGTCCACACAGGAAGAGCAATCCGAAGATACTCACCACGATCCTTACTAGAAGATCAAAGCAAGCAAAACGGGAAGGAGATAGGGAGAGGGGCCGGTCGGCCAAGAGAGAGAGAGAGAGAAAGAGAGATTAGGGTTTTGGAAAATTTTTCCTTATTTCTTAAAATCAGAAAATTTCCCTTTTATAACTATTTTTAGGCAATAATTAATTAAAGGTCTTAATGGGCTTAAAGCCAAAAGCTTTTAATTAATTAATGTAGAGAAGCCCATTCTGGCTTAGCCCAATCTGGCTAGGCCCTGTTTTGCTAAATTAATTAAATCTATTTATTTAGATTATAATTAATTGGTCCAGCTAAACCGTTCTTGATTTCCGGTTTAATCCTAAACCAAAATCGGTCTAATCCAGTTTAATCCAAAACCGGATTTTGTCTCTCTCATGATTCCTCTATATGATTCCATCCGTTTTACTCAACCTTTAGTGTGTGACCCTCTAGGCTCACGACACATTGACGGATTGGTAAAATTACCATTTTACCCTTTCCATCATGAGTGGCCTCTAGCAAGACATCATGATTACCCAACGCTTGTGATTATCGAGATTTTGACTTAACCTTGTCGTACATGAATCTATCCTTTTATCCTCTTGATATCTTTGACAACCACGAGGCATAGACAAGTCATCCTCGTTCAATTGTCCTCTTTCTTGATCTGAGTTAACTGAATTGTAACTGATACTCCGTCTCAACTGCATGGCCATGCTATTGTATTTCAGTTGTACTCATCAAGTGTCCTAAACGGATATCTGCTCATACGTCCGTATGAGGGATAAATCCTTCAGTCAACTCATGTAACTCGTGATCGAGCCAATCACAGTCACTATTGTAACCCTTTTACAGGAGACGTTAGACTGAGTCAAACTCGTCACTCATTACATAGTAACCTCAATGATCCTTCCGTCTAAGGATGTGCTTTCATATGCCGACATATGAGTATGTTCATGACTGTGTCTATGTAACATACTCATGATCGGGTCGTCCTATATCACCCCTGTCTGGTGATACTATGACCTAACTCTGCCCCCCTTCTGGCCATGATCAGTAGAGCGTGATCATTTAGAGTTAGCCTCACACCGATCGCTTGTTATGAAGCTATTCTGATCGGGGACTGCTTATGTAAGATTTTATCTGATCTGTAGATCTACTATTATGTGTTGACACATCAATGATACAAATAAAATCATACTTAAGATATTACTACAACACTTAGTAATATGAATGCCGATTTTATTTCAACTAATAATCTTATTACATGAGTAGATTGAAAATACATTGTGCTAGGACACCAAATCCCAACACATGTCCCGTTGGTAGATTGGCCTGAAGTCCAACTTCACCCATCCATCATAAGTGGTCTCTAGTACGATATTGTGATTACCCAACGTACATGATGATCGACGACCCGACTTAACCTTATGTCGTCTATAACACTATCCCTTTGTCACAGATATCCAAATTGATCATTAGGCATAGAGTCGTCATCCTTATATAATCAATGACTGTTCCTTGATCTCCGCGATGACTGAGAACCGATACCCAATATAAATAGCATGGCCATGCATTTCCCCTCAGTCCATCTCATCAAGTTGCCTGAACGGATACCATTCTCATACCATCACATGAGGGACAAATCCTTCGGTTGTCCTTTGCACTCCTTGTACATTCCCTCCCCGAGCCAATCATATCTGTTATGGCTAACCAGTTACAGACTAGCGTTGGGCGTACGTCAAAATCGGTTGATGACTACATAATTGTGAAAAAGACCCCTCGGTGCTCAGGATACATGTGATACCACGACAACTGAGCATGCTCATGACTAGATCTATGCCACTAACTCAGGTCGGGTCGTTAAATATCATCTCCTAGATGATATCTATGATTTGACTCCGGCAATCCCATTGGCAATGATCAATAGAGCATGAGCATCAAGAGTCCTCCTCATATACTAGTCGCTTCAGAGAAGCTTTCTTGACCAGGGACCTGTTAAGCGTTATCCTTAAAAATGTATAGTTCTACTACCAGTGATGACACACTCGATGATATACATCAGATTACACTTAACTATTATCATAACACAATGATAATATATTTTCGTTTTATTTATTGCAACGACGATAGAATATTTGCACATAAACTGTATATTGGGTTAGGGCACATTTCCAACAGAGATGATTGGGGAGCACGAGCTGATACCAATTTTGTGCCCTAGTCCAATTACTAGTAGTCTATAAATGTCTATGTATATTAATCATCGTTTGTAATAAATAAAATGGGTTTGTATTACTTATGTGTTGAAGTAATATGTTAAGCATAATCTGATTTATGACCACTAAAGTAGTAGAACCATAAATCTGTACGGATCACACTTAACGAGTCCCTGGTCAATATACGCTTCAATCGAAGCGACCAATATGAGGATGGTTCTCAATGATGTAGTTCTGCTTATCATAGAGATGTGGGATCCCAGAATCATATCATAGATATCATGAGGTGATTGATATCGGACGACCCACTTTGAATAATGTTTCATAGATTAAGCCATGAACATATTCAAATGCGATAGCTTGTCACGATATCCTTAGACCAAGGAGTCTTTGTGATCGCTATGCGGTCGACGTACGGCTTTAACTTGCGCCTAACGCTTTCCGTAACAGGATTGCAATAACGGGCATGATTGGGTGGCGGAACGGATTGCATGAGTGACACGAAAGACGGCTAAGGGATTTATCCCTCGTACTACGGTATGGGAAAAATATCTTTTAAGGCCGCTTGATCGAGAGTGACTGAGAGAAAGAGCATGGCCATGCCAGTGATACGGGTTATCAGTTCTCAGCCATCTCACATATCAAGTAACAATGATTGATTAAACAAGAATGACGACTCTATGCCTTGTGATCAATCGGGATGTCTAGAGATAATAGGATAGTGACTTGTACGCACAAGGTTAAATCGAATCATCGATCATCATGCACCTTGGGTAATCATAATGTCTTACTAGAGACCACTTATGATTGATCGGGCAAGAGAGATCTCTTGCGCCGATATGCCAACGGTGGCATGAGCCTGGAGGGTCACACACATACAATATGGATAACTTGAGACAAGAAAACGTTGGCGTTTCTTGAGGAGCAAGTCATGGCTAAAACTGAGGGTTTTAGGCTATGGGTTCGGTTTTGTGAGAATAATTAGCGAATCGAGAAAACTGAGATTTTCGTCGATGTCGCATCGGATTTTGTTTGATAAGTAACGAAAAAAAGGGTCAGATGACTTTTGGACACGGCACGCGACCACATGGGAAAGCCCATTGGGCTCGGCCCATGTGGTCACCGAGGCAGCCCAACAAGGGCCCAAATAAGGCCCAACAAGCCTTCATGGCCGGCCACAATGGTGGGTCCACTTGTGGGGGCCACACACCATGCTTAGTTGGTTTTGTTGATTAAGAGGAGAGTGATTTAAGGGGATTAGGTGATGACTTGCCTTTAACCCATGCTTTCATCATTTGTTACTTTAATGACCCATGCCTTATGAGTTGATGAAGTAGACAAATGAGATAATAATTTCACTCACTGACAATTCTTTCACCTTGGTCGGCCACCTCCTATCTCTCCTCTCCATTTGCTCTCTTGCTCTTCACATATTAGTTCTAGTAGGCTAATTGTGAAGGATCTTAAAGATCATCCTCTTGGTGTGGACTTGCTCTAGAGAAGAAGATCATCTAGTTCTTCTTTCTTCATTCAACAAAGACTAAAAGGTAAATTCTTGTGGAATAGATTTTGTCTTGAGATTTAATGGGTCATGTTCTTGGACAGTTTTTGGAGTTCCTATTGTTTATGCTTCCTCTATCTCGATGATCTTGAACGCTCCAAAACCCTACAGTGGTATCAGAGCGTGGTTAACCCTCTTAATCTTCGTCTTGTTGAACTTGTTTCGGTTTTATGATGATTTGCATGCCATATTTGTTGATAACATGTTTTTATTGCTTTTTGGGTAAATTGCATGAAATATGTTATTTTTGGAAAATATATTGAATTTGAAATTTTTCGGATTTTTATTGGATTTTTCGGGTCCGAGAAGGGACTCTTGGGAGCCGGATTGGAGGTACCGGACGGAGGTCACCGGAGGTCGGGGGAGGCCGGCGGTGACCGGGGCCGTCCCCCTTCTTTGCCGAGGCCGAGAAGGGAGGCAAACTGGGCCGTGGTGTTGGGCTCGGCCAAATAGGCTTCGGCCCATTATGCTTGGGCCCGAATTGGTTCGTTCACGGTGATTTTTTTATCTGTGGCATGAACCCGCGATCCAATATTTCGAAAACTTTCAAATTTGATCAGTTTTAATAAACCGTTTTTCGAAAAGGTCTAGTTTCGATAAACCCGACCAAGCAACTTGGCAAAATTAAAACCGGAATATTGCATATTATTTGATGACATGTTTGTATGATAACATGTTGGATGATGTGATGAGATGTATGATGCATTATTAGCCCATTAGAATTTTATCGCTTTCACGGTTTGCACACCGTTAGTGTTAGCGTGTAATTATTCTTTCATTCGAGCCCTTAAAGTGTAATTATTTTTTTATCCGGTCTACGAGCCGAGTATTAATTTTAAGGGATAATTCCAGATGACTACACCTGGATATGTCACATTATCAGATGGTTACACCTAGAATTTTTCGTGTCAGGGTGAATACCCAAGAATTTCATTTGTCTCACTTTACTCATTCCGTCCAACTCCGTTAGTTTTTAACATTTTTTTACATGTGAAAAGACTAAAATACCCTTCAGATGTAAATAATTGTTTTCAAATCGAATGAAAAGACTAAAATACCCTTCACTATTCATTTAATTTTCAAAAAAATACCACTCATACTCTCTCTCTCTTTCTCTCTCTCTCTCCTCCACCACCGCCACTACCTCCATCACCACCACCACCTCCATCTCCTCCACCACCATTCCCTCCTCCACCACCACCACTATCTCCTCCCCCTCCGTCGCCACCTCCTCCACCACCGCCACCGCCACCACCTCCATCTCTTCCACCTCCTCAATCATCACCACCACCACATCCATCTCCTCTACGCCCTTCCACCGCCACCACCACTATCTCCTCCCCTTCCGTCCCCACCTCATCCATCTCATCCACCACCACCACCGCTACCATCTTCATCTCCTCCACCACCATCCCCTCCACGCCCCTCCACCACCACCACCATCTCCTTCACCACCGTTGGAGCCTTGTCGGAAGTCGGTCGGAGCCTTGCCGAAAGTCGGTCGGAGCTTCGCCGGAAGTCGGCCGGAGGTGGTGATAGAGGGAGAGGAGATGGAGGTGGTAGTGGAGGAGGTGACGACGGAGAGGAAGGAGATGGATGTGATGGTGGTGGAGATGGAGGTGGTGGCGGTGGTGGTGGTGGCGGTGGTGGTGGTGGTGGTGGTGGAGGTGGCGACGGAGAGGGAGGAGATGGTGGTGGTGATGGAGGCCGTGGCAGTGGTGGTGGAGGACATGGAGGAGAGAGAGAGAGAGAGAGAGTGGTATTTTTTTTTAAATTAAATGAATAGTGAAGGGTATTTTAGTCTTTTCATTCAATTTGAAAACAATTATTTACATATGAAGGGTATTTTAGTCTTTTCACATGTAAAAAAATGTTAAAAACTAACTGAGTTGGACGGAATGAGTAAAGTGAGACAAATGAAATTCTTGGGTATTCACCCTGACACGAAAAATTCTAGGTGTAGTCAGCTGATAATGTGACATATCCAGGTGTAGTCATCTGGAATTATCCCTAATTTTAATTGCTACTCAAAGTCGAGAATGATGGAAAATCGAGCACAATGACGGTCTTGGAGGAAGTCCAAGAGCTAGTGGGATCCCGAATGAGAAAGACGAGAAAATGTGATGTCTCGTAGAATCTTAAGGATAGGATGTGCTATTAATGCATATTTAAACACTTTATGATGCTTGCATGAATTATTAGATAATAAATTATATGCTTGCATACTTAGCTTATGAGTTTATAAGCCATCACCTCACATGCAAATATTAAAAACGATTTTAATTGTTTGCATGTTTAAAGCGTTGTGAACCATCATCGCACGGGTTGTGATGGATGAGTTCAATTTGAAACGTGTTTGCACGGGTTGCAAATGACGGCTTCAAAAGAAGATAGTATATGATACAATTAGAAACGTCACAACACGGGTTGTTAATGACGGGTTTGTAATTGTACCAAAATACTTTCGAATTATTAAACACAACCAAATCACAACATAATTTGAGTCATGTGAGGTATCAGAAGGGTTTAGACCAAATCACAACCAAATCACGCTAACTCGACCACGATTCTCGGCCTAAGGTCGAGCTGGGGTATCAGAAGGGTAAGCCGCGTGCTTTTGCACATACCCTGACCAAGAATTACACGGGTTGTAATTGGATGGACGCCCTACCCAAATGGGTCAATTGGAGCGGTGCGCCTTAGCGTACTTCAATTGACAAATCAGGGATCTTGGTTTAAAGATTCTAAACCTTAGAATCGGATGGTTGGTGTTTAATTCGGATCTTCGTAAATTTATTCAACTTTTCTGATTAAATTTACTTTCTTCGTGTAGAAATGGCTAGTAATTGATGAAGCAATATTAAATAGAATAATATTAGGGTTGCTATTAGTTTTCTTTTGAAATAGGGTTGGGTTAGATTTGGATATTACTCTCCTTTTTGGATTAGGTTTTGGGCTATTTAGGATTTTCCTTTTTTATTTAGGTTTAGGTTGAGCTAGTACTATATAAGGAGCCTTTTGGCATCATTGTAGGAACAACTTTTATCATAATAAACTACTTTTCTTTCAAACTTTTGAGTTTGTGCTAAGTTTCTAGATTGAAACTTGTGTGATGATTTTCACCCACGTTTACTCACGCGGACTCGCTGCGTCAGTAATTCAACAAACTCGTCTAATTTGTCATTAAGGGCTATACTTGATAAGTGTAAGCTCAATGGAACAGATAATCTGGACTGGGACAGAAATTTGTGACTTGTGTTAAAGTTGGAACGCATGGAGTACGTCCTAGACAAGGCTATCCTGGTGGAGCCAGCTGCCAACGCAACGAGGGTCGTTAAGGATGCGTACCAGAAACTCCTTAGCGACTCTATCAATGTTGCGTGTGTCATGCTGGGTTGTATGGAGGCGGACCTCCAGAAGTAGTTTATGAAGCTATCCCATGATCCTTTTGCAATGTTTGCACAGATCAAGGATATGTTCAAGAAGAAAGTACGTATTGAAAAATACACTGTTCTCCGAGAACTCATTGCTTGCAAAATGTTAGCAGGCAGCTCCGTAGGTCCACACGTCCTACGCATGAAGGGACATCTCGATGCGTCAGGTGGTATCAGAAGAAGGTTAACTCTCTAATCTGATGGTGGTTAACAGCTGCTCAGGAAACGGTCATGCTTCTGACGAAGATCGGAGTATGGAAGTCTTGCGAACCCGAATTCGGGCTCAAGAGGCGGCAACAAAAACCCTAGAACAGAAAGTTGAGAACATTGATAAGCGCTTTGATGAACTTAGTTGCCAACATAAATAGGGGTGACGATAGGTTACGACCAAAGGAAGAAGGTGCCAACGGCGAACAAATTGGCAGACCTATTATTGTGAAAAATCGCCTTAGGCGACCTGACTATGATGATTGGGAGAAGAAAGATGAAACACTGAATACATGTAGGCACACGAGGCAAGGAAGCGGAAATTATGGAAATCGAGGTTCTAATTTTAATAATCGCGAGTTTCAACTTAAAATGGACATTCCCAACTTCAACGGAAATTTAAGCATTGGGGAGTTCATTGACTGGATCGCAGAGGTCGACCGATTTTTTGAATATATGGAGATCCCTCAAGATAGAAGGGTAAGGTTAGTAGCTTGCAGACTGACGGGGGGAGCTTCTGCCTGGTGGGATAGATTGCAAAATAGGATGAGTCGAGAAGGGAGAGCGCATATTCAAACATGGGACGCAATGAAGTATGTGATGAAAAGAGATTTCCTTCCACCTGATTATGATCAAATCCTATTCCAATAGTACTAACGATGTCACCAAGCCCAGAAGAATGTTCATGAGTATACTGCAGAATTCATGAGACTGGCAGAAAGGAATGACTTAAGGGAAAGTGAGGGACAACAAGTTGCACGATATCTGGATGGGCTGAAACCGCAGATTTGAGATAAAATATGGGTGCACGTTATTCGCGATTTGAATGAAGCTAAGAATATGGCTATTAAGGCTGAATTTATGCTACAAGAATGAAATAACAGGTGGGAATCAAATAGGCGTAACTATGGAGGAGAGGGTTCTCATAAAAGTGTTGCTGACAGGAACAAACCCACTCATGATTTTCCACCACGCACAGAGCGACATGAGGATAAAGTAGTTGGGAAGAACGTGGTGGATTCGAAGGAAACGTTAAGGCCTGCCAACCCATATGCTAAACCAGCTCCTACAAAGTGTTATCGATGTGGTCAACCCGGTCATAGGTCCGACGAATGCCCAAATAGGAGGGCAGTTAACATGGCGGAAAAGACAGAAACTGACGAGGTTTGCTGTGAACCTGATGAAGATGGGGTCGAGTATGAAGAATACGATGAAGATGAAGAAGAGACATATGTGATGTTAACCCCTAAACAAGAGGAGAGCAATCAACGACATCAGTTATTTCGTAGCCGGTGTACAATTAACGACCGTGTTTTCAATTTGATCATAGATAGTGGCAGCTACGAGAACATAATTGGAATAAAGGCAGTAGAGGTGTTGAAGCTACCAGTGGAGAAGCATCCAACTCCATATTTCATTGGGTGGATCAAGGCAGGTGAAAAGATACATGTGACGGAACGTTGTAAGGTTCCTTTCTCCATAGGAAAATACAAGGACGAAGTGTATTGTGATCTTGTGGACATGGATGCCTGTCATCTTTTACTCGGTAGGCCTTGGCAGTATGATGTCGATGCACAACATTCGGGTAAGGAGAACATTTATAGGCTGGAGAAAGGAGGAGTAAAGTTTACATTACTTCCCTTAAAGTCAACTACTCGTCTTAAAATCACTAAACCAGATGAACGGTCTTTCCTCACTATCACACAAACTGGGCGTGAAATAGAAGTTGCCGTGAGAGAGTCCAAAGTTGTCCATGCCTTGATTGTGAAGCAAATTTTATCAGTTGGTGAGGATGAATCGACTAAGATACCATCAATAATTCAACCATTGTTAGAAGAGTTTTATGAGATCTTACCAGACGAGTTGCCTGATGGATTACCTCCAATGAGGGATATCCAACATCACATTGACTTGATTCTTGGAGCAAGCTTACCAAACTTGCCCCACTACAGGATGAACCCAAAAGAGAGTCATATATTGCAAGAAAAGGTCCAAGAGCTACTACAAAAGGGTCAGATTAGAGAAAGCATGAGCCCATGTGCAGTCCCTGCACTATTAACACCTAAGAAGGATGGTAGTTGGAGAATGTGCGTAGACAACAGAGCTATAAATAAAATCACTATTGGGTACAAATTCCCAATTCCGCGGTTAGAGGATATGCTTTTTCAACTGAGTGGAGCCGTAATCTTTACTAAACTGGATTTAAGAAGTGGATACCATCAAATTAGGATAAGGCCCGAAGACGAATGGAAGACAACATTCAAAACTAAGGAATGATTGTACGAATGGTTGGTCATGCCGTTCGGATTGTCTAATGCTCCGAGTACTTTTATGCGAGTGATGAACCAAGTACTAAAACCTTTTTTCGGGAAATTTGTTGTGGTATACTTTGACGATATCCTTATCTATAGTAGATCTGAGAATGATCATCTCGAACATCTGAGAGAGGTGTTATCAGTCTTGCAGAAAAAATAAATTATATGTGAATTTAAAGAAGTGCAGCTTTCTAGCAAGAAAGTTGCTCTTCCCAGGATTTACTGTTAGTAAAGATGGCATACAGGTCGATGATGAGAAGGCAAAGGCAATCAAGGAATGGCCCATGCCAAACACAATTACTGAAATGCGGAGTTTTTTAGGGTTGGCCAGCTTCTATAGAAGATTCATTAAGCATTTCAGTACTATCGCGGCCCCTCTTACAGAATGTCTGAAGACGGGAAGATTTGTACTTGGTGACGAGACTTCAACGAGCTTTGCAATGTTAAAAGAAAAGTTATGTTCTGCCCCGGTCCTAACCTTGCCAGATTTTAACAAACTATTTGAAGTTGATTGTGATGTAAGTGGTGTTGGCATAGGAGTGGGAGTGAAAAGTTGTGCGAATCTCGGCTAAGATGGAGTACATATAATAAAGAATTTTACTCTGTGGTACGAGCCTTGAAGATTTGGGAGCATTATCTAGTAGGAAATGAATTCATGCTTTACTCATATTGTGACGCTCTAAAACACCTGAGTAGTCAAACGAGAATTAGTAAGGATATGCATGCTCGATGGATTCAATTCCTACAAAAATTCCTGTTCAGATTAAAGCACAAAGCAAACATTCAAAATAAAGTAGCAGATGCTTTGAGCAGGAGGGCTAGTCTATTGGTCACATTGAGCCACGAGATTGTAGGGTTTGAATATTTAAAGGAGTTATACGAAAAGGATGAAGACTTCAAAGAGGTTTGGGGAAAATGCATTACACAACAATCATGCACAGATTTTCATATTCACGATGGGTATTTGTTGCGTGAGAATCAACTTTGTATCCCTCAATCTTCCTTAAGGGAAAAGATTATACGCGATTTACATGTTGGAGGATTAGCAGGTCATTTGGGACGAGATAAAACTATTGCATTTGTCGTGGAGAGGTTCTATTGGCCTCATTTGCAGAGAGATGTGAGCAGGTTTGTACAACGTTGTTATGTGTGTCAAACTGCTAAAGGGCACTCGCAAAATACAGGGTTATACACACCCTTACCTATTCCTGATAACATCTGGGAAGACCTATCCATGGATTTTATTTTGGGATTACCACGGACACAAAGAGGCGTTGATTCCATGTTTGTGGTCGTTGACAGATTTTCCAAAATGGCTCACTTTATTCCTTGCAGAAAAGTTGCAGATGCCCAAGGTATAGTCAAATTGTTTTTTAAAGAAGTCGTACGTTTACATGGTGTGCCTAAAACAATTACTTCGGATAGGGATAGTAAGTTCTGATAGGATTTGTGCCCTAGTCCAATTGGTATTAGCCTGTAAACGTCTATGTACAAATATCATCGTTTGTGATGTATAAATATAAACGGCTTTATATTACTTATATGTTGAAGTAATATGTTAAGCATGATCTGATTTATGACCACTAAAGTAGTAGAACCATAAATCTGTACGGATCACACTTAACAAGTCCCTGGTCAACCTATGCTTCCTTGAAAGTGACCAGTATGAGGATGGTTCTTAATGACGTAGTTCTACTTGTCATAAGGATGTGGGATCCTGGAACCATATCATAGATATCATGAGGTGATTGATATCGGACGACCCGCATTGAATAGTGTTTTCATAGATTAAGCCATAAACATATTCAAATGCGATAGCTCGTCACGACGTCCTTAGACCAAGGAGTCTTTGTGATCACTATGCAATGAACGTACGGCTTTAACTTGCGCCAAACGCTTTCTGTAAAAGGATTGCTATGAAGGGCATGATTGGGTGGCGGAACGGGTTGCATGAGTGACACGAAAGACGGCTAAGGGATTTATCCCTCATACTACGGTATGGGAAAGATATCCGTTAGAAGGCCTCTTGATGGAGACCGAATGAGAGAAAAGCATGGCCATGCAAAATGATACGGGTTATCATTTCTCAGTCATCTCGCATATCAAGTAACAATGATTGATTAAACAAGGGAGACGACTCTATGCCTTGTGATCAATCGGGATATCTAGAGATAAAAGGATGGTGACTTGTACGCACAAAGGTTAAGTCGAATCATCGATCATCATGCACCTTGGGTAATCATAATGTTTTACTAGAGACCACTTATGATGGATCGGGCAAGAGCAATTCTTGCGCCGATCTGCCAACGGTGGCATGAGCCTAGAGGGTCACACACATACAGGACGGATAACTTGAGACAAGGAAACATGGATGTTTCTTAAGGAGAAGTATATGGACAAAACTGGAGGTTTTGTGTCATAGGTTCGGTTTGAGAGAATAATTAGCGAATCGAGAAAAATTGAGTTTTTCGTCGATATCGCGTCGGACTTTGTTTGATAAGTAGCGACAAAAAGGTCGGGAAACTTTTGGACGCGGCATGAGACAACACGGGAGGGCCCATTGGGCTCGGCCCATGAAGCCTCATGGCCGGCCCAATAAGGGCCCAATAAGGCCATATGGCCGGCCCACTTGGTGGGGCCAATGTGGGGGCCACACAACACCATGCTTAGTTGGTAGTTGTGGATTAAGAGGTGAGTGATTTAAGGGGTATGGGTTAAAGCTCCTTTAAGCCCATACCAATCACTTTTAACCCATACTTGTGAGTTGGATGATGAGATATATTGCAAGACATTATTTCATTAATTGATTAAGTCACAAAACTCACAAAAACCTCTCTTTCTCTCTCATTTTGGCCGGCCACCTTGGTGTTCTTCCTCCATCTTGCTCTCTTGTTCTTCATTTAATTGTTCTAGTAGGCAATTAAGTGAAGGATCTTGAAGATCATTCTCTTGGTGTGGACTTGCTTTAGAGAAGAAGATCCGAACGTTCTTCTTTATCGATTCAAACAAGACTTAAAGGTAAATATCTTGTGGAATAGATTTTGCTTTGGGATTTAATGGTTTAAATGTTCTTGGACAAGGTTTGGAGTAGATTATCTTTTATTGCTTCCGCTATCTCGATGACGATCTAGAACACTCCAAAACCCTACAAGTTCCTTAGCCATTTTTGGAGAACATTATGGAATTTGGTTGACTCATCCCTTAACTACAGTAGTACTGCCCACCCCCAAACAGACGGGCAGACTGAAGTGACAAATAGGACTATAGGAAACCTGATCCGTAGCATATGTAGCGACAAGCCGAGACAATGGGATGTTGCATTAGCACAGGCGGAATTCGCGTACAATAACGTCGTTCATCGGACAACGGGTCAATCACCCTTCTCCATTGTCTATACTTCGGTTCCTCGTCACGCCTTAGATTTGGTGAGATTGCCTAAAAGTTTGGATAACAATATACCAGCAAAGCACTTAGCGGAACACTGACAAACCACCATTGCAGATGTGGAGAAAAAAATTGAGCAATCTAATGCTAAGTATAAGGAAGCCGTTAACATACATCGCAGGAAACAAGTTTTTGAAGTAGGAGATCAGGTTATGATATTTTTGCGGAAGGAAAGGTTCCCAGCTGGAAAATATAGTAAGTTACAGCCAAAAAAAATTCGGGCCCTATACCATCACAAAAAAGATCAATGACAACGCCAATGTCGTGGGTCTACCAGACAACATGGGAATATCCAAGACATTCAATGTAGCGGATATTTATCTGTATCATTCCAAGGATGTCCCATTAAATCAAAGAAAACTCGAGAACGAGTTTTTTTCACGTGGGGGAGAATGATGAAGCAATATTAAATAGAATAATATTAAGGTGGCTATTAGTTTTCTTTTGAAATAGGGTTGGGTTAGATTTGGATATTAATCTCCTTTTGGATTAGGTTTTGGGCTATTTAGGATTTTCCTTTTTTATTTAGGTTTAGGTTGAGCTAGTACTATATAAGGAGCCTTTTGGCATCATTGTAGGAACAACTTTTATCATAATAAACTACTTTTCTTTCAAACTTTTGAGTTTGTGCTAAATTTCTCGATTGAAACTTGTGTGGTGATTTTCAACCATGTTTACTCACGCGGACTCGCTGCGTCAGTAATTCAACAAACTCGTCTAATTTGTCATTAAGGGCTATACTTGATAAGTGTAAGCTCAATGGAACAGATAATCTGGACTGGGACAGAAATTTGTGACTTGTGTTAAAGTTGGAACGCATGGAGTACGTCCTAGACAAGGCTATCCTGGTGGAGCCAGCTGCCAACGCAACGAGGGTCGTTAGGATGCGTACCAGAAACTCCTTAGCGACTCTATCGATGTTGCGTGTGTCATGCTGGGTTGTATGGAGGCGGACCTCCAGAAGTAGTTTATGAAGCTATCCCATGATCCTTTTGCAATGTTTGCGCAAATCAAGGATATGTTCAAGAAGAAAGTACGTATTGAAAAATACACTGTTCTCCGAGAACTCATTGCTTGCAAAATGTTAGCAGGCAGCTCCGTAGGTCCACACGTCCTACGCATGAAGGGACATCTCGATCATCTAACTAGTCTCGGAATGACTATGGAAAAGGAGATGGCTGCGGATTTTATTTTGCAATCCTTTCCTCATGCATATGGTGGGTTCGTCATGAACTATCACATGCATGACATGGACAAGACCGCATCGGAGTTGCACAGCATGTTAGTGACTGCCGAGAAGAGCATAAGGGGCAGTGCGCCCAAAGGTGTTCTTATGGTGAAGAAGGGATCCGGCTTTAAAGCTGGTGGTGATAAGGGTAAGGGACCAATGCACCTAGCAGGGAAGAACAGGCGACCTTTTATTTCAAAACCTTCCATGCCCATGAAGGGCAAGGGGAAGGTAAAGGAGTCGGTCTGTTTCTACTGCCAAAAGCCTGGTCATTGGAAAAAGGGCTGTCAGCAGCTGAAGGAAGATCAGAAGAAGGGCGGTGGGGCCGCTACTTCGTCAGGTATTCCATTAGAGCTAAATCTTTCTACTATAAATGCTTGGGTACTAGACACTGGAGCTGAGTCTCATGTCTTTGCGGATATGCAGGTACTGCGTAGTAGAAGAGATGTGGGGGAAAATTAGGTGGACCTAAGAGTTGGGAACAACGTGCGTGTTACTGCAACTGCCATGGGTTCGGTTGATCTTGTTTTGCCCAGTGGGCTTGTAATAGAACTCCTTGATGTGTTTTGCGTACCTGCTTTCAGCAGTAATATTGTATCAATATCCCTTCTTGAAAAGGAAGGTTATTATTTTGATATTAAGAACGGGTTTTTTTAATATTATGCGCAATAACATGTTTTATGGAAATACTCACACAGTTGGAGGTTTATACATATTAAATATGCAAAACTCGAGATCCAACATGCTCTATAATTCTTGAAAAGGAAGGTTATTATTTTGATATTAAGAACGGGTTTTTTAATATTATGCGCAATAACATGTTTTATGGAAATAGTCACACAGTTGGAGGTTTATACATATTAAATATGCAAAACTCGAGATCCAACATGCTCTATAATGTTAATGCTAAGAGGTTTAAAGCTTATGATTTAGACCAAACTCTAATATGGCATTGTCGTCTAGGTCACATAAATGAGAAACGCATCTCAGCGCGGACTTCTAAGTCAATTCGAATTCTAAACGATTGAAAGATGCGAGGCTTGTTTAATGGGCAAGATGACTAAAACGCCCTTCAGCGGTATAGGTGAGAGGGCAGGTGATCTATTGGGTCTAATACATTCAGACGTATGTGGACCAATGAGTACACCAGCCAGAGGTGGTTTAGGCTACTTTATCACATTTACTGATGATTTCAGTAGATATGGTTATGTCTATCTCATGAGACATAAGTCCGAAGCTTTTGATAAATTCAAAGAGTTTAGGACTGAAGGAGAAAACCAACTCAGAAAGAGTATTAAGGCACTCTGTTCTGATCGGGGTGATCGGGGTGGAGAATACTTATCCGAAGAGTTTCTTAGTCATCTTACAGAAGTAGAATACTATCTCAGTGGACTCCGCCAGGAACACCACAACTCAATGGTGTGTCCGAGCGAAGGAATCAGACATTGTTGGATATGGTTCGATCGATGTTAAGTCACACTTAATTCATATTCTTGGAAAATGAATTTATTTCCAAGACAGTTAGTGGGAGGACTATTCATCTTGATGAAGTTCTAGATGAGATAGTCGGTCAGGAACCACTAGACGACCCCTTAGAAGAAGTAGAGCTAGAAGTGGTCGTTGAGCAAGAACCAATAGCTACAGTTAATGAGGACGGTCCAAGGCGGTCTGAAAGGACAAGTCATGCACCTATCTGATACGGTTTCCTAGTAACTGGAGGTGATGATTTGGTGTTAGTGGACAATGATCCAGCTACCTTTCGAGAGGCCATGGACGGAACCGACTCTGAGAAATGGGTGGAAGCCATGAGGGAAGAAATGCAATCCATGTCAGATAATCAAGTGTGGGACTTGGTGGATCAAACCCTGGCGTAAAAGTCATTGGGTGTAAATGGATCTTTAAAATAAAGATAGACATGGATGGCAAACCTCAGACCTATAAAGCAAGACTGGTAACAAAAGGTTATAGACAAGTCCACGAAATTGACTATGAGGAAACCTTTTCTCCAGTAGCTATGGTCAAATCTATTCGCATTCTACTTGCCATAGCAGCTTATCATAATTTTGAGATATGGCAAATGGATGTCAAAACCGCTTTCCTTAATGGGAGGTTAGCTGAGGACGTTTATATGTCCCAGCCTGAGGGTTTTGAGGATACAAAGAATAAGGGAAAAATTTGCAAATTGCTCAAATTAATTTATGGTTTGAAGCAAGCATCTCGGAGTTGGAACTAACGTTTTGATGAAGCAGTGAAATAGTTTGGCTTCATCAAGAACGGTGATGAACCTTGCGTGTATAAGAAGGCAGATGAGAGTAAAGTAGTCTTTTTGGTGCTCTATGCCGATGACATATTGCTCATTGGAAACGACGTCCCTACCTTGCTCTTAACAAAGACTTGGTTAGGTGAGTGTTTCGCAATGAAGGACTTAGGCGAGGCTTCTTATATCTTAGGGATCAAGATATATAGAGATCGTGCCAAGCGTGTTGGCATAATTTTTTAGCGCAAAAGTAAGAAGTCGGTGCAACATGTTACATGACATGTGGAGCGATTAGTTACGATCCAGATTAGGAAAGATCTGAAGGTTTCCTATTTAGACGCCGCTTGGAGCGAAAGAAGAAAGACGCCACGAAGACTTGGAGCGCAAGAGAGTGACGTCAACAAGCCAGACGACTTCCAGCTGTCAGTAACACGTCAGCAAAGGCGGCAACTCTGCTTGCCTAATTTATTCAGGAAGTCTGAAACTTCCTATTCCTAATCCGAGAGAGATTAGGAATGTGAGCTGCTATAAAAAGCGTGACGCTTCCCCATTACCTGTCATCCGTTCTTGTTATAAAATTGCAAGATTTCTCAGAGCTCTTAAACCGTGCACCATTGGCATGTTGAGAGGCTGATTAGATTTGCTAGAACGGCTTTGCTCCGATCAATCATCAAGTCGCGAAGATTGAGTGCTTGATCGATTAGGGTTCTTGTGTTCGTGATTGAAGATTCACAAATCCGTCAAAGAAGACTACGACACCAAGCATAGGCGCTTGCTCGAAGGGTGGAATTGAGAGGATCTCAAAGACAGGGGGAGAGGACCTTGGTCGAGGTTGTTCACGGTGAGATCTATAGTAGCTTAGGACAATAGCTTGTGTGATAGGTAGTTGGTGCTTGAAGTTGTACTATTGACTACCTTATAGTGAAAACCTTTCCACTGGCAAAGTGCCCCCAGACGTAGGTGCGGAGTCACCGAACTGGGTAATCATCTCTGGTGTCGTTATTATTGCTTGTTTGTTATTTACCACAGTCTGCAATTTAGGCAAGTAATCGATACACAAGTTACGACTTTGTGTTCGACTTCTTGACTTGGATACGATTCAGAATTTCAAAAGCACCTATATAGACAAAGTGTTGAGAAGATTCTCAATGCATAATTCCAAGAAAGGACTGCTTCCCATGCGTCATGGCATAAAGCTTAGTAAGAATCAATGTGCTGAGACACCTGAAGAGCTAAAAAGAATGAATGAGATCCCATATGCTTCGGCTATAGGGTCCATAATGTATGCCATGATATGCACGACACCGGATGTCTCGTTCGCCCTTAGTTGTACCAGTAGACATCAATCCAAACCCGGTGAGGAACACTGGATTGCGGTCAAGCAATTCTCAAATATTTGAGAAAAACCAAAGACGCTTTTCTTGTATACGGGGGAAGAATTGATGATGATCTAGTCATCAAAGGATATGTTGACGCTAGTTTCCAGACAGACCCTGATGACTTTAAGAGTCAGTTCAGATATGTGTTTACGTTGAACGGTGGAGCATTCAGCTGGAAAAGCAAGAAGCAGGACACCATCGCCGACTCTACAATGGAAGCTGAGTATATTCTGCATCGGAAGCAGCAAAGGAGGCTGTATGGATCAAGAGTTTCATGGCTGGGTTAGGTGTAATTCAAAATCCATCTAACCCAGTAGACTTATATTGTGACAACACCGAGGCCATTGCGCAAGCTAAGGAACCTAGGGCACATGACAGATCCAAGCATGTACTCAGGAAGTATCACATCATCCACGACATAGTTGCTAGAGGTGACGTGAAGATCCACTACGTTGCATCTGATGATAACACAGCCGACCCCTTGATCAAGGCTCTTCCTCAAGCAAAACATGATAAACATGTTAGGTCAATGGGATAGACTGGGACTTAGATTGGAACTAGGGGCAAGTGAGAGATTGATAGCATTTTTGTGCCCTAGTCCAATTGCTAGTAGTCTATAAATGTCTATGTATATTAATCATCGTTTGTAATAAATAAAATGGCTTTGTATTACTTACGTGTTGAAGTAATGTGTTAAGCATGATCTGATTTATGACCACTAAAGTAGTAGAACCATAAATCTGTACGGATCACACTTAACGAGTCCCTGGTCAATATACGCTTCAGTCGAAGCGACCAGTATAAGGACGGTTCTCAATGATGTAGTTCTGCTTATCATAGGGATGTGGGATCCCGGAATCATATCATAGATATCATGAGGTGATTGATATCGGACGACCCGCTCAGAATAGTGTTTGATAGATTAAGCCATTAACATATTCAAATGTGTTAGCTTGTCACGATATCCTTAGACCAAGGAGTCTTTGTGATCGCTATGCGGTCGACGTACGGCTTTAACTTGTGCCTAACGCTTTCTGTAACAGAATTGCAATAACGGGCATGATTGGGTGGCGGAACAGATTGCATGAGTGACACGAAAGACGGCTAAGCGATTTATCCCTCGTACTACGGTATGGGAAAGATATCCGTTAAGGCCGCTTGATCGAGAGTGACTGAGAGAAAGAGCATGGCCATGCCAGTGATACGGGTTATCAGTTCTCAACCATCTCACATATCAAGCAACAATGATTGATTAAACAAGGATGACGACTCTATGCCTTGTGATCTATCGGGATGTCTAGAGATAATAGGATAGTGACTTGTACGCACAAGGTTAAATCGAATCATCGATCATCATGCACCTTGGGTAATCATAATGTCTTACTAGAGACCACTTATGATAGATCGGGCAAGAGAGATCTCTTACGCCGATCTGCCAACGGTGGCATGAGCCTGGAGGGTCACACACATACAATATGGATAACTAGAGACAAGGAAACGTTGGCGTTTCTTGAGGAGCAAGGCATGGCTAAAATTGAGGGTTTTAGGCCATGGGTTCGATTTTGTGAGAATAATTAGCAAATCGAGCAAACTGAGATTTTCGTCGATGTCGCGTCGGACTTTGTTTGATAAGTAATGACAAAAAGGGTCAGATGACTTTTGGACAAGACACGCGACCGCATGGGCGAGCCCATTGGGCTCGACCCATGAGGTCACCGAGCCGGCCCAACAAGGGCCCAAATAAGGCCCAACAAGCCTTCATGGCCGGCCACAATGGTGGGTCCACTTGTGGGGGCCACACACCATGCTTAGTTGGTGTTGTTAATTAAGAGGAGAGTGATTTAAGGGGATTAGGTGATAACTTGCCTTTGACCCATGCTTTCATCATTTGTTACTTTAATGACACATGCCTTATGAGTTGATGAAGTAGACAAATGAGATAATAATTTCACTCACTCACAATTCTGATAGCATTTTTGTGCCCTAGCCCAATTGTTAGTAGTCTACAAATATTTATCATCGTTTGTAATAAATAAAACGGCTTTATATTACTTATGTGTTGAAGTAATATGTTAAGCATGATCTGATTTATGACCACTAAAGTAGTAGAACCATAAATCTGTACGGATCACACTTAACGAGTCCCTGGTCAATATACGCTTTCCGTATTCAAATGTGCTAGCTTGTCACAATGTCCTTATACCAAGGAGTCTTTGTGATCGCTATGCAATGTACGTGCGGCTTTAACTTGCGCCTAACGCTTTCCGTAACAGGATTGCAATAACGGGCATGATTGGGTGGCGGAATGGATTGCATGAGTGACACGAAAGACGACTAAGGGATTTATCCCTCGTACTACGGTATGGGAAAGATATCTGTTAAAGGCCTCTTAATCGAGAGTGACTGAGAAAAATAGCATGGCCATGCCAGTGATACGGGTTATCAGTTCTCAGTCATCTCACATATCAAGTAACAATAATTGATTAAACAAGGATGACGACTTATGCCTTGTGATCAATCGGGATGTCTAGAGATAATAGGATAGTGACTTGTACGCAAAAGGTTAAATCGAATCATCGATCATCATGCACCTTGGGTAATCATAACGTCTTACTAGAGACCACTTATGATGGATCAGACAAGAGAGATCTTTTGCGCCGATCTGCCAACGGTGGCATGAGACTGGAGGGTCACACACATACAAGACCGATAACTTAAGACAAGGAAACCTTAACGTTTCTTGAGCAATACATGGAAAAAATTGAAGGTTTTGGGCCATGGGTTCGGTTTGAGAGAATAATTAGCGAATCGAGAAAACTGAGATTTTTCGTCGATGTCGCGTCGGACTTTGTTTGATAAGTAACGACAAATAGGGTCGGGCAACTTTTGGACACGGCACGAAACCACACAGGCGAGCCCATTGGGCTCGGCCCATAAGGTCACGTGACCGGCCCAACAAGGGCCCATTTTGGGCCCAATAAGCCCAACATGGCCGGCCACCTTGGTGGGGCCACACACACCATGATTAGTTGGTGATTGTTGATTAAGAGGTGAGTGATTTAAGGGGTATGGGTTATGACACCCTTTAAGCCCATGCTTTCGCCTTATAGACCCATGCTTATGAGTTGATGAAGTAGAGAAATATCTACGGGATTAATTCACTCACTCACACTCTCATCCTCACTTTCTCTCTCCCACGCCCTCCTCTCTCTTCTCTTTGCTCTCTTGTTCTTCACACATAAGTTCTAGTAGGATTTTTGTGAAGGATCATCCTCTTGGTGTGGACTTTCTCTAGAGAAGAAGATCATATAGTTCTTCTTTCTTGATTCAACAAAGACTAAAAGCAAGAATGGAGAAACTGTCCAGATTGTCCAGTTCCGGCGACTGACATTACGTGAGCCATAGCCGCTTCTTCCAAGCTCCGATCGACTTGAAACTGATGGCGTTATAAAGATAAGTCAAAGGGCTACAACTTTTGTGAAATACTGATTTTCCAAAAGAGCTCTGGTTTGGGAGATACAAGGCCGAGAAGCTGACTGGTCCGCAGAGTCTGTCCTGCGAGATGAAAAACATGTTTTGCTCCAGACGGGGGTCTTCTCGTCCAAACTGGGTTCGGAGCAAAACACGAAAGATGTAGAAAATTGGCTGAGGTTTAATCTCCAAAAAGAACTGAAGTAATTGGAGATTTGTAGCTCGAGATATGAAACTTCAAAGTCTCGGTTTTCTGCTGGGCAGATTTCTGGTAAAACCCGAAAACTCGATTTCCTAAGGATCTAACTTGGTAGTCGATCTTTCGCAGGTTCGGGGCGGTTTATAGGTTGCGTCCGCTTCCATGAACGTGATTAGGATGCCCCGGAACCCAATAAATTCTCTCACCTTGGCCGGCAACCTCCTATCTCTCCTCTCTCTTTGCTCTCTTGTTCTTCACATATTAGTTCTAGTAGGCTAATTGTGAAGGATCTTGAGGATCATCCTCTGGGTGTGGACATGCTCTAGAGAAGAAGATCATCTAGTTCTTCTTTCTTGATTCAACAAAGACTAAAAGGTAAATTCTTGTGGAATAGATTTTGTCTTGAGATTTAATGGTTCATGTTCTTGGACAGTTTTTGGAGTTCCTATTGTTTATGCTTCCGCTATCTCGATGATCTTGAACGCTCCAAAACCCTACACGAGCTACCTAATTGGTGCACAAACCTGAGGGCAGTTTTGAGTTCTCTTTAACTTTAGGTTGTTGCCTGGTTTTGTATTTCTTTTCTTGGGCACCTCGTCTAATTTTTGTAATTTCTTCTCGTCAAATATATATATATATTTTGCTGTTAAAAAATAGTCGTTTTTGTAGTTGGAGACTTTAATATTTCTCTGAAGTTTGATCTTTCGCGATTTTCTATGGTTTGAAAGTTTGCAATTTTTGTAAAGTTTTGGTTTTTGACATTTAATTATAGGATCAAGTCTAATAGGGTTAGATCATTTTCATTTTCATGTTGCATCCATATTTATGGACATTCCTTTTGATATGCTCTCGAGAGGACCCGAACTCCTCACACAAGTTTCATTCGGGGGTTTTTATTTTTCAATCAGCACGAAAATATATTATTTATTAATGGAAAGATGTACATAAGACTATCTTGTCACAATGTCCTTACGTACTAAAGAGCGAAGGTACGAGTTTAACTTTGGGTTCAATTTGAAACTATCTATTTAGAATTCGTATATTTGAATTTCTTTATTTTTTTCTTGAGGCGTGAAAAGGTTAAGTGGGGGGGGGGGGGGGGGGGGGGGGTTGATGCTGGAAGTTTTTTCATCTCCTCTCGAGTCCAATCCATATATTTAATATTATCAGATTAATTTTATACCAACTGAATTTTATTAGTGCATTGGGTGAAATTGCAGGAAAAATGGCATTTTTGAAAATGAATCGGGCAAAAATGGTGCAAAAAGTCAACTTGATCTTTTGGAGAAAAAAGTCGAATCTAAGATACGATCCAGCGACGCGCATGATGTTGTGTCATTGGAAAAGATCTTTTGAAGTGGGGGATAAAGGTTATGACTCACTGGGATATGGACTATAGAGCAACAACACGACACCCCCTAACATTGGATGCATGGCAAACAAGACAGAGGCAGGGGTTGGAAGCTCAAAGAGACAACGACCTTTCTGTCGTTTGCTAAGGTCGTTGGATATAGAGACATCGAGAGTAGGTTGATCAACTCACCATCGGCAGATCTTGAAGGGGAAAATAATGTCTTCATCTGGAGTTTAAATGGAGCAAAATTAAACATCAAATTGAAGATGATTAAAAACTTTACAATTTTGAAGAAGGAAGTTTGTTAATCGAGATTCTAGATTTCTAGTTATTGTGGACAACAACATGCCCAACACTTTCAACTGGGTTGGTGAGCATCATACCTTCCCCATCTGGAGTCCAGATTGAGTAAAGTTGACATCAATTTGAATAAGACAGACATAACTATAACTTTGAATAAACAAGTTTCGCATCAGATGTCTATATCGGGAGAAAAAGGCAGTAAAGGCAAGACTGGCATTTTAGGGTAGAAAGTCGATCAAACTACCCTCGATCTAATCAGATCATGGTCAAAGGGTTTACCGAAGATATGATTAGGGTCGTTAAGTTGTTGTAGAACCTGAATTTCAACCATTTCGCCCCTATTAAAACCTACAGAGCAATTGAAACTCTCTTTTTTTCGGAATTTCCACCTTAAAAGAAGTCTCATATGATTAGGTTTAAGGTAGAATGGAAAAAGAATGAGCTTGACGAAGAAGAAGGAAAGAAAAAGATGGAGATTAGAGAATAGGATTGTTGTAGTAGAGATTGAGACTTGGAGATTGTAAGTATTTCATTTTATCTATGGAGGTTAATTTCTAGTTTTGGTTTCCATTGTGTTGTTATATTGAGTTTTGATTGAAGTGAATGAGATTGAGTGTTGGAGAATTTTGAATGATATCGTTATTTTGGCATTGTGCATGTTCATGTTATGATTAGATTGGAGTTTTGATATTGACAGGGGATTGAGTATTGTTGATTTTGATTGATATTGATGTTTTGAATGTGGATTTTTGTGGATGTTCATAAATAGATAAACTTAAGAACTTTTGTGATATTATATTATATTGGGTGTTTGAGATTTTGAGAGATTTTTTGAGATGCTTAGGATAAATAATTGATGTGAGGTTGATAATGGTTTTCAGAATGATAACTTTGGTGATTTTGAGCATTTAGAGTTATATAGTTGAGATTTGTTTTTGGGATTGATTTTTGGAATATTTTTTTGGTTGAGTTCTGGAATTAATTACATGATGATAGTTTGGCAGAATGTTTGATTCTAATTGCTACAACTTTTTCTCCTTAATTGTATTTTTGTCCAAACCCAATTATATCAACCTAGTACACCTGGTCTTCGGTCCACTTAAACCCCACACATACTCCTCATATGATTTGATACTCGGGGTCGTGATATTATTTCCCCTCATTAGTTGTGCGACTGGTACACTATCGTGTGCGTGAGAAGAGACTGTCGTGTGCGCGAAAAGGGTATGAGAGAATTCCCCAACTCAATCAACATTTACTTGGGAGGAGCTCACCTCCAAATTTGTTCAAAATTTCTTCCCATCGTTGAATACCATGCAATTAAGAATTTAAATTCACTTATTTCTGTATGATGAAGGCATGGAGACTATGGTTGAGGCATGGAAAATGATTCAAACGCTCCTTAGAACTTTCCCACGTCAATGGATTGAGAAATGTGGCAAATCCTAGAAAATATTCATGTTAAATTATGCCAGTGATAAGGTTATGGTAGATGTGTTTGGGGGAGGTTAGTTTATGAAAAACTGGTCGAAAAGAATATATGATTTGATTTATGGGGCGTCGGTGTTAAATTCCCAATGACATTCAGATAATCTCGAGGAGAATGATAAATCTAGTCAACTCAAAGAACATGTCTAAGATTATGTTACAAATGGTGGTTATGAGCAAGAAGATCGATCAAATACCTCCTTCCTAATCAAAACCTCCACATCGCTATCATGAGGCAAATGAGGATACGAGACATAATGGGCGCGAAGGGTTTCAATATGTGTACGAAGTAAACCATGTGTCAAATCGGAGACTTTATGATCCAAGTGCACGTTAATACCACCTGAAAGATTGAAATCTTCATCCATATATCAACTCAAGAGAAACCCCCTCCATCGGGTTTTAATTCCTATCCACAAGGAATTAAAGGTCAATCTAGCTCCATGTATATCAACTGAGATAGACCCCAACTCTTACATAAATGACCGTCCATGACTGAATCCCACGTCTTTCATCCGCCTGCATCAACGTGTAGTAGCGCATCTGGAAAGATATGAGAACGTCCTTCGATGTCTTCTCCTCTTCCTAAAGATCCTACCGTTTCTGGTGACCTAGATGTACCAGAACTTCATAGTGATAAATCTACTCCAAGCTCTACGTGCCCCTCTCTCTGAGACTCTAGAGGTCTACGATGCGGTCGCATCAAATGTACGTTTATGATATCTATTACCCTCATTCTAGGTGTTATTTCAACCTCTATATGTTAAATTATTGATATTTGTGCCACTTTTACGCCTTCGGGTATGTTTGGTGTGAATGTGCAGAATACATGTGAAAAGGGTCAAAACCGAGCCAAAATCGCAGCAGAATCTTTCAGAGAGAACAACTTCCTCATATTTAATCCGAGGTGGCCCAAAATTAAATCAAATCGAAGATAACTCGGCGATCTACAACTCTATAGAAGGAATTTTACTCTAAATTTCATGGGAAGAAGCTCAAAACAGCACTGAAAGGCAGCACTAAAACAGATATCGGGATTGCACACCAGCTGACTTGAAGGTGCAATAACTTCCAAATCTTAAATCCAAATCGAGTAAAAGTCATATCTAAATTGAAGAGGACGAAAAGAGCTACAGTTCTCGTGAGGGAAGTTTTTTCATTAGAAGTCTGGAAGAGGGCGAAAATTTTCTGATACTTTCGGGTGGTGTAGAGTTCTCATTCGAACTCCGATTCGGGCCCATAATATATCAATTCGAAGGGAATTTGAAGACAGAAAGTTGTAACGTTGATGCAACGGAGCTGTAACGATGGTTTAACGATCGTTACACCTACTGTAACGATCGTTACAACTCCCAGATGAAAAAAAAATTATAAAAGCCAAACACGAATTCTGAGTTTGGGGGGCAAAATTTCGAGTCTTCTCGTCACAATTGAACTGAGCCAGCCACCACGCTTTGGGAGAGCAGAGAGTAGAACGTCATATCAACCAAGGAGAGGATTGGGAACTTCGGGAGGAGCTCGAATCCGATTCAAGGGCGATTCAAATGCTAAGATCAAACAAGCTACACATCAACAATCGAGAGGGATTCAATGATTCATAGATTAAGCCATAAACATATTCAGATGCGATAGCTTGTCACGACGTCCTTAGACCAAGGAGTCTTTGTGATCACTATGCAATGAACGTACGGCTTTAACTTGCGCCAAACGCTTTCTGTAAAAGGATTGCTATAAAGGGCATGATTGGGTGGCAGAACGGGTTGCATGAGTGATACGAAAGACGGCTAAGGGATTTATCCCTCATACTACGGTATAGGAAAGATATCCGTTAGAAGGCCTCTTGATGGAGATTGACTGAGAGAAAAAGCATGGCCATGCAAATGATACGGGTTATCATTTCTCAGTCATCTCGCATATCAAGTAACAATGATTGATTGAACAAGGGAGACGACTCTATGCCTTGAGATCAATCGGGATATCTAGAGATAAAAGGATGGTGACTTGTACGCACAAAGGTTAAGTCGAATCATCGATCACCGTGCACCTTGGGTAATCATAATGTTTTACTAGAGACCACTTATGATGGATCGGGCAAGAGCGAGTCTTGCGCCGATCTGCCAACGGTGGCATGAGCCTAGAGGGTCACACACATACAAGACGGATAACATGAGACAAGGAAACATGGATGTTTTTTAAGGAGAAGTATATGGACAAAACTGGAGGTTTTGTGCCATAGGTTCGGTTTGAGAGAATAATTAGCGAATCGAGAAAAATTGAGTTTTTCGTCGATATCACGTCGGACTTTGTTTGATAAGTAACGACAAAAGGGTCGGGCAACTTTTGGACGCGGCATGAGACTACACGGGAGGGCCCATTGGGCTCGGCCCATGAAGCCTCATGGCCGGCCCAATAAGGGCCCAATAAGGCCATATGGCCGGCCCACTTGGTGGGCCATTGTGGGGGCCACACAATGTCATGCTTAGTTGGTGATTGTGGATTATGAGGTGAGTGATTTAAGGGGTATGGGTTAAAGCTCCTTTAAGCCCATACCAATCACTTTTAACCCATACTTGTGAGTTGGATGATGAATTATAATGCAAGACTTTAATTCATTAATTCATTAAGTCACAAAAACTCACAAAAACATCCTCTCTCTCTCATAGTGGCCGGCCACCCCTCTCCTCTCTTCATCTTGCTCTCTTGCTCTTCATTTAATTGTTCTAGTAGGCAATTAAGTGAAGGATCTTGAATATCATCCTCTTGGTGTGGACTTGCTTTAGAGAAGAAGATCTGAACGTTCTTCTTTATCGATTCAAACAAGACTTAAAGGTAAACATCTTGTGGAATAGATTTTGCTTTGGGATTTAATGGTTTAAATGTTCTTGGACAAGGTTTGGAGTAGATTATCTTTTATTGCTTCCACTATCTCGACGATCTAGAACGCTCCAAAACCCTACAGTGGTATCAGAGCGTTGGTTACCCTCTTAATCTTTGTCTTGTTGAATTCATTTCGGTTTTGTGATTATTTGCATGCCAAAAGTTGATAACATGATTTTAATGCTTTTTGGGAGATTTGCATGAAATATGTTAATTTTGAAAAATATATTAAATTTGGAATTTTTCGGAAATTATTGGATTTGTCGGGTCCGAGAAGAGACTCTCGGGGAGCCGGATCGGAGGTACCGGACGGAGGTCACCGGAGGCCGGTGAGGCCGGCGGTGACCGGGCCCGTCCCCACTCTTGGCCGAGGCCGAGAGTGGCGGCAAGCCGGGTTTGGGCCTTCCAAGGCCCAAACCGGGCCGTGCATAGTTGGGCTCGGCCCAATGGGCCCTCGGCCCATTGGCTTAGCCCGACTTGGTTCGTGTGTGGTGTTTGATCCATGTCACTAACCCGCGATCAAATATTTCGAAAACTTTCAAAATTTAATCGGTTTCGATAAACCGTTTTTCGAAAAGGTCTAGTTTCGATAAACCCGACCAAGCAACTTGGCAAAATTAAAACCGGAATTATTGCATATTATTTGATAACATGTTTGTGTGATAACATGTTGGATGATGTGATGAAATGTATGATGCATTAGTAGCCCATTAGATTTATCGCTTTCACGGTTTGCATACCATTAGTGTTAGCGTGTAATTATTCTTTTATTCGAGCCCATAAAGTGTAATTATTTTTTATCCGGTCTACGAACCGAGTATTAATTGTAATTATTACTCAAAGACGAGAAGGATGGAAAATCGAGCACGATGACGGTCTTGGAGGAAGTCCAAGAGCTAGTGGGAGCCCGAATGAGAAAGACGAGAAGATGTGAAGACTCGTAGAATCCTAAGATTAGGATGGGCTATAAAATGCATATTTAACGCTTTATGGATGCTTGCTTGAATTATTTAATTAATTGCATGCTTGCATGATTAGTTTATAAGTTTATAAGCGATCACCTGACATGCAAAGATTAAAATCAACTTTAATTGTTTGCATGTTTAAAGCGTTGTGAACTATCACCACACTGGTTGTGATGGATGAGTTCAAATTTGAAACGTATTTGCACGGGTTGCAAATGACGGATTCAAATGAAGATAGTATGTGATACAATTAGAAACGTCACAACACGGGTTGTTGATGATGGGTTCGTAATTGTACCAAATACTTTCGAATTATTAAACACAACCAAATTACAAGTTAATTTGAGTCAAGTGAGATGCCACCCAAATTCACACCCATGTAGAAACATTTTATCGGTGTCGTGCGCCTTAGCGGAGCATCGATCGAATGGGTTCTAGATGGGAATGGTAAACTTTGTGGGATGTCGTGCGCCTTAGCGGAGCATCTGCACAAAGTTAACTCGTTAGTGAAAGTTGGTTGACTCAACCACGATTCTTGGCCTGAGGTCGAGCTGGGGCATCGGAAGGGTAAGCCGTGTGTTTTACACATACCCTGACTAAGAGTTACACGGGTTGTAATTGGACGGATGTCCTACCTAAATAAGTCAATTGGAGCGGTGCGCCTTAGCGCACTTCAAATGACGAATAAGGGATCTTGGTTTAAAGATTCTATTTTTTAGAATCTAATGGTTGGTGTTTAATTCGGATCTTCGTAAATTTATTCAACTATTCTGATTAAATTTACTTTCTTCGTGTAGAAATGGCTAGTAATTCAACAAACTCGTCTAATTTGTCATTGAGGACTATACTCGAGAAGTGTAAACTCAACGGGACAAATTATCTAGACTGGGACAGAAATTTACGACTTGTGTTAAAAATGGAACGCAGGGAGTACGTCCTTGATAAGGCTATCCCTGAGGAGCCAGCTGCCAACGCAACGAGGGTCGTTAAGGATGCGTACCAGAAACACCTTAGCGACTCTATCGACGTTGCGTGTGTCATGCTGGGCTGCATGGAGGCGGACCTCCAAAAGCAGTTTATGGAGCTATCCCATGATCCGTTTGCAATGTTTGCACAGATCAAGGATATGTTCAAGGAGAAAGTACGTATTGAAAAATACACTGTTCTCCGAGAACTCATAGCCTGCAAGATGTCAGCAGGCAGCTCCGTAGGTCCTCACGTCCTACAGATGAAGGGGCATTTTGACCATATGACTAGTATCGGTATGTCTATGGAAAAGGAAATGGCTGCGGATTTTGTTCTGCAATCCCTTCCTCATGCATATGGTGGGTTCGTCATGAACTATCACATGCATGATATGGACAAGACCGTATTGGAGTTGCACAGCATGCTAGTAACTGCCGAGAAGAGCATAAGGGGCAGTTCGTCCAAAAATGTCTTGATGGTCAAGAAGGGACCCAGCTTCAAAGCTGTTGGTGGCAAGGGTAAAGGCCCAAGACACCTGGCAGGGAGGAACAGACGACCATTTATTCCTAGACCTCACATGCCCGTGCAAGGCAAAGGGAAGGCAAAGGAGTCGGTCTGTTTCTTCTGTCAAAAGCCTGGTCATTGGAAGAAAGACTGTCAGCAGTTGAAGGAGGATCAGAAGAAGGGCGGTGGGGCCGCCACTTCATCAGGTATTCCATTAAAGCTATATCTTTCTACAATAAATACCTGGGTACTAGATACTGGAGCTGAGTCTCATATCTGTGCCAATGTGCAGGTGTTACACAGTAGAAGAGATATTGGGGAAAGCGAGGTGGACCTAAGAGTTGGGAACAATACCAGAGTTGCCGCAACTGCCGTGGGTTCTGTGAACCTTGCTTTGCCCAGTGGGCTTGTAATTGAACTTAATGATGTTTTTTGCGTACGTGCTTTCAGCAGGAATATTATCTCAATTTCTCTTCTTGAGAAAGAAGGTTAGTATTTCAATATTAAAAACGGGTTTTTTGATATTATGCGCAACAACATATATTATGGCAATGCTCGCACTGTTGGAGGATTATACATATTGAATATGCAAAACTCGAAATCCAACATGCTCTATAATGTAAATGCTAAGAGGTTTAAAACTAATGATTTAGACCAAACTCTTATCTGGCATTGTCGTCTAGGTCACATAAATAAGAAACGCATCTCAGCGCTTCATAAGCGCGGACTTCTAAGTCAATTCGAATTCCAAGCGATTGAAAGATGCGAAACTTGTTTGATGGGCAAGATGACTAAAGCGCCCTTCACTGGTTTAGGTGAGAGGGCAGGTGACTTATTGGGTCTAATACATTCAGACGTATGTGGACCAATGAGTACGCATGGCAGAGGTGGTTTAGGCTACTTTATCATATTTACTGACGATTTCAGTAGATATGGTTATGTCTATCTCATGAGACATAAGTCCGAAGCTTTTGATAAATTCAAAGAGTTTAGGACTGAAGTAGAAAACCAACTCGGAAAGAGTATCAAGGCACTCCGTTCTGATCGGGGTGGAGAATACTTATCCGAGGAGTTTCTTAGTTATCTTACTGAAGGTGGAATACTATCTCAGTGGACTCCGCCAGGAACACCGCAACTTAATGGTGTGTCCGAACGGAGGAATCGAACATTGTTAAATATGGTTCGATCAATGTTAAGTCTCACTGATCTCCCGATCTCCTTCTGGGGTTATGCTCTGCAAACGGCCGCTTTCATAATAAATAGGGCTCCGTCGAAAGCAGGGGAAGGGACATCATTTGAAAAATGGTACGGGAAGGAACCCGTTTTGTCCTTCCTTAAAATCTGGGGTTGCGAGGCTTATGTTAAAAGGTTGCTTGCAACCAAGCTCGAACCAAGATCAGATAAATGCACTTTCGTCGGATATCCAAAAGAAACAAAAGGATACTACTTCTACAAACCGAGCGAAAATAAAGTTTTTGTCGCTCGAGGTGGGACGTTCTTGGAAAAAGAGTTCATTTCCAAGACAGTCAGTGGGAGGGCTATTCATCTTGATGAAGTTCTAGATGAGATGGTCACTCGGGAACCACGAGAAGACCCACTAGAAGAGGTAGAGCCAGAAGTGGTCATTGAGCAAGAACCAATAGCTGCAGTTAATGAGGACGGTCCGAGGCGCTCTGAAAGGATAAGTCATGCACCTGTCAGATACGGTTTCTTAGTAACTGAAGGTGATGGTTTAGTACTAGTGGACAATGATCCAGCTATCTTTCGAGAGGCTTTGGACGGAACCGACTCTGAGAAATGGCTGGAAGCCATGAGGGAAGAAATGCAATCCATGTCAGATAATCAAGTGTGGGACTTGGTAGATCATACCCCTGATGTTAAGGTCATATGGTGTAAATGGATCTTTAAAATTAAGATTGACATGGATGGCAAACCTCAGACCTATAAAGCAAGACTGGTAGCAAAAGGTTATAGACAAGTCCACGGAATTGACTATGAAGAGACCTTTTCTCCAGTAGCTATGGTCAAATCTATCCGCATTCTTCTTGCCATAGCAGCATATCACAACTATGAGATATGGCAAATGGATGTCAAAACCGCCTTCCTCAACGGGAGGTTAGCTCAGGACGTTTATATGTCTCAGCCTGAGGGTTTTGAGGATCCAAAGAATAAGGGAAAGATTTGCAAGTTGCTCAAATCAATCTATGGTTTGAAGCAAGCATCTCGGAGTTGGAATCAGCGTTTTGATGAAGTAGTAAAACGTTTTGGCTTCGTTAAGAACGATGATGAACCTTGCGTGTATAAAAAGGCAAGTGGGAGCAATATAATCTTTTTAGTGCTTTATGTTGATGACATACTGCTCATTGGAAACGACGTCCCTACCTTACTCTTAACGAAGACTTGGTTAGGTGAGTGTTTCGCAATGAAGGACTTAGGCGAGGCCTCTTACATCTTGGGAATCAAGATATATAGAGACCGTGCCAAGCGGGTCTTGGGCTTAAGTCAAAGCACTTATATAGACAAGGTGTTGAGACGATTCTCAATGCAAGATTCAAAGAAAGGATTGCTGCCCATGCGTCATGGCGTGAAGCTTAGCAAGAAGCAGGGTGCTGAGACACCTGCAGAGCTAGCAAGAATGAATGAGATCCCATATGCTTCGGCTATAGGGTCCATAATGTATGCCATGATATGCACGAGACCGGATGTCTCGTTTGCCCTAAGCTGTACCAGTAGACATCAATCCAAACCCGGTGAGGCACACTGGATGGCTGTCAAGGCGATTCTCAAATATTTGAGAAAAACCAAGGACGCCTTTCTTGTATACGGGGGCAGAAATGATGATCTCGTCGTCAAAGGATATGTCGACGCTAGTTTCCAGACAGACCCCGATGACTTTAAGAGTCAGTTGGGATATGTGTTTATGTTGAACGGTGGAGCATTCAGCTGGAAAAGCAAGAAGCAGGATACCATTGTCGACTCTACGACGGAAGCTGAGTACATTGCCGCTTGTGAGGCGGCAAAAGAGGTTGTATGGATCAGGAGTTTCATGGCTGGGTTAGGTGTAATTAAAAACCCGTCTAACCCAGTAGACTTATATTGTGACAACACCGAGGCTATTGCGCAAGCTAAGGAACCCAGGGCACATAACAGATCCAAACATGTACTCAGAAAGTATGACATCATCCGCGACATAATTGCTAGAGGTGACGTGAAGATCCACTACGTTGCAACTGATGATAACACAGCCGACCCATTGACCAAGGCTCTTCCTCAAGATAAACATGAAAAACATGTTAGGTCAATGGGTATAGACTGGGACTTAGATTGGAGCTAAGGGCAAGTGGGAGATTGATAGCATTTGTGCCCTAGTCCAATTGGTATTAGCCTGTAAACGTCTATGTACAAATATCATCGTTTGTAATGTATAAATATAAACGGCTTTATATTACTTATGTATTGAAGTAATATGTTAAGCATGATCTGATTTATGACCACTAAAGTAGTAGAACCATAAATATGTACGGATCACACTTAACGAGTCCCTGGTCAACCTATGCTTCCTTAAAAGCGACCAGTATAAGGATGGTTCTTAATGACGTAGTTCTACTTGTCATAAGGATGTGGGATCCTGGAACCATATCATAGATATCATGAGGTGATTGATATCGGACGACCCGCATTGAATAGTGTTTTCATAGATTAAGCCATAAACATATTCAGATGCGATAGCTTGTCACGACGTCCTTAGACCAAGGAGTCTTTGTGATCACTATGCAATGAACGTACGGCTTTAACTTGCGCCAAACACTTTCTGTAAAAGGATTGCTATAAAGGGCATGATTAGGTGGCGGAACGGGTTGCATGAGTGACACGAAAGACGGCTAAGGGATTTATCCCTCATACTACGGTATGGGAAAGATATCCGTTAGAAGGCCTCTTGATGGAGACTGACTGAGAGAAAAAGCATGGCTATGCAAATGATACGGGTTATCATTTCTCAGTCATCTCGCATATCAAGTAACAATGATTGATTAAACAAGGGAGACGACTCTATGCCTTGAGATCAATCGGAATATCTAGAGATAAAAGGATGGTGACTTGTACGCACAAAGGTTAAGTCGAATCATCGATCATCGTGCACCTTGGGTAATCATAATGTTTTACTAGAGACCACTTATGATGGATCGGGCAAGAGCGAGTCTTGCGCCGATCTGCCAACGGTGGCATGAGCCTAGAGGGTCACACACATACAAGACGGATAACATGAGACAAGGAAACATGGATGTTTCTTAAGGAGAAGTATATGGACAAAACTGGAGGTTTTGTGCCATAGGTTCAGTTTGAGAGAATAATTAGCGAATTGAGAAAAATTGAGTTTTTCGTCGATATCGCGTCGGACTTTGTTTGATAAGTAACGACAAAAGGGTCGGGCAACTTTTGGACGCGGCATGAGACTACACGGGAGGGCCCATTGGGCTCGGCCCATGAAGCCTCATGGCCGGCCCAATAAGGCCATATGGCCGGCCCACTTGGTGGGCCATTGTGGGGGCCACACAATGCCATGCTTAGTTGGTGATTGTGGATTAAGAGGTGAGTGATTTAAGGGGTATGGGTTAAAGCTCCTTTAAGCCCATACCAATCACTTTTAACCCATACTTGTGAGTTGGATGATGAATTATAATGCAAGACTTTAATTCATTAATTCATTAAGTCACAAAAACTCACAAAAACATCCTCTCTCTCTCATAGTGGTCGGCCACCCCTCTCCTCTCTTCATCTTGCTCTATTGTTCTTCATTTAATTGTTCTAGTAGGCAATTAAGTGAAGGATCTTGAAGATCATCCTCTTGGTGTGGACTTGCTTTAGAGAAGAAGATCCGAATGTTCTTCTTTATCGATTCAAACAAGACTTAAAGGTAAACATCTTGTGGAATAGATTTTGCTTTGGGATTTAATGGTTTAAATGTTCTTGGACAAGGTTTGGAGTAGATTATCTTTTATTGCTTCCGCTATCTCGACGATCTAGAACGCTCCAAAACCCTACACCAAGCGTTTGTATTTTATAAATTATCAAACTTTTTATAAATTGCATATTTTAAATTACACTTAATAGCATTAGTTAAATTGAACTAACCCTTATTGGTCCTTGTGGATTTGACCATGTGCTTACCAGGAATTATTACTTGTAACGACCGCGTGCACTTACGCGTTATCGGGTGCCTGTGGACAACTATCTACGGGCCCAACAAGTCTTTGGCGCCGTTCTCGGGGACTAACGGTTAATTTAGTTTTATTTTTGCTATTAATTTTTTTTTCTTGATCTCTTGCTCATTATGTGTTTTGATGCCCTAACTCTCTTTCTTCTGTTGCCTAGTGACTTATTTTTGTGAAGAATAATTTAAGAAGGCAAGAAAGAGGTCAAATTCAATGGAGCAAAATTGGAGAGGATGTGAGTATTATCAAGAGAGGACATGCCAACCAGATTTCGAGTGGGCTCCTCAAGAGCAATCTACCTCGTATGAACGTCATGATGGAAATAGAGAGGAGCAAGAGTATTATGCTCCAAAGAAAGGATATCAAGGCCAATGTAGTGGATATTATTCCTATCAGGATGAGCCCCTCTACCAGTACTTAAACGAAAGACAACCACCACATGACTACCAATCATATCATGATCCTCCACCATCCTACCAAGATAGGTCACCTCAAAACTATCCAGAGTACGACCCTTACCAAAACCTCATATCATCCTACCCATATTATCACTTCTCTCACGCTTATAATGGAAACCAAGTGAATAGATATGATGATCCTCAAGATCATTCTCCTCAAGAGAAGAGTACAGAAATAATGAATGAGATGATGCAATTGCTACGAGATCAAAATGAAATACTTGGGAAGTATGCTGAAATGGATAGGTTGCATAAGGAGGCAATTGAGGCCAATAAGGAGAAAAATGATATAGTTTGTGAGACAAAAATAGCCAAAGGGCCAAAGTTGTCTAAGGAGAACAAAAAATTCCTAGAGGCCAAAAATCTATATGGGCCTCTAGGGTGGTTTGATGACAAGCCTCTCCAAGAGATCAAGATAAACAAGTCAAAAGTGGCCGAAGTGCCAAAATTAGCTGTCGAGGCGAAAAATGAACTATATTTGCCTCAAGGAGCGATGGAAGTTGACTCTCCTCAAGAGGTCAACGATGGAAGAGAAGAGGAGCGTATGATGGAGCCATGCCGAGAAGTGAATAAAAGAGTCAACCACGACATATATATGGGTGTATCGGTAAGGGAGCCTGTGGTTGATGCAAAAACATGGGCTCCACCTCTTCTTGATTATACTGAAAACTCTTGCTTAAGTAACAATTTTAGATATGCTTGCATCGATAATGATATACCTTTAATTATTTCTAATGTAATTTATTTTCGTGATGAAAGGTACATTGTTGAAAAGCTCGAGGAGAAAATGCATGAGTTGAGCGGAATGGGCCCCATTCTAGTGCTTCCAGATGGAGAAGATCGCCCATGTGACAGAAAGAAGGAGAGGGAGGAGCTACTGGAGGTTTACACTCGAGGTGATATCTCTCCTTACTTCTCATGTGCATCTTATTCACGTTTGATGCATAATTTTTCTGGAAAAATTAAGGACTGCATTGATGCACTCGTATTTATTGATGTCGTTAGGCACAAATTTTATCACTTGCCCTATACATATGAAAATTTTGAAATCCAAATGTGTTTATTGATATACTCTTTTGCAATCATAGAAAAGAGAGTGTTTGATTGGATTTATATTGTTTTTGATAGGGGAAAGGGGTGAATCTTGAGCCCCTAAATTTCATGCAAACACGTTGCATATTTTATTCTTATTTTTAGCACGGGGACCGTGCACATCTTTAGTGTGGGGTGTAGCGTTGCATTGCATGCTAATTTTAAGGCTCATTTGTTTGAGCTTGCCTATTGGCTGCCTGAAAGGCTTAAGTAGTTTATATGTCATTCAATTGCCCTTGAGATTTATTGTGTGCTGAAATTTCACAAATATACCCTTTGAAGTGTTTAATTTCACAATTAGTTAGTATTGAGGTAAGGTTGACTAGTGGAAGTCAAGTATCATACTTTCAATTATTTTTATAGGGGTCACAAAATCATATGCTAGAGATCTTTTTTTTTAACTTGGCACACACACACGTGAATCCGGAAGGGGTGTATTTGAGTTGGTGGTGCCGGAAAAGCAGAGACCGGAGTTTAGAAAAATAAAGAGCAATGGAAGTGAGCATGAGAAAAGCACAGAGCGGGTGCATATCTCGATCCCCAAACTCGGAAATGTCCGGGGTAAAAGGTGAGACTTCAGGATGAGCGAATTTAATGTATGGATGGGAAATCTTGAGTGAATTATGTACACATCGTCTCCAACTAAAGTGTCAGAGGAACGTAAATAACGCAAAGCAAAGAAGAGTCTCCGAGAAAAACACAAATGAAATCAAATACAAAGGAGCAAAATCAATTGAAGAAGAAGCGCCTCTACAATCACGGTGAAGGCCCAAACCTTGAAAAGGGGAGGGAAAATAAAGCTAAATTGAGTGAAAAGAAATAAGAAAGATCACTCCAAAAATAGTGATCTCGTGGCATCAATTCAGATATGCTACCCCGAGTTCACATCGCTTTTTACACGAGCATCACAAAAACCTAATGTGTGACTAGTTTACCTTTTGTTTAAATTTTTGAAAGTGTGAGAAAAAGACCATAACTGACATACTTGATACTCATATTAATTGGTTAGGCACTTTGTGTGTGTTTGATCGGTGGAAGGGTAGGTTTGTGATTTGTCAGCTGTCAATAATTTGAGCTCAATTGTGAACTGATTGTTTGTCTATGAATAAAAGAGTTTGAAGACGGCCATGAGGGTAAGCATTTCATGGGATTGTGGGTTGGACCTCAGAACCCTCGGGAGATGTCGAACTCCCCCTATCGGGGTGAACCTCGGGGTTTAAACGACAATTGTTGTATAATTGTATTTCTCGAGGGCGAGAAAATGCTTAGTGTGGGGTGTTGATGCGGTCGCATCAAATGTACGTTTATGATATTTATTACCCTTATTCTAGGTGTTATTTCAACCTCTATATGTTAAATTATTGATATTTGTGCCACTTTTACGCCTTCGGGTATGTTTGGTGTGAATGTGCAGAATACATGTGAAAATGGTCAAAACCGAGCCAAAATCGCAGCAGAATCTCTCAGAGAGCACAACTTCCTCATATTTAATCCGAGGTGACCCAAAATTAAATCAAATCGAAGATAACTCGGCGATCTACAACTCTATAGAAGGAAGTTTACTCTAAATTTCATGGAAAGAAGCTCAAAACAGCACTGAAAGGCAGCACTAAAACAGATATCGGGATTGCAGACCAGCTGACTTGAAAAGGCTATAACTTCCACATCTTAAATCCAAATCGAGCAAAAGTCATATCTAAATTGAAGAGAACGAAAAGAGCTACAGTTCTCCTGAAGGAAGTTTTTTTCATTAGAGGTCTTGAAAATGGCGAAAATTGTCTGATACTTTCGGGTGGTGTAGAGTTCTCATCTGAACTCCAATTTGGGCCCATAATATATCAAGGGATGATGACACTTTGATACACCTAAGTATAGCGAAATAACACTTTCATACCCTAACTATTTTTCTCTCTATTTTAGTACCCTGACAATTTTTTTGTGACAACCTACTTCGAAAATGTCGAAAATACATAAACTACCCTTGGTGTAAGAAATTATAAATTGAATTGGTTCAATTTTTTTTTATCTCTGGTTCAGTTTGATTTGTACTTAAGATGCAAATACAATTATGCACGAAAATATAAAATTAAATTTGAACCATTTCAAATATGGTTTAATAAATCATATTGGACTAGTTTTATTTTGATTTCTTAAATCAGGGGTATTTTAGTCATTTTAGCGTAGATTGTCACAAAAAGTTTGTTAGGGTACTAAAGAAGAGACAAAAATAGTTAAGGTATGAAAGTGACATTTCGCTATAGTTAAGTTTAACAAAGTGTCATTATCCCATATATCAATTCGAAGGAAATTTGAAGACAGAAAGTTGTAACGATGGTTTAACGATTGTTACACCTACTGTAACGATCGTTAAAACTCCCAGATGAAAAAAAATTATAAAAGCCAAACACGAATTCTGAATTTGGGGGCCGAAATTTTGAGTCTTCATGCCACAATTGAACTGAGCTAGCCACCACGCTTTGGGAGAGCAGAGAGTAGAACGTCATATCAACCAAGGAGAGGATTGGGGACTTCGAGAGGAGCTCGAATCTGATTCAAGGGCGATTCAAGTGCTAAGATCAAGCAAGCTACACATCAACAATCGAGAGGGATTCAACAATTCATGTTCTTTAACCTTTTGGGTTTTAGGGTTCTTCGTTCTTATTCCTTAAACTCGAATTGTGTATTTATCTTTATGAATTTTGGTTATAACACCATGATCATGGGCTAAATACCCGTGATCATGGATGCTAGGTCTTGAATTAAATTGTGATGATTTTATAATTATGGATTGAATTGTTTATGCATGATTTTGGGTGAATTAAAGTACTTAATGTTTGTGATTGGTATTGACGAATATTGATTGCTTGTTTGAGTCACGTTGCCGTGTCTGAGAAGGCCAGTGGGTGATGGACATGCTTTAATTTGTCGGGGTTCAACTCTTCGGAACCCCGATTCTATTATTGTTGTGCTAATGCAGACTCGTGGTGTCTATCTACCTGAGAGGGATGATGAACTTCTCGAGTCTAGGCTCACACCAATACCGAGAGGTGGTGTCAATATAATTGTTTGCATAGGATTCAAGTGTGTGCATGAGATATCATTCCGAAATTGTGACATGATTATGATTCAGTGGCCTAGCATCCATGGTTTTCTCTACTGAATAGTCTCTCCCAAGCGTTTCTATTTTATAAATTATCAAACTTTTTTATAAATTGCATATTTTAAATTACACTTAATAGCATTAGTTAAATTGAATTAACCCTTATTGGTCCTTGTGGATTCGACCATGTGCTTACCAGTAATTATTACTTATAACGACCGCGTGCACTTACGCGTTATCGGGTGCATGTGGACAACTGTCTACGGGCCCAACATGTTTTGGCGCCGTTGTCGGGGACTAACGGTTAATTTAGTTTTATTTTTGCTATTAATTTTTTTTTCTTGATCTCTTGCTCATTATGTGTTTTGATGCCCTAACTCTCTTTCTTATGTTGCCTAGTGACTTATTTTTGTGAAGAATAATTTAAGAAGGCAAGAAAGAGGTCAAATTCAATGGAGCAAGATTGGAGAGGATGTGAGTATTATCAAGAGAGGACATGCCAACCAAATTTCGAGTGGGCTCCTCAAGAGCAATCCACCTCGTATGAACGTCATGATGAAAATAAAGGGGAGCAGGAGTATTATGCTCCAAAGCAAGGATATCAAGGCCAATGTAGTGGATATTATTCCTATCAGGATGAGCCCCTCTACCAGTACTTAAACGAAAGACAACCACCACATACCAAATCATATCATGATCCTCCACCATCCTACCAAGATAGGTCACCTCAAAACTATTCAGAGTACGACCCTTACCAAAACCTCACGTCATCATACCCATATTATCACTTCTCCCACGCTTATGATGGAAACCAAGTGAATAGATATGATGATTCTCAAGATCATTCTCCTCAAGAGAAGAGTACATAAATAATGAATGAGATGATGCAATTGCTACAAGCTCAAAATGAAATACTTGGGAAGTATTCTGAAATGGATAGGTTGCCTAAGGAGAAAACTGAGGCCAATAAGGAGAAAAATGATATAGTTTGTGAGACAAAAATAGCCAAAGGGCCAAAGTTGTCTAAGGAGACCCAAAAATTCCTAGAGGCCAAAAATCTATATGGGCCTCTAGGGTGGTTTAATGACAAGCCTCTCCAAGAGATCAAGATAAACGAGTCAAAAGTGGCCGAAGTGCCAAAATTAGCTGACGAGGCGAAAAATGAATTATATTTGCCTCAAGGAGCGATGGAAGTTGACTCTCCTCAAGAGGTCAACGATGGAAGAGAAGAGGAGCGTATGATGGAGCCATGCCGAGAAGTGAATAAAAGAGTCAACCATGACATATATATGGGTGTTCGGTAAGGGAGCCCGTGGTTGATGCAAAAACATGTGCTCCACCTCCTCTTGATTATACTGAAAGCTCTTGCTTATGTAACAATTTTAGATATGCTTGCATCGATAATGATATACCTTTAATTATTTCTAATGTAATTTATTTTCGTGATAAAGGTACATTGTTGAAAAGTTCGAGAAGAAAATGCATGAGTTGAGCGGAATGGGCCCCATTTTATTGCTTCCTATTTTGATCTGTGTCCAGCACCCAATGACACAAACCAAAGACATGTGTGTTGTGGCTTGTGCGTCATGGGTTTAATGACCTAGGTGTCGTTGTTTCCCTGATCGAGTTCCAGATGGTCTCTGTCTTGCTTCCAACGACCCAATCCGAAAACAGGTGTGTTGTTAGATGATGTCGTTGGATTTCCTCCAAGCTTCTCCTACAATCTGCTCGAAAATGACCCATTGTGTTGGTTGGTGTTGTTGGTTTCCTAATTTCCCTAACCTTCATCTCTTCTCATTTTGATTCCATAAACCTTGTTTTGCGGGTTTATTGAAAATTGACTTGTCTATTCTCTATGGTTACAATCATGTAGGGATGTCACTGCCCATATACATGAGTACAATATTTTAGAGATGCAATAAATGATAAAGCATATCCACTACAATCATTTAGGGATGTCACTATCCATACACATGATTACCATATTATATAGATGCAATAAACTATAAAGTAAATACACAAACTGAGCCTAGGCGACCCAATTCCAATATATGTCTTGACTCTTTATGAAGCGTGGAATATCTGTTGGTATTCTCAAGATCTCAAGTACAACAAAAAAGTAAGATATTTAACCATGAATCAGTCAGTCGGATTTATGCAATTTGAGTTTAATTTTTGAAAGGCGTAAAAGTTCAATTACTAATTGATAAACACTTCGATTTGTTCACATTCTATTGGATTTCTTCGTAGATTAAGTCACCTCCAATTGGAGTTTTCCTCTACGACATCCACACGAAGCAGCAATCACAAAACCCTCGCTTTGAAGTATGATATCACTTCGTTTCTGATCTATTCCTCTTCAAAATGATTTTAAGAGAAAAATTAAGCCTTTATAAATATAATAAATATTTTCTCTCTGTATATTCCGTGAACTACGTCAAAATACGTAGTAGCTACATAAATCCATGATGAATTCATGATCAAAAGACTAACTTATATTAGATTAATGAAAAACACTTATGGGCAAATCATGTAGTATTTCTTATGGGCAAATCATGTAGTATTTCCCTGATGGGTCATTCTATGCGCCAATTCTCCAAATAATATTTATAAGGGATAATGACAATTTGGTATACTTAATTGGGGTTTACAATTTATAACACATATTTTAAAAATGTAACAGCCGAGTCACTTATTGGTCAAAAAGTTACAATTTGCTTTAACAATGTTAAATTTTGGATGGAAAAGTGTGAAATGTCTAAAATGCCCCTCACTATTCATTAAATTTGCAAAAAAAATGTCATCATTATCATTTTTGTCTAATTTATTCTTTTCATGTGATGAAATAAAAACCAAATAATTTTCAATACCAACATTCATGAAAAAATTGGCAAAAAACTCAAACCAATATTTATGTAACCTTGTTTACAAATCACAAATCAATAAAAAAGCCACAATTCCAAAAAAAAAACCACAATTCCACAATATACGAAATTCTTAGGGAAATTGATTTAAAACATAACTCTTGACTTATAACCAGTTTGCCTCATGTCCCTGGCAGCAAAACGTCCCAATGGTAGGTACTCAGCAAAGGTCTCGACAACCATAGGCTTGGTTGGAAGCATCTTCCCCATTCATGCATCTCCGTTCTTGAGGAACTTGTGCTAATTTACAGAAGCAATAATTGAGCACAAAAAATCCCAATTCTAATCCCTCTACATATGCAAAAATCTCATAACCTAACTAACTCATGCTCTGACCATATTTTCTCAACACCCAAACAAGCACCAGAAACAAAATTGAGCACCTCTTCGGAGTGAACCCATCTCAGATTGAGCACAGTCACTGATCTGGTGAAAAAATACTAACCAAAAAAATAATGTGTTAGTAGGCTAATTAGCATCAAACCAATTTCCCTTCTCCGCCGCCATCGCGAGCCATCAACCCGACGCCATCTAGATCGCCTTCTACCCTCACCACGCACCCCATTACGGCCTCTGCAAGATCAGTCTGATCCAGCCTAATCGGCCCACCTCTGCCGCCCAAATACCCACATTGACTGCTACTCCTCGTCATTGATCGTCGAAGACAACGACTGCTGCGTCCTCGCCTCGTCAAAATCGGCGGTGGCCATGGGCTTCACCTGGCTCCGACCTCATTTGTCCCTCAAACCTGAAACATCGTTAAAATCAGACTGAGAGGGGTATTTTTGCGACGCAAACCGAGCTCAGCCAATTCAACTAAAACTCGCAACTCACCGCCGCAGGGATTTAGGAGCTGGAGCTTCCATGGCAACCAAGAACATACATGAACGGAGAGTTTGAGCATTGAGATTTTATTTTTAATTGATAACAAATAAGGGTAGTTTAGGTATTTAAAAAAATTAACAGTAGACCATGTTAAATTGGATGGAAAATCAGTAAGTTGTAACAATTTTGACAATAAGTGTCTCGATTGTTACATTTTCAAAATAGGTATTGTAAATTGTAAAAGGGGTCCAATTAAGTATACCAAATTGTCATTATTGTAGGATTTGTGCCCTAGTCCAATACTAAGTAAGTCTGTAATAGTTTTATCATCGTATGCAACGAAATAAAATAAGCATTATATTACTATTGTGTTGTAGTAATATGTTAAGTATACACCGATCTATATCATTGAGTGTGTCATCACTAACAGTAGAACTATAGATCTGTATGATTTGTGCTTAACGGGTCCCTGGTCAGTCAAGCTTCGTCAGAAACGACCATTATGAGGATGGCTCTATATGATCACGCTCTACTGATCGTTCGCAATGGGTTTTACCGGAGTCAGATCATAGATATCATTGGATATGATATTGGATGACTCGACTTGAATATGTTACATAGATGTTGTCATGAAAATATTCAGATGTCGTAGCTTGAAATTGTATTCTTAGACCAAAGAGTCTCTGTGATCACAATATATTCAATATCCGAGTTTGAGTCAAACCTAACGTTATATGTGAAAGGGTAACCATAACGGTTGTGATTGGCTCGGGGATGAGTTATATGTGTGATACGAGAGATGTATAAGGGATTTATGTTGGGTTCCGCGACATCATAACTACGTTCATGGCAGTGGAAGCAACCTATAAACCACCCCGAACCTGCGCAAGATCGACTACCAAGTTAGATCCTTAGGAAATTGAGTTTTCGGGTTTTACCAGAATCTGCCCAGCAGAAAATCGAGACTTTGAAGCTCCATATCTCGAGATACAGATCTTCAATTACTTCGGTTCTTTTTGGAGATTAAACCTCAGCCAATTATCTACATCTTTCGTGTTTTTCTCCGAACCCAGTTCGGACGAGAAGACCTTCGTTTGTAGCAAAACATTTTTCCCATCTCGCTGGACAGACTCTGCGGACCAGTCAGCTTCTCGGCCTTGTGACTCCCAAACCATCGCTTTTTTGGAAAATTAGTATTTCACAAAATTTGTAGCCTTTTGACTTATCTTTCTAACGCCACTAGTTTCAGGTCTATCGGTGCTCAAACGAAGCGGCTATGGCTCACATATTTTGGTCGCCGGAACTGGACAATCTGGACAGTTTCCCCATTCTTGCTTTTAGTCTTTGTTGAATCAAGAAAGAAGAACTATATGATCTTCTTCTCTAGAGCAAGTTCACACCAAGAGGATGATCCTTAAGATCATTCACAAAAAGTCTACTAGAACTTATGTGTGAAGAACAAGAGAGCAAAGAGAGGAGAGAGGAGGGTGTGGGAGAGAGAGTTGTGTGAGTTGTGAATTAAATTCTTCAATTTTGTCTACCTCATCAACCCATAAGACATGGGTCATTAAAGTGACAAATGATGAAGGCATGGGTTAAAGGTAAGTCATCACCCTATCCCCTTAAATCACTCTTCTCTTAATCAACAACACCAACTAAGCATGGTGTGTGGCCCCCACCCTTGGACCCACCAAGGTGGTCGGCTACTTGGGCAATTGGGCCCTTGTTGGGCCGACTAGGTGACCTCATGGGCCGAGCCCAATGGGCTCTCCCATGTGGTCGCGTGCCGTGTCCAAAAGTTATCCGACCCTTTTGTCGTTACTTATCAAACAAAGTCCGACGCGACATCGACGAAAATCTCAGTTTTCTCGATTCGCTAATTATTCTCTCAAACCGAACCCATGGCCTAAAACCTTCAGTTTTGTCCATGTCTTGCTCCTCAAGAAACGTTAATGTTTCCTTGTCTCAAGTTATCCATATTGTATGTGTGTGACCCTCCAGGCTCATGCCACCGTTGGCAGATTCGGCGCAAGAGATCTCTCTTGCCCGATCCATCATAAGTGGTCTCTAGTAAGACATTATGATTACCCAAGGTGCATGATGATCGATGATTCGATTTAACCTTGTGTGTACAAGTCACTATCCTATAATCTCTAGATATCCCGATTGATCACAAGGAATAGAGTCGTCATCCTTGTTTAATCAATCATTGTTACATGATATGTGAGATGGCTGAGAACTGATATTCCGTATCACTGGCATGGCCATGCTCTTCCTCTCAGACACTCTCGATCAAGCGGCCTTAACGGATATCTTTCCCATACCGTAGTACGAGGGATAAATCTCTTACCCGTCTTTTGTGTCACTCATGCAATCCGTTCCGCCACCCAATCATGCCTCTTATTGCAATCATGTTACGGAAAACGTTAGGCGCAAGTTAAAGCCGTACGTCGACCGCATAGCGATCACAAAGACTCCTTTAGTGGTCATAAATCAGATCATGCTTAACATAATACTCCAACACATAAGTAATACAAAGCCGTTTTGTTTATTACAAACGATGACAAACTATTACAAACATTTACAGACTATTCCAATTGGAACCTAGGGCATAAATGCTATCAATTTATCCCTCATACTACGGTACCTAGTGATAAAAGGATAGTGACATGGACGACATGAGGTTAAATAGGATCACCGATAATTATGTACATTGGGCATTGGGTATGAAAGAGATCACCACGGGTTCCAAACGATGAATATCATGCAGCGGACTTTATGTAACCGTGGTGATCGATACTAGCTTAGATCTTAATGCAATTTCAACATGTTATAAATATAAATATAAATCTGATATTTACCTCTCTTAATCGATGAAAACACAAGGGTAGTGTTTCTCTATCAAGTCCACACAAGCACCACAACTGAAGAGATTTTTCACTCACAAATTTGCTAGAATTTTGAGAGAAAACAAGACAACAATGGTAGAAGAGAGGGAGAGGATTTTCGGCAATGAGGGAGAGAGGATGGAGGGGGAAGTTGCTGAAAACTAATTAAGGATAATGAGAAGATATTATGTGATTTCAATTTGAAATTAAATTGAATTTCAAAATTAAAATTGCATTATCTATCCCTTATTCTCTCTTATTTGCATTTGTTCCCACTCATATCTTAAATCCCTAAATGGGCTTTAAGCCCGTTTAACTAAAACCCAAATTAAACCCATTAACTTGAGTTCTAATTTCAGTTTAGACAAAACGGCTCAATTTTCTCGAATTGATTTCTTCAACCGTCTAGTTAAAACCTTAGGCCAGAAAATTACTGAATTGTTCTCAATACTCATCCATAATTGTTGTCATGTATCGTGCTTAATGCGTGTGACCCTCTAGGCTCACGAATAATTGGCAGACTGGTAAAATTACTATTTTACCCTTTCCATCATAAGTGGCCTCTAGCAAGACATTATAATTATCCAATATTCGTGATTATCGATTATTCGACTTAACCTGTTATCGTACATGTCACTGTCCTTTTATCAAACCGATATCCAGATTGATCAATAGGCATAGAATGGTCATCCTAATTTATCAATCACTGTTTCTTGATATTTGAGATGACTGAAAACTGATACTAAGGTATCACCTGCATGGCCATGCTCTTTCTTCAGTCATACTCATCAAGTGGCCTTAACGGATATCTTTCTCATACCGAAGTATGAGTGATAAATCCCTCAGACGCCTTTCGAGTTCACTAGTGCAATAAATGCCAAAGCCAATCGAAGCCGTTATAGTTACCCTTTTACAGATAACGTTAGACTAGGTCAAACTTAGGTATTCGTTACATAGTGTACACAAAAACTCCTTGGTCTTAGGATATGATGACAAGTTACGATATGTGAGTATCTCATGACTGGATCTATGCAGCATACTCACAATCGGGTTGTCCGATATCATCGACCTGATGATATCTATGATATAACTCCGGCACATACTTTGTCATGATCAATAGAGCGTGATCACAAGGAGTTAGTCTCATACTGATCGCTTCAGAAGAAGCTTAGCTGATCAGGGACATTATCGAATGCAATTCTTTCTGATCTATAGTTCTACTATAAGTGGTTACACACATTATGACATAGATCAAATCACATTAGATATATTACTACAACACATTAGTAATATATGCCGATTTATTTATTCGGAAAGATGATAAAACATTACATCTGTAGATCACTTATATATTGGACTGGGGCATAACTCTAACAATCTCCCACTTGCCCCTGGTTCCAATTTAAGTTCTGATCTACTCCCATGGACCATGCATGTTTGTCATGCCTAGGCTGCAGCTGAGCCTTTGTCAAGGGATCGGCCATATTATCATCAGTCAAATAGTGTTTAATCTCCACATCATCCCTATATTTGATAACTCTCAAGAGGTGAACCCTGCTGAGTATATGTTTGGATCTGTTGTGGAATCTGGGCTCTTGAGCAACAGCTACGGCACCTGTGTTGTCCCACAACAAGCTTATCGGATCAGACGCTCGCGGCGTTGCATCTAATCCGATCAAAAAGCTTCTAATCCATACGGCCTCTTTAGCTACTTTTGTTGTAGCTATATACTTAGCCTCCATTGTAGAGTTGGCAATTTTGGCTTGCTTAAAGCTTATCCAGCTGAAAGCGCCACCACTCAACACAAAATATATCCTGACTGAATTTTAAAGTCATCTGGATATGTCTGAAAACTAGCATCGACTTGTCCTTTCACTGCTAGTTCTCTATCTTCATCCCCATACACCAAAATGCATCCTCGATCCTCCTCAAATATTTGAGGATGGCCTTTGACAGCAATCCAGTGTAATTGGTCGGGGTTAGATTGGAATCTGCTGGTACAGCTTAGTGCAAACGAGACTTCCAGTCTCGTGCACATCCTGGCATACATGATGGATCCCACAGCCGAAGCATAAGGGATCTTACTCATCCTGCTCAGCTTATCAGGAGTACTAGGACTCTGTAACTTGCTGAGCTTAATGCCATGACGCATGGGTATGTATCCTTTCTTAAAATCAAGCATTGAGATCTTCTCAACACTTTACCTATGTACATGTTCTGACTTAGGCCCAAAATTCTTTTGGAATGATCTGTAGAGATCCTGATGCCTACATTAAATGTAGCATCACCTAAGTCCTTCATCGATAAGTACTTCCTTAACCAAGCTTTGGTGGCAAGGCCGGGATGTCATTCCCGATGAATAAATATCAAGAATACAATATTACTCCCACTCACTTTCTTATGTACGCAAGGCTCACTTTCGTTTTTGATGAAGCCGAGTTCCCTTACAGCTTTATCAAAATGAAGGTTCCAACTCCCTGAAGCTTGCTTCAATCCATAAATGGATCCTTGCAGCTTATATATATTTCCGGGATTCTTTGGATCTACAAAACCCACATGCGGTGTGATATACACGCCCTCTAATAAGTTCCTGCTAAGGAAGGGGTTTTGACATCCATCTGCCATAACTATGGCTAAAAATAATCCGGATTAAACTGACCATTGATACTGGTGAAAAGGTGTCATCATAATCCATGTATTGAATCTGACGATAACCTTTTACAACCATCCTAGCCATATTGGTCTGAAGACTTCCATCCATGTTGGTCTTGATCCTATAGAACCACTCAGAACCGATGGGTTTTATCCCAGGGGTTTGATCCATCAAGCACCCGACTTGTTTTTCATACATGGATTTCATTTCCTCACTCATGGCGTTCTGCCATTTCTTTTGAGTCTGGACTGGTCAAAGCTTGTCTGAAGGTTTCTGGATCATCCTGATCCACCAATATCAAGTCATTTCAATCAGTGGCTGTAAAGCCATATCTGTCTGGAACATGACGAGATCTTTCAGACCTCCTTAGACCATCTGGAATTTCTGTAGGGATTGATTCTTCATCGGCGACCATCTGAGGCTCCAGTACTTCTACATCTTGCATAACAGACTCCTGAATTGCTTCAGGCTGTTCCGTATCCTCTTGAATTTCTTCGAGATGCACGGGACTCCCACTAGCTATTTTGGAAATAAAATATTTCTCCAAAAATACCCCTCCTCGAGCAACAAAGACTTTGTACTCGCTGGGTATGTAGAAGTTGTATCTCTTAGTTTCTTAAGGATACCTTACGAAGACACATTTGTCTGATTTGGATGCCTGCATCTCTGCTACCCAAATATTTTAGGAAAAACATACTAGGATGTTTCCCACACCATATATGACTATGGCCCATTTATTATTTGGCTACTACGCGAAGGTGCACGCATCCAAATAGAACTGACCATCTTATCCTGCTCCCATCCCAATGAATACTACGCGGAGGCGCACTCATCCATAGTAACGGGAGACATAATGAGTGTCGTATGGTGTACCTTCTGTGACTCTGGTCCAGCTCTTATTTGGCTACTACGCGGAGGCGCACACATCCAAATAGAACTGATTACCTTATTCAGCTCGCATCCCAATGAATACTACGTGGAGGCGCACGCATCCACAATAATGGGAGACATAATGACTGTCACAAGGTGTAATATTGTTGTCTTTATCAGAGCCCGATTCAAAATGAATGCGGCCGTTTCAAGAGTCAAGTATTACTTCAACTCTCTTCTGGCCTGAGTACTCATAGGTCCACATACGTCGGAATGTATTAGACTTAATAAGTCACTCGCCTTTCACATAAACCTGTGAAAGGTGTCTTTGTCATTTTGCCCATTAGGCGAGACTTGCATCATTCAGTTTGAGTGAATTCAAACAGACTTAAAAAGTCCACACTTGTGAAGTGTTGAAATGCGTTTCTCGTTCATTAGGCAAGACTTGCATCTTTCAATTTGAGTGAATTCAAATGGACTTAAAAATCCACACTTGTGAAGTGTTGAAATGCGTTTCTCGCCTATGTGCCTTAAATGAAAATGCCAGATTATAACTTAGTTTAAATCATCAGATTTAAGTCTTTTCTTATTTACGTTATACCGATTAAGATTACCAACGTAAATATCTGATCCTGAAGACGTGGATACCCACTCTTCTTCACGTAATCCTTGTATTTGTTTACAATCCCTTATTCCTGTGTCCTGGCTCATTGCAGTGATGGCAGATCTCCTCCATTTTGTCCTTAATCTTCACAGCAGCTTTGGGAGCTGCTTGAACTTTTGAACGCTTGGGGTGTCTGAACTGGCCTGCAAGGTGCTCAGGAGCCTTACCCTTACCCTGATCAGCTTTCTTGAAGCTGACCTTCTTGTTGACCATAAGGACCTCCTTGGTTTTGCCCTTAAGGTTCTTTTCAGTGGTCACAAGTATCCCATGAAGCTCTATTAAGGACTTGTCCATGTCATGCATATTGTAATTTACTATGAAATCACTATATGTATCTGGAAGTGACTGCAACATAAAATCTGCAGCCGTTTCCACCTGATCATCAAAACCGAGTCTGGTTAGATGCTCCTGAAGACATTACATCTTCGTGACATTGGGACTAACAGGGCTCCAGCCTTAAGTTTGCAGGAGTTAAGTTCTATGAAAGTATCATATCTTTCGACACGAGCTTTCTCTTTGAACATTTCCTTGACCTCTGCCTTACAGGTATGAGGGTCATCTGAAACGTTCCTGAACTGCTTCTATAACTCTGGAATCCTACTGCCCACCATAATGCATGGCACGTCGATTTGGTTACTAAGGAACTTTGATAAGTATTCTTAGTGCCCTAGCGGCGTTCAGCGGTGGCTCAACAGGAGGTTCCTTGGTAAAGATATACTACTTGCGTTCATGTTTGAGTACAAGCCTCAAGTTTCTATTCCAATCTGAGTAATTCACACTCTTGAGTCTGTCCTCAATCTGGACTCTCAGTGCGCTATTACTCCTTTGTGTTGTGTTTGCCTTTTAGTTCTACATGGTAAAATTAATTAAAATTCAAGTTGGAGATTTAGTTATAAAACACTTGTCTGATTCCAACATTAGAATCTGAACCAGGATCCTATCATACCCTCAATTGAAGTGAACGGAGGCTCACTGCTCCAATTGAGAGCATCAAGGTAGGAATACATCCATTTACAAAACCATGTAATTCCTGGCTAGGGTCTGTACTAAAAGTACACGGCATACCCTATACTGATACCCTAGGTCAGCCCTAGCTGACAATCTTAGACAAGTCTACCAAGCTTGAACTATGGATAGAACTAATGTGACTACTACGCGGAGGCGCACGCACCCACACAGAGCTACCCATCTCATCCAGACTTTTTCTCTATGAATGTTACGCAGAGGCGTACCGACATCCATAGGGTCAAAGCCCTTTTGAGTGCCCAAACTTGGATGGTATCACGCTTGACTTGTAATTATTTGCGTTTAAGTGAATTATAAAAGTCTGATTGTATATCGATACAATCTTAATCTGGGATCATCAATTGCAAATTCATGCAAAGATGATCCCTTAGCATGTTACATGAGAGTCTGATTAAATTCCGATTTTAATCTTTGCATGTGGGTGATAGCAAATCATACATAAACTTGTATATTTAAACTATCATACATTCATACATTCAAACATATAAATGTAACAATAAAATATGCATAGCTAAGCCCATCTTAAGTTCCTAAGAATCTAGCAAAACTGATCCTAAAGACATGGTCTTCAAGATCCAAACTTGCTCCATTCTCGTGAACTCCCACTGGCTTCGAGCCTCCTCCAATCCGAGTCTTCCTCTTGACTTGATTCTTGTGCCGGTCTTCGTGATTACAAATTTAAATAAATAAAATGAAATACAAATCACGACACACAGGCCGTATTTACTACAACCCAAAATTAAGAAACACGCAGGTTGCAAAACCGAAATTAAAATGCAAATCTAATGGGCTTAGCTAGCATCATGTGGAAAACATCATGTTATAATAGATCATGTATACAATCAACATGCTTATCAAACAAATAAACTTTCCAAATTTTATCTTTCTTAAGTGTGGAAAAATTCCGATTTATCGAAACCGGACGGTTTAATCGATTAATTGAATTTTGGACCGGTTCTCGCTGGTTTATCGAAACCGAACCAAATCTGAAAATTTAATTTTTAGGGTTTCCAAATATCCTCGCGAACCAACCGGTTCAGCTCGAATCTGGTCGAACCGAACCGGCTCAACCGAGGTCGCCCGCGGAGGCAACCACGGTGGCCCGTGAGGGCTGCCGAGGTCGCCCGCGTGGCTGACCGTGGTCGGCCACGGGAACGACCATGGTAGCCCGCGAGGGCAGCCATGGTCGCCCCTAGAGCAGACCCTGGTCGCCCGCGAGGCAACCATGATGGCCCTCACGGGCTGCCATGGTCGCCCGCATGGGCAGACCGTGGTCGCCCGCGGCAGCGACCATGGTCGCCCGCGATGATACTCACAATCGGGTTGTCCGATATCATCGACCTGATGATATCTATGATATAACTCCAGCACATACTGTGCCATGATCAATAGAGCGTGATCACAAGGAGTTAGTCTCATATTGATCGCTTCAGAAGAAGCTTAGCTGATCAGGGACATTATCGAATGCAATTCTTTCTGATCTATAGTTCTACTATAAGTGGTTACACACATTATGACATAGATCAAATCACATTAGATATATTACTACAATATATGCCGATTTATTTATTCGATAAATAAATCACATTAGATAAATCACATTAGTAATATATGCCGATTTATTTATTCGGAAAGATGATAAAACATTACATCTGTAGATCACTTATATATTGGACTGGGGCAGAACTCTAACAGGGTAATCATAATTCCTTACTAGAGGCCACTTATGATGGAAAGGGTAAAATGGTAATTTTACACAAAGGATGCAAATCTTAGGAAATCCGGGCAGAATTAATTGTGGATAGGTTAAATCGTGTCGTGGCCAAAACCCTACGGTTTTGGGCCACATGCCCGTCAGCTCAAGTGCAATGAACAGGGAAAAAACCCTAGGGTTTTGGGCGCCGGCCATGATGAGGAATAGGGCCGAAGCCCATGAGCTTGGCATACCTCATGGGCTGTCAAATTGGGCAAGGCCAAGGTCTCATGGTCGTAACCCTAATGTTAGGCCCATGAGGCCCAAGCCGCCCAAGGTGGTCGGCGGCTAGGGTTTGGAGGGAGCCGAACCTAGCCCATTTTATGGGTTGGTTCATGCTCCCAAAACACTAGCCAATCTATATAAATAGAGGCCTCATGAGTTGAAAAATGACAATTTTATTTTTCCATACCGTTACTCTGTCGGATTTACTAATCGAATTTATTTTCTTTCTAGTAGGGAAATATGAGCTTAGATCTGGTGGTCTTGTGCATTTGTCTGGATACCTTAGAGAGTAGAACACTTGATTTGCTTTCGGAGGTTCGAATATACCATTGCTTTTGTTTTACTAAACAAACTTGTTGTTTTTCCAGATCTGGCGATGAAACTTGTGAGACACATATCTCCCAGGTCGAAAGTCCGATTGACACGAAACTAGAACTAGATTAAAGGAAATTCAAAACTCTTTAATTTCTTGTGAAATATTTTTTTTCATTAGAGGTCAAATTCGGGCGCTATCTGGCCCGCAACCTGACTTATCTGCAAAACCAAAAAGGTACATGATTTCGTAACTTGTAGATCTATTGCGTAGATAAGATCCTGACGGGTTCGGGGTTATTTTATTGTCTTATTTCTGCTACGCAATCTGATTTAGATCCCCAAATCCTAACAGTGGTATCAGAGCCTGTGTATTGCCTTAGATCTTCAATTTTGATTGAATATGCATGTTTCGGTGTTTGTATGCATGCTAGATTTATTTTTCAAATATTTAATTTTCTTTTTTGAGTTTAGAAATGCATGAAAGTTAAATTTTATTGAAAAATAATAGATTTGGAATTTCTTGAAATTTTTGAGATTTTTCGGGTCACCGAACCGGGGCTCTCGGGCCGTCGGGCCGGTGACCGTACGGGCGGCGCCGGCAACCGGCGCCGACTATGGCTGTGGGTCAACCAGGGGGCCATGGCCACCCCGTCCCCACCATGGCCTAAACAATAGTGCTATGGTTCAGTTTAAATTATCATATTTAAAACTTTCCATATTTACGTTATAGATTGACCTTTCATTAGTGTCATTTATGCACAAAACATAAAGACTACTGATCCTTGGAGTATTTGCATAATAAATTTCATTTTGGCGGATATCTCAAAAAATCCTATTTTACTCTTCCTTATCGAAACAAGAGCCCGAAATTATCTTCCTACTAGAGTAGGTATATATAGACAATTATCAAATGCCCAAACTAAGCCTATTGGGTATAGTTAATTCGATGATTGATACAGTAACTGCCACAACGTTCGTGTCATTGCTTTCTCGTAAGTCCATCTCTCCCTTAGTCGGACTTCTTTTTCTACTTTTGAGACCCTACACATCAAATGTGTGATTCAGATCCAGTATCCAATACTTAGAAATAAAAAAAAGACAAGTTTGCCATTATAACACAAATTCCTGAAGATGTGAACGTTCCACCATTCTTCCTCAACTCATCTTGGTAATTCTTATAGTTCCCTCTCCATTAACCAGCCTTGTTGTAGAAAATGCAAACGACATCCTTTGCTTAGATTCAAACATTTTGAACTTTAGCCTTGGTCTTGGGAACCATAAGAGTCTTGCTTTTACCTTCAACATTCTTAAGAGAATTTCTCTTCTTTATTTCAAACTTGAAACTTATCCCTTTCTTGATCATGAGAACATTCCAAGTTTTACTCTCGATGTTCCTCTCAGCAGTTTCTAGAATCTCATGCTACTCTGAGATGGTCTTGTCCATGTTGTGCATGTCATAATTTGCCATGAACTCATCTTGCACAGTAGGGAGCGATTGGAAGACAATGTCGACAACAAACTCTTTGGATGCTCAGACTAAGTCTCTCTAGTTCCTCAAGATGACTTTTCATCTTTACAACATAATAACTTATGAAATTTCATGTTGACATTTTGCAGGAGAGCAAATTTTTTATTGCGTCGGACCTTTCGATCATTGCCTTCTCTTGGAACGTTTCCTTGAGTTGGCCAATCATTATATTTGCATCCATATTCATTTGTTGCCTTTGAAGATCATATATCCTTGCAACTCAGCATAGTGTAACCCACACTAACAGAGTTATTAGAGTGCTTCTTGAATGGATCTCTAAAAGCTCTTATGGCGTTAACTGTTGATTCTTTAGGGATGTGATGGTCAACGGTATATTCCTTTTTTTTCTTGCCTGAGAACAATTCTCAAATTTCTGTACCAGTTCAGAAAATTTACGTCATTGAGTTTCTCCTTCTCATGGATGGCTCTCAATGACAGAATGTGTGTTTGTCATGACTCTTGATACGAATAATAAATCTAAATTTAACAGATTTTAAATGTTGAAGATCTTAACAAACACAGACCTCTTCATCCTTTGGAATATTCACAAATGTCTTGCATCCAAATATTTTTAAGTGATTGTAGGAGATATCTTTACTTGTCAAAACTCTATTTGAAACATCAAAATCATGAGGCACACATGGTGTGAGAGTCGACACATGAACCACTGTATTCAAAGTTGCACCACAAAAAGCATCGTGGTAGCCTGCTTGTGAGAGTAAACATCTCGTCCTTTCAATACTGACTTCGAATACCTTGCTCCTTACAATAATCATCAAAAGAACCACAATACTCGCATTCATTATCGGTTCTCAACTAGGGCATGAAATTACTTGAAGACACCACACACTTGATCTTTTGTCTTCAAGATATATGCCCACACTTTACTTGAATGATCATTTATAAAAGTCACAAAATAGAGACCACCACCAAGTGTCTTAGTTTTCATAGGACCACACACATCAGAGTGCACTAAATCCATCATCTTTGAATTTCTCGAAGAAGGGGATGATTTGAATGACACTCTAGTTTACTTGCTGGCCAAGCAATGCTCACACTTCACTAACGGTTCCCTATCCATTTCCGGTAGAAGATTCTTCTTTCTCAAAACCATTATTCCATTCTTGCTCATGTGATTAAGTCTCTTGTGCCACAGTTCAGTTGTACTTTCTTTCTCAACTACATTAATAATGTCATCACAAACTCTACCTTGTGTCATGTATAAGAAGCACACTTTTCACCTCTACCCACGACCATAACACCTTTTGTGAGTTTCCATAAGCCACCACCAAAGATATGATGAAATTCTTCATCATCTAGCTTGCCTACAGATATCAAATTCAAACGAATGTCCGAAATATACTTAACATTTTTTAAAATAACAATTGTACCGTTTTCATCTCCATACGCACATCCCCTATGCCAATACCCTTCGACATGCCTCGATTTCCCATTTTAACATTGCCATATTCACCAAATGTATAAGATGAAAGAAGATCCTTTCGACCTATAACATGAATGGAGGTACCGCTATCTACTACCCAACTAGTCTCATCACAAGCCAAGTTAAAATATTTATCATCACAAAAGAGAAGAAACTCTTCAGTAATAGTAGCAACATCATCATGACTTGCATTCTTTTCTTTCTCTTTGTCATTTTTGTTATCTCTTTTAAGCTTTCGGCAATACTTTTTAATATATCCCTTTAGACCACAATGATAGTACTCTGCATTGGTAAACATGTTCTTACTCTTGCTTCTGCCTCTATCCTTCGGACCTCTGCTCTTGCTCCTTCCCCTTTATTCTGTCACTAAGACATTTGAGTGCGAAGAGGAATCTTGTGACTCTCTTCTCATCTGGAGTTGAGTTAGATAATGACGTAATTAACGTCTCCCACGAGTCCGGTAATGTACCTAGAAACCATAAAGTTTGCACCTCATCATCGAACTCAATACACATTCCTGCAAGACGATTAATAATTTCTTTAAAAACATTAAAATGATCTGTCAATAGAGCTCTTTCATGATACTTCAAACTCATAGTCTACTATATCAAAAACAACTTATTATTACCAGTCTTTCGAGCATATAATTGCTCAAGCTTGCTCCATAAATTGCGTGCATGTGTCTATCCACTGTCGTGATTCAAAACATTATCATCCACTTAATGTCTAGTATAGCCACATACTTGATGATGCGATAAATTTCATTCATCATCATATTTGTTATCAGGTTTGGCTTCACTAAAAACCGGCAAATAATAATCTTTCACGTAAAGAATGTCCTTCATCTTCTCTTTCTAAACATGATAATTTGAAGCTCTAATATCACTGTTGGGAGATTCAGGCCTTACCTAAAAGGGGTACCCAAGGAAAGCTCACATATACATGTAGCTCACCATTGACTCAAAAGAGTAGTGTATTAAGCCTATAGTCCAATGTGTATATGAACTCTTCTTATACATTGTAGTTTTCTGATGTGTGACTTTTAACTAACATGTGGACATAATAACATTGTCATATAAGCCGATAAGGAACGAAACCGTCGACTTACTTACGAGCTGTGCAAAAATAAAAATTCTAAATAAGCTACAAAAATGAAAAAAATGTACTTGGTTAGATACACCTCGTATACGCTTCTTGTAGTAATGCTAGCCCACTAATCACCCATTTAATAGTACAAAAATCATATCTAGCTGTGCTAGTGGGCCATGCTTGTGCTCGTTATCACTAATCATCACATACAGCTCATGACCATGTTTCCTCATTCGAATAACCAATTCTAAAGCATCAGATCCAGAATCCCAAGGTCCATGTTGAACCACGTGTCCATAAAGTTACCCAAGTACCCGCAGAATAGCATAGCTTTCAAACTCCGATCCGAAGCCAAAGTCTCCTCGCCCGATCCGCTGAAATTTCCGCCCAAATCGGCGAAAACACCAAAAACAAACGTAAACAGAGACACACACACTTTCAGCTTCTGCTTCTGCTTCTGCACTGAAGATCCAAATCTTCTCTTCTGCGCTTCTGACAAATCCATATTCCCTTTCTGTTCTTCGATTCAGGTCTGTATCGGTTTCTCGGCGGCCAAACGGACTTCGTTTCTCTGGTTTTTTGAAATTTGATGTGATTTGTGATTGCGTTGCTGTCAGTGAATCGGAATTGATATACAATAATGATGGAAAGGGCGGACTCTGGGCAGAAGCTTTATACGCGAATGCGGCTCTGGGAATTCCCCGATCAGTATGTGATTGAGCCTACCGATGGCACCTCCGGTTCCTCTTTGGCTATTGATCGATCTAATGGGTCGATGAAGCTCATTGGTATGTGGTTGCTTGCTTCCTCTTTCTTATGATATCAGTTGCCTGACTGTTTATGAGTTTCTGTGTTTGTTCTGTTTTCCAGATGATATTCCAGAATGCAGCTCTGTTCGAGTTCCTAAAATTAGGACCATTTTTGGGATTGTAGGGATGTTGAAGCTTGTTGCAGGTAGGGTTTTTATGGATCACATGATTATGACTGTAGGATGCCAAAGTTCAAGACTTTCCACATGTGTTCCTAGATTGTTGGGGTTCATTGATCACAATCTTGGGCTTTGGTTAGGATAAAGTAGGAAATGTTAGGTAATCTAGCTGAGCCGAGTAGTGCGCTACATTATTGCTAAGATTTATATTTGGACAAAGGTGTATATGATTCGCAACCTGCACTGCTACTGAATCACAGTGCCAGTTCCTTTGTTTCACTTTAAGTGTCCTCACTTAAAAATTGGTGATCTGAGGGGTGAATATTGTCTGAAGATGATGACATATTATTTGATACCCCAGTTAACCTTGACGTCCAAACCCTTGTATGCTTAATATGATGAGCATGACACAACTATTGAAATTTTTGTTGTTGATACATGCTAGTTTACTTGTCAGTTTCCTTAACTCTATTAAAAATTGTATGCAGTTAGTTACAGTCACCAACGATGAAATTAGCTTGACTGATTATTATACTTTGCTACGCAACCAGGTTCATATTTGATAGTGATAACTGAGCGTGAGTGTGTTGGCTCCTATTACGGTCATCCTATATTCAAAGTTTCATCCTTGAAAGTTCTTCCCTGTGATCATTCACTTAAAGATTCCCCTGCAGAACAGGTAAGCCTGATGTTGCTTTGCATTGCTGTTATTTGAATGCTTTTCAATTTGAACTCTACAAATTGTTCTAAAAATGCAGAAAAAGGCCGAGGCTGAATTTTCAGGGCTGCTAAATGTTGCAGAGAAGACTCACGGTCTATATTTCTCTTATGACACCAATTTAACACTGAGGTGAACTATCATTTTTACTTTACACATAACTGGCATTTGTCTATCTCTTACTTGTTTGATGAAATCATGAAAATTGAAAAGTGACTCAAGTCAATAAAGTCGATTCATAACTGGAACCTCGTACAGTTAAATATGGAATGCTTTTCTGCAAGTCGTGTCACTAAATCAGAACTGGAAGGTTCAATTGGATTTATCATATAAGAATTATGATCAAAATGCTACTTCTCCCAAATTCAGATAGTGTGGAACATAGATTTCAAATATTACATTAAAACAGCATAACTGAATGGGATATGATTTACTGAAATTTGCTTGCAAGTGAACCTGTTGCAGTTTCAATTCAGGGTAAAGTTGTAAAAATCTGACTTGACTTCAATTTCATATATCTTGTGGCATGTAATGTACACACACAGCTATAACCTCTTCAATTGCTTTTATTCAAGTTATATTAAATATGTGTGGAAGTACTTTAGCGATAATAATACTCTTGTGTTCTGCAGCGCCCAGACATTACATGAATTGGGGGATGAGTCTAAAATGCTTCCTCTTTGGAGACAGGTAAGTTTTTCCCTACATTGGAAGTGGGGATGGAGTTTGAGAACACCTGATATAGTGATATGCTAGTTGGACGCTTCATTTGACACCTTAAGCTCTTAGATTAAACTAGTGTTTGACATGGTATACAAACTATTTTGGTATTGGTTCTTAGTGGCCCATTTCTGTTGCTTCCACACGTAATTATCTGTCCACATGCGGAGATTTCATGCACATGAGGCTGGAGAGTATGTGTAGCAATCCTCCAATTGTGTATGTATGTAGGCCTAAATGCCTGATACAGAAAGAAGAAAAAAACAGTGATGTGATGCTCGCACATGAGGAGTGTCGGATAGTAAATTCCCACTTGATGAGAGATGAAAAAACTAATTTACATGTAACCTGAGAAAGCCAAACCCATCTAAAAATGCTTACCTTATAATATGGGACTCAATCTCTTATGTATATCCCTATACTAGAGTTCAATATTCCATTCCTTTCTCTCATAACCTTCTCTTGGATAGATTCTACTTCTACAGTGAAGACTGCTGGCTTCAGGAGTTGGCTGCGTTTATGAAAATTTGTGTTTGTAATTACATTATTTACCTATGTCTTCAACTGTTTTAATGCAGGCAGAACCTAGGTTTCTCTGGAATAGTTATATGTTGGAGGTGCTCATAGAAAGCAAGGTTGTGATACAGCTGATTTGTTTTTGTTGTTACGTCAACATTTACCGTATTGTTTTTTATAATAATTTTCAAGTGCATATGACTGAGTCTATTCTCATGAATGCAGCTTGACCCGTACCTACTACCTGTTATCCAGGGGAATATCCTTATCTCGTTTTGATTCTAGCTTTATTTTGTTACATGAAGATAAAATATTCTTTTTGATATCTTCTGGTTAATTATGGTATGTCTTCATCGGATGTTTCTCCTTAACCAAGGATCACGCTTTCAGACCTTTCAATCAGCCATTGGAAAAGTCGTAGTTGATGTTACTCTAATTGCTCGGAGGTGTACTAGGAGAAATGGTAATGAAACTTTTCTTGCTTTCCACCTTGCCTTCACCTTCATTTTTGTGTTGTCTATTAACAGTTAAATATTGTGTTAATTCCATGAATACTAGTCTAGTAACACATTAGACTAGTATGCCAGCCTTATTTTCCTACAGCTTAATAAGTGCTGGTAACTAGACAACAAGACGAACCATGTAATTATACCAACCTACCTTGAACCAAAGCATACTTGGCCAACTTGTTAAGCACTTGAACTTGGGTCCTGAGAATCTGTGTACAAATCCCGTTGCAATACCTATTATCTCATCTTTATCCTTTATTTGTCCCATTATTGGGCCTCTTTCTTCAAACTTCTGTTGGGCTTCTTAAGGTGAGAGTCAAGTTGTTGCAAAACTGGGCTCCCTTCTACACAAGGGTGGTCTTGAGCCCAATACTTCATACATCAATCTTAAGGCCTCTAAAGAGTCAAAATAATTTGTGGTGCTCACATGCTTCTGCATAGCATGGTCTTGAGCCCAAACATTGATACAACATTGCTGAACGGAAAAAAATACTGGCACACACACACATTGATCTTGTAATCATATGTCGGGGTATCTGTGTGTTAGGTCAGGTTTTAATTTTAGGAAGAAAAATAGAAGCAATTGTGTAATGCTCACAATATGTAGTAAAAACATATGTGCTATTCTATTTATGAGTAGTTGCTTGGAAATGGCATACCATTGTTGTGTGCATTATCTTCTCTCTCTTCTTCTTTTCGTTTGCAAATGACGTTGAGCCTCATTTGTATGTTTGGGAAGGCACTCGGCTTTGGAGAAGAGGAGCTGATGCTGATGGGTATGTTGCTAATTTTGTCGAAAGTGAGCAAATTATACAGTTTAATGGCTATATGGCATCTTTTCTCCAGGTAATGTTCTATTTAGTTATTTGTTTCAGAATGGAAATACCATATGTTCACTTATTTTCAGAAGTGAACATATGCAGTTATGTATGCTAATACGCTATGTAATAGAATGGGCATGGAGTTACCATTGACCTCAATATTTTGGACAAAGCAATAGGAACGCTAAATATTGTTCCCATGTCTAAATACTATTAGACTGGTATGATGTATAAAGGTCAAACTTCAATTAAACAGTAACAAGTTCAACATGTACTGTCACAGTATATTTTAAAAGTGGGAACTATCCATATGTCCAGCAAGTTACTGTTAAGAAGCATATGGGTGTGAATACCTTTGGATTTCCAAATTGTACTAACACGGAAAAGTTGCTAGAATATACCATCCAATCGTTTGAATGGGCAGGAGCTTTACTGATTTGATAATAAGGCAGGGAGCCTGAAATTACCAAATTGGTTTGTGGCATCTTTGAGCTTATATAAAAATTAGCCAAAATGATATCGGCAACTGTCTATAATTTCTTCTGTAATATAATGCTATTATTTTATCAGCAAAAAAACATAATAAGATTAAAAAGAGAGTAAGAAATCCCTAAAAGGGAGCAACAAACTCTTGGCAGTATTGTTTTTGCATTTTAATTGTTACCATAGTTTTTTAGCTATTAAATGATCAAGGGCGGGCGAGTAAACTTAAATGAAGAAGTGTATATGTATGGGACCAAACTGCATGATGTCATTTTATAATATGGTGCTCTCGCAGTCATGAGCATCACCCAAACTTATCCATCCATCTAGTCCAATATATGTTCACAGATTACTGTAGAGCAAAGTTGGGATTCATACTAATATATTTTCAGAAATGAACTTCAGGGTTTAAAGAAGGCCAAACAAACTGAAACAGTTGCATACTAGACCTTGAAAGTGTAACTAGGGGTACATTAGGATTCTCGTCATCAATGTTATAGGATCATGATACTTTAGCAGCTTTAATGGTGCATTGGTTACACTTATTTTACTGTGAAGTTGTTTCATGTAATCTGTGTCTTGTGCAGATTCGGGGTTCGATTCCTCTGCTTTGGGAACAAACTGTTGACTTGACATATAAGCCTAAGTTTGAGTTGATTAAACTTGAAGATGCAGTAAGTTCCATTTTTTTTGTCTGTGCAAAATAAGCAAACTGTACACATCCGTACTATGACTCCCTGGCTAAATTGTCTACTTTATGCTAGCCTAAAGTTGTTGAGCGGCATTTTCTGGATGTACGGAAAAAATATGGAGCAGTAGTAGCACTTGATCTTGTCAATGGAGTAAGCCTTACTCTTCCTTTTATTTTCTTGTACCTGATTGTACCCATCTAAGTTTAGTGATTTTATGCATTTGAAGATCTCTAGAAGACTAAAATATGATATATGCTGGGAGTGTATTTGGATGTATGGTTGCAGTAGCTGTGATGTGAATGTTAAGGCATGACATGAACTAGTTTATGTTTGCAATACTATTTTGAATAGTTAGGTCTTATGTCATGTTTATCTCATACTAGCATGGAGCAGAAGGACGTTTAAGTGAAAAGTATTCAAGTACAATGCAACATATTGCTAGTGACGATGTAAGGTAGTATTTCTTTTCATCTGACATTTTTCTCAGTTATACTTTTTCTTTACCCTGATGTTTTATTGTGTCTTAAGACATATGCTGAATGTTGCAGATATATTCATTTCGATTTCCACGCTATCTGTGGGCATGTCCATTTTGAGCGGCTTTCTATCTTATATGATAAAGTTGCAGATTTTCTCGACAAGAATGGGTACAATTTTCTCTAAATGCTCATAACCTGGCATGTTTTTATGTTAGAGTATTTGCATTTCTTCTTCACACCAGTTCATCACTTGAGTATCTAGTTGCATGCAAATTTTAGCCTCCAATTATTTGAAAGCATTATGCTTTCTATATTGGCATGCTGCGTATTGAAGAGACACATTTCTATATTAAGGTCAACAACGTGTTTTGTAAGTGAAGAAATAATATTTCCAAGACTTAAGTAAAACTAGTCAACACTAAATGCTACCTGTAGAAGGAACACTCGTTCAAAAATTTCAGAAACAATTTCATCTTGCTACGTAGCCATTCTCCTCCAATGTGAATTTTAATTTAGTCGATTGCATATAGAAAACAACTTTAAATTGTATCTCCAAGCTTTCTGAGGTTTGTTATACAAATACATAAAGATTATTTTCCAGTAAAAGAGATGCTATTTTTTATAGATCAGCTAAAAGAGAGATGCTATTTTTGATTCGGATTTTGGAAAGCAACTTATTCTGTTGGAACTTGAAAGTTTTCCTTAAAAGACATTTTACCCCTTATCCCCAATTCATTAGTTGTTGAGCTATTTTTTTATATTTGTTCGTCTGGCTTTATGAAGAAGCATCTATTGTAATTTAATTATCTGCACAATGTCCAAAGATAAATTAATCTCACAGCACATTGTTCAGTCATTTTACTTTGTATGGAAATGGTAGGTACTTTTTGTTGAATGAAAAGGGTGAGAAAATGAAGGCACAACTTGGAATCGCAAGAACCAATTGCATTGATTGCTTAGACCGTACAAATGTGACCCAGGTGGGTTAATTTTAACCAGACATCTTTCCATTGCGATCAGTTGATAATGTCATATTGCATCATTATATGTATCTTTTTTTGCAAGAAATATTCATGGCGATATTTCATATTTTGAAAATTCTATTCCAACATGTAGCACCATTTGCATTGATCTCTTACTTACTGCATGTTTAAGACATATTTGAGGGTAGCTTGTCCAAGGACACTCTTGACTTGTAATCGTTGTGCTATTTGTGTCTTGTAACAATATTAAATTTTTTTTGCAGAGCATGATAGGTCGGAAAATGATGGAAGCGCAACTTAGAAGAGTCGGTATTTTTGGGGCAGAAGAATCCATTAGCTCTCATCATAATTTTGATGAAAGCTTTAAAATAAGTAAATATACTCTTCACCCTTATTCAAATAATTTGCTTTTAATATATGTTATCATGCTTAATAACATTACTTGTGTTATCTTGCTATTTTTAATATGGCTTTCCTGGCATATGAAGTTATGGATATTATTTTAATTGGTTGAGTATTAATAGTGTGGGCTAATCACGGGGATGAAATAAGCATTCAGTATTCTGGGACTCCGGCTTTGAAAGGAGATTTTGTAAGGTAATAATTTGTGGACGCACTCTCAAGAATGTATGAATGCATACACAAACTCGTTCTTACTTTCTATTCAAATATAAAGTATGCTGTATTATTGATTGTTTACTGTATTAAAATTTTAGTGCTCAAACTATAACTTGAGATCCCTTTATATAGGAAAGGATCCTTAACTAAATAAGAAACGAAATAGAACAAGGAAGCATTCTACTAACAGGCAACAAATTAGTAATAATAGGAAATAAATCTCATCGCAAAGCATTGACCCCTCTCCATCGTCTCATTTTGGAACTGTCTCCATCCCAACTTACCTTCTCACTCGAGCATCCTCTCCATTGTCTCATTTTGGAACTGTCTCCATCCCAACTTACCCTCTCACTCGAGCATTGGGTTGTTTATTGTCTTGCTTTCTATTTAGTTTCCTCCTTTTCTCGAGCCTTTCATGCTTTATCTTTTAGTTTCTGCTGTTCTTTTGTTACTGCAGATTCTTTTCCTTTAATGTAATTGATATATTTGGCTAGTTCTTCTTCCCTCCTTGGGAATTTTTTCTGGTTTCATCAATATCTCCATTTGCTGATAAAAAAAACTAATAATAAGATATAAAGTCTACATAGCAAATTACTCTAACAGTCCCCTTTAACGCGTGGGACCAAGAGTTATTAAAAGGGAACGTGCATGTACAAGATAACACCCTCGAGCTCTTGGCTTATCCACGGATGCACAATACAACTTCATACTAATTGGGAATTATGATCTTTTAGGTCTTGGCGTTGAATGGTAGCCTCAGAGCTTAATCGGAGGGGTCGTGACAAAAATGGGTTGGATTAAAAACTAAAACTAACAGCTACGAAATGTGAACAGTTACAAATGTAAAAATAGACACGTGACGGATGTATGCCACGTTTACCTTGCCTAATCATCAGACCATACACTGATGAAAGGGGAGAACCACAAACCGAAAACCTAACCTGTCTCTATATCATGTTAAAATATAAAATATACTATATTATTGATTGACTACTGAATATTAAATTCTGAATGTTGAAAGTATGACTGGATATCCCTTCATATAGAGAATATGGGTATCAAACTAGTAATAAGAAATAAACTCTTAACTGGGAACACCTTCAAAACTTTTAAATTTTCAAAAAAAACTGCAATATCCAACCCTTAGTGTCTTTCGAAGATAATATTTATCTTTCTAATGTGTCTAAAGTATTCAATTTAATTTGTTTGGTTGGAAACTGCTTTGATGTTCATGCTAATTTATTTTTCCTGGAAGACATTCATATTTTTAACATCTTGTTTTAATTTTTATTTTGTTAATAATTTTGTTTTAAATGGGTGGATTGTAGATTTGGCCAGCGCACACTCCAGGGAATCATTAATGATGGAAAGAATGCCCTTATGCGTTATTACTTGAATAATTTTTCTGATGGAACAAGACAGGTTTGCATGCTTTGTTTCTGAACTCAGATTGTAGGTACTCAGCTAGTATTGCTTTTACTTTTAGCATAGATGAGCAATCCATATTTATGGTATGCACTATTAGGTTTATTTAAATTAGGCATTTCAATATAAGAAGTTATGTAGCCTTTGTTAAGTAAGCATAGGCACTTAAACGTTATCGTTTCCTTCAGAAATATAAAGGATGCAGTATATTAGAAACCTAATATTCTTAATCTAATCTATACTGTTTGAATTATACTAAAATGCCAAATTGAAATCCAAGTTGTTTTTGCCACAAGATAGAAACAATAATAGTTGATAGAAGACAACAAATCAACTTCATTTTCAGTATGTTATTAACAGCCCATGTTTAAAATCAGAAAAAGGAAGCTAAGTCATTCAAATATTTTGATTTTTTTCTTTTATAAACGTGATAAGGTAGACTTTGAGTCTATGTCTGACACATCAGTCGAGCACAACTATTCACCCAAAATGTCTAATTGGTGTTTGTAGACCATCACTGATCATAAAACTATATTCTCATTAGATAATAGCCTGCTTTGCTTATGCATGTAAGTACATTAACGAGCTTGTATTTATATGGTAGCATAAGCTTATTGTCAAACAATGTTGCAAATTATGCACGTTAAAGATACTTTGTTGGCAAACAAACTACTACATTCATTGGCTTGACTCTCTTGGAATATTTACATAGGATGCCATCGATCTCACTCAAGGACATTACATTGTATCTTCCGGCCGTGATATGACTCCCCCATCTCAGAAAGGAGGGCTTGAGGCTGTGGCTGTGAGTATAAAACTCAATTGGCAATCCTAATTTTTTCGTTCTAGCATTGAAATTCTAAGCATCTATTGGACTTTTAATTATCCAAGGGTAGTAGACTTATCATGATTTTTCTTCCAGATTACATTTAAGTTCCCTTAACAAAACCCAAGTTTGACAACCAAAACTATCTATTGTTTAATGTTTAGATCAATTCTCATGGGCATAAATTTAGAGGAAAGGAATTGCTTGGGTTGCATGTTTACAGCCAAAGTTGTTTCTATCAATGTTTTGTGGAGCTGAGGAAAAACCACCCTCTATACTTTTAAAACAAGCAGCGCTGTATTTCCGGGTTGATTGCATTCATTTTGTTGTTTATTCTAGCAATTTAGAGCCCATTTTTAATTAGTTACATTTTGTATAAAGATAGTTGTTTCTAGAGAAACTCTTTCTGTTGGAATTTTATTCTTATTTCTGCTAAAATTTCATTTTTTTATGAAAAAATCCACATGACCCCTCTTAACTATACACGAGTTTCACTTAAACCCCCTTATCTTCAAAATCAACTTGTGGAGTCCCCTAAGTTTGAAAAGGTTTCACTTTACCATATTCCGTAACTTTTAGAAAAATTCTGTTAACTTTTTTGTGAAATGATGGAAATACCTTTGTATTATAAAATTAAAATAAATAAGTAGTAAAATTAAAATACCCTAAGTTTGAACTTTTTTTCCTAATTTTTTCGTTGTAAAAAATAAAGAATAAAATTATGTTAGTAGTAACGGGAAGCTCCTTCCAGACTAATAAGATCCATGAAAAGTGATATTGCTGAGAGTAGATAATGGGTTCATTTGACTAGGTCATAGCAATAACATCAACCTGGACCAATGTTAGAAATTATTTGAAAGCAATAGTTTGAGATTCATTCTCTTGGACTTGTAGCTACAATGCTGCTGGCATGTGATTTTCTTCCAAAAATTCCCAATTTTCAATTGTTTCTTATTAGGATTATTTCCTTTTAGTATTACTTGTTTGTCACATGTTACTTGTCTTTCCTATTCGTAGGTCATTTCTTATTTAGTGTAGGGCTATTTTCTATATAAAAGGCTCTCTTATTGCACTGAATTAAGATCCATCAATGAATCAGATATTCTTTCTATGTCTCAAGCTTTATAATGGGAACAATGTTAGAGAATTCAGTGTTGCAACATCATCAAATTTTATTCATTGTACAAGTAGCATCATATATACCTACCTCTGTAATGCCCTTTCAATTGTTTGGTTTGTCATGCATGTATGGTGCACCATATCTGCAGAAATTTTCACTACAGTTCAAAGGCATTGATTTTCTTATGTCTTGGAGAGATACAACTATACTTTATCTTGCTTTAAAAAGAACTTGTAACACTGGTAAACTATGTGCACGTATTTTTTCCACATTACACCACCTACTTTGTATAGAGTTCCTCTGCCGACTTGTTTGGGCCATATTCATATATATTTAGTAATTTTGCCACTCTTGGCCGACTTGTTTTCTGACAACATTATTGCTTTGCAGTCCTTTCGAGTGGCTTTCACAGTTGTCATGATCGGGTTATTGTTTGCGACACTATCACTATTGCGAGGTTAATATGTTTCTTTCCTTTTTCTTTTTCTGCATGAAGTCTAGTGTGATAAAAGCAGACAAATTGTGGCATATAATCATCCTTTATTATGTGGATGGGCCGTGGTGACTCTGGATGGGCAGAGCTGAGAAAATAGTAGTGGTCAAGGATTGTAGAGGCATGTGCTTCCAGTTTGGTTCAAGTTCAACTTGGACTTCAGATTGGAATCTCAGAATCACTTATTTGTGTTGCTTTATTGGTAAACAGTAACAGTAACTTATCCTGTTCCCATACCTATCACCCAAAATGTTTATCATGACGGTAAGATTAAGCCTATATTCTCATCGGGTAATTTACATGAGTTTTTGAGTAGAGCCAATACAATGCTTGGGTTTTGGACCATAAAAAATCAGACTCCAGCTAAGCTGAGCATATTTTTTCTGCATTCTAGCTATGCCAATAAATCAGCTATACAGTCATGCCATGCAGTTTTTTTGTCTTTTCATTTTAGAATGCTCTTTTTGAAAATAAATCTGGTAAAATCATCATTTTTTGGTGAAACCCAATTAGACACCAAGGAACCAATTAGGTTCTCATTTTTCATTCCCAAACTCTTATACAAACACAACTTTAGTTGAAAGCAATGCTATATTGGTATAAAAAGCCCCAGTTCGTCTTTTTTTATCGTAAGCGTAAAATTGCATTTTCTTGTTTTAATTTATTGTTTTCATGTTATATGCAGTCCGAAATGGTTTTTGGAACCTTTTCTATTCGCTTATGTGGACGGGGCTAAGTGGGGTTGTGGGAGCTTACATGAAGGCAAATGGTCGTGTATTCTGTAACCGGCCTAATCTGAACAAGCCTCGCCGCTGAATCTTGAATCAGGATATTGTGTCAATTAAATTTTTCCTTGTGCTCTCACTTTCAGCTTTTGTATTTATTCTTTCAAGCTAGATTTGTAGTTGTATTGTACCCTACAAGGTTGAGTGAGATATATAGCATTCATTCAGTTCAAGCGTTGCTGCTTGGGATTTTTGAAAATTCCCTTTCCCATTCAAGAAGGCACGTTAAAGATAGATTTCTTCTTTATGTTAACTGCTCACGCCTTTTACCCTTGTTTCTCAATATGCTCATAGTGCAGTTGATTCAACTTGTGTCATAGGGTTCTTGTGACACTACCTCTTGGTAGTTGAGGTACTGTATTCATGAAGCTCATGGACATGCTCAAAGTTAAACCATGTACTTGGGTCCTAGAAATGGCAATAGTTATGCCGACCCCCATCTCCGCTCCTTGCCTTCGACTCGACTCCTGTTATATATTATTTAGCTTGGCCTCATCTCAATTGTGTATGATTAATCCCCATTCTCCGAACCCATAATCTGGTTAGGGTCATTTGTTTATTGGCAAATGAAACATAAAAAAGTAAAATTAATTTATGATATTGCTTTGATTGTTTAAAGTTTTGTGTATATGAAGGAGTTATTTTACCTTGATTATTCATTGTTTGACTTAGAAAGTAGAAATGAATTGAGCAATTGCTATTAAGTAGTAGTCAGTAATGATGTGGTGCAAACTCATACATGAAAAGTTCAAGTTGAAGCTAAGCTGCATATGGAGGCCAATAAAGATGAAACTCAATTTTATAGGTAACAGTAAGGCCAGTGAGATTGACCGGAGAAGATGTGACGTAGCCTTGCACGAAGAGGAAATCGCCCGTGCCCCCCACAACAGGATGGTCAGCAGGCTTGGTGTTGTGGGTACCTCCAACAATGGAAACGGAACCAACACGGTTCTTGAGACGCAGAGTGATCTTGGCAACGGATATGCTCTGGAGGCCGTCGAGGCTCGAGGTAACGGAAGTTCCTTGCGCAATCCCAACGGCTTTGGACTTGGAGTTTGGCGAAACAGTCATGGGATCTTGGAAGGCGTATATAGTTCCAAAAGGAGTGGTGGTCTGGCTCACCTTCGGCCCTGCAATGCCCTTCACGATGGAAAATGCCGTTTTGTTGATCGTTTCGTGTTGGAAGAGGCTGAAGTGGATGGACTTGAGGCCTTGGTATTTGTAGGAGGAGGAGAGGGCTTGCACAAAAAAGAGTGTTGCAATGGCTGCACCAAGAGCACAATGATGGTGCAAAATAGGAGCCATAGCACTTGGTGTGCAATTTCTCATGTAATGTGGAGTCCTATATAATGATTTTGTATTGACTTGAGTGGGTACATTTCACACGGTTTCTTTCATTCTGTCAATGGGGCAATTTTTTCTTGGTCCTCCACTGCATTATAAAGTGTAGCTTTTACGCCATATTTCTTGGTTTTAGGTGAGATTTTTTAGTCAAGTCTTTTATTATGGTAAAAATAAATTATCTCACCTGCCGTTTAATTGTCGTCACATTTGGTTATTTGTTTTTATAAAATTAAAGGATAGGTGATGGTAATTGGTAAGTAAAAAAAGAATAGGCCATGTTAATTCAGTCAGATCATGTAATGTCATGGACACTAACATAATTATCATTAAGATTCCAAGGAAGCCATATATTGGATGAGGCAAGAGATGGTTACGAATTCAATAATTTTTAAGGCAAACTCTTAATCGATTGAAATTCTGGAAAATATCATAAATTCTACCTAAGATCCATAAAAGCTAGACCCATCCTCTCCAAAAGTTTTACAACATAATTCAGATGATAAAAACAAAGACAGACATCGCATTCTTTAAATAGTGAAACCCTAGCACTCCGTCTCCTGATTGGTTCCCGCATCCTCTGTCGCCACTACCCTGCCAGCCTCTGCACCGGAAGTGGTCGTGCTAGCTCCAAAGGTTGAAGACGCTGACGTGGTGGTCTTATCTTTGAAACGGTGCGTTTCTTCCTTTGGCTCTTCCCTTTTAATGAAACGGTGTGTATCGGCTTTACCCGGATCACGTGTCTTCTTTCCCTTTTCCCACATGCCTTTCATCTGAACCCTTCCTCTGTCAACGGCTATATTATTCTCTTTTACCGATCTGTCCTGGGTTGTCTCTGTAATTCCCAAATTGGTCTTCATTTTGCAATTCCTAACAATACCTTTCTCTTCGAAAGGCTTGACCTCAAGCCTGCATCCCAGATCGAATTCAGGGAACTGCCTCTTCAGTTCTGACTCTTCTTCCCAAGTGTCGTCTTCATCCACGGAGTTCGTCCATTGAATCAGGTATTGTTTTTCCGAGTGACCCCTCTTCTTAATTTCTCTGGTGTCGAGCACTTTCTGAGGTAATATCTTCAGGATTCCTTCAGAGGAGACTTCAAGCAACTTGGTGATGTGCTGGTGACGCCTCCCAAGATGTTTCTTGAGGAGGGACACATGGAACACATGGTGTATCTGTGACCCTTCTGGTAGATCGAGTTTGTAGGCCAAGCTCCCTATTTTCTCCACAATCAGGTAAGGGCCAAAGTATCTTGCTGCTAGCTTCAAATTCATCCTTTGGAGTACTGATGATTGCCTATAGGGTTGTAGTTTCAAGTAGACTCATGTTCCTACTTTGAACTCCCTTTCAATCCTGTTGTTGTCCTCTTGTTCCTTCATTCTCTTTTGGGCTTTGGTCAGGTTGTTCCTCAGATCTTGGTGAATGATCTTCTTCCTTTTAAGAAAGCTCTCCACCGCTGCTACTTTAGGCATAGCCCTCGGTGCATTGATCAAGGGCGGTGAGTATCCATACAAGGCTTCAAAAGGGGTCATTTGCAGTAGGTGTGGAAGCTGGTGTTATACCAAAATTCTGCAAATCCTAGCCACTTAGACCACTATTGTGGGTGCTGATGGGTCATGGACCTAAGGTAGTTTTCTAGGCATTGGTTGACCCTCTCCGTTTGTCCATCTGTTTGAGGGTGATAGAAAGAAGAGAGGTTCAAGTGGGTACCTAGCAGGTCAAATAACTCCTTCCAAAACTGTGAGGTAAACACCTTATCTCTATCAGATACCATATGGTTGGGTAAACCATGTAACTTGTATACGTTATCGAAGAACTTGGAGGCAATTGTAGAGGTCGTGTAAGGATGTTTAAGCCCAATGAAGTGGATATATTTAGAGAATCGATCCACTACCACTAGGATGCTGTCATACACCCCCCCCCCCCCCCCCTTGATTTTGGTAACCTTTCTATAAAGTCCATAGAAATATTTGTCCAGGGAATCTCAGGAATAGGGAGGGGTTGTAAAAGACCAAGGTAAGCTACATTTTCTGATCTACATCGTTGGTACACCCGACAAGTATTCACGAGTTCTTGAACTTGTTTTCTCATCCCTGGCCAATAGAAATAACTACTTACTCTTTTAAAAGTCGCAGTGATATCTGAGTGTCCTCCTAGAGTAGAGGCATGGAACAATTCTATGATTTGTGCCCTCCCATATAAATCTTCTGATCTTTAAGAAGCATCCCTTGCCTCGTGGTCAGGTCTGGTCTGTCATTAGGCGCGATCGCCAATTGTTGTATTAGCTCAGTAACCTCATCATCATTTTCGTAAGTCTCTAGGATCTCTGTAATCCACGTTGGCACTAACACATAGAGTGCTTGGAATTCTTCATTTGGCACTCGAGACAACGCATCTGCCACCTTGTTCTTTTTCCTCTTTTGAATTGAATCTGGTAGGACATGCCTATGAGTTTGACTAGCCATTTCTGTTGGAACGACGTGGTCAGCTTCTGCTCCAAGAGAAACTTGAGGCTCTCATGATCTGTTTTTATGATGAAGTCATGATCCTGTAAATAATATCTCCACTTCTGAGTGACTACCATCACTGCCAAGAGTTCCTTCTCATAGGTTGATCTCGCGCTGTTTTTCTTTCCAAGAGTCTTACTTAGAAACGCAATGGGCCTTCCTTCATGCATAAGCACCGCCCCAATTCCTGTTCCACACGCATCCGTCTCCACTACAAAGGGCACATCAAAATTAGGCAATCTCAGCACTGGTGCCTTGGTCATTACTTCTTTTAGCTTCTCGAAACTCTCTTGAGCTTTACGATCCCACTCAAAAGTGTTCTTTTTCAATAATTGGGTGAGTGGCTTGGCAATCACTCCATACTGGGCAATGAATCTTCTGTAATAGCCTGTCAGCCCCAAGAACCCCCTCAATGCCTTGACATTCTTGGGCATAGGCCAGTTCTGCATGGCTTCAATCTTTGTAGGATCAGTAGCGACACCTTCCTTAGATATTATATGACCCAAATACTCGATCTGCTCCTTCGCAAACTCGCATTTGCTCAGCTTGGCGAATAAATTCTCGTCTTTGAGTTTCTTCAAGACCAGTTCTACATGCTGTAGATGTGATTCCCAAGTGGGGCTGTAAATTAGGATGTCATCAAAAAAGACCAGAACACACTTTCTCATGAATTCATGCAGCACACTGTTCATCAGGGCTTGGAAACTTGCTGGTGCATTGGTGAGGCCGAAAGGCATGACTTTGAATTGGTAATGATCTTGATGAGTCTGAAAGTTTGTCTTGTGTTCTTCACCCTCCATAAGTCTAGTTTGATGATAACCTAACCTTAAATCGATCTTGGAGTAATAAGGACTTCCATATAACTCTTCCAGCAACTCTTCAATGGTGGGAATAGGGAACTTGTTCTTTATGGTGATCTCGTTAAGCTTTCTAGAATCAATGCAAAACCTCCAAGTCCCTTCTTTCTTCTTCACTAGCAAGACCGGAAATAAGTAGGGACTAAAGCTTGGTTGTATAATGCCTTGTTGTAACATTTCTTTGATCAGCTTTTCTATGGTGTTCTTATGTTTATGGTTGTATCTGTAAGCTTTTACTGTAGGAGGAGTGCTTCCTGGTTTGAGTAGGATGTGATGGTCGTGTAGTCTGCGTGGAGGAAGGCCTTCTGGAGGTTGGAACACTACCTCGAATTTCTTCAATAATTGTTGGAGCTCTTCAGGTAACTTTGGGTTTTTTTTTCTTTTTTTCCAACAGGAAGAGTTGTCCTATGAAAATAGACTCGCCTTGCTGAGCTTCTTTATACAGTACCTGCATCGTGACCATGGCTTTACCCTGCTCCACTCTATATTCTTCTATTTCATATCTAACCTTGTTTATAGTGTAATAGAATAGTAGCTGCCTATAGCAGAACCCAATTGGGCTGAACTCCCATAACCAATCAACCCCCAAGACTATGTCACAGCCACCTAGAGGCATTACCAAGAACACCCATTTGAATCGGTTGCCTTGTAATTCCCATTCCACTTCGCATTGCGTCGTGCAGATGTGCCTCTTTCCATTTCCCATTTTGATGCTGATAGCTGGTGACTGATCCACCCTGAGGTGCAAGACCATAAATGATACTGACGCTCATGTGTCGATTAGAATAGTGACCAACTGGTTGTGAACCTTGCCTTTAACATTGATTACCCTGTGGTTGGGATCTCCCTCTAAGGAATTCAAATTCTCCTCCCTCGTAACTTCCTCCGTGTCCGAGGACTGTTCTATTATTTCTAGGTCGTCTGTATCTGCTCTTTCTGTTTCTCCTGGTTCGAGTTCTTCCTCATCATAGGACAAGAGGAATAGTTGTTTCCTATTTGGGCATTCGAGGCCATGCTCGGGTGTATATTTCGCTGGACACCTGAAGCACAAGCCTTTCTTCTTCCTCTCCTTGATATAAGCTTCATCAATTCTTTGGTACTGTGTCCCCCCTTCTCCTTTTGCTGCGACCATTTCTTTGCTCATGATTCTAGGTTGAGGCTAAGAGCTATTGTTAATTTGTCTCTTCTGGGGATGATATGGTAGTGTTAGTATAGCTCTAGGTTTTAACCCAATACTATGTTGCTCAGCTTGCCTTGTATACTGTTGAGTACTGGTGAATTTCCTTTCTTCGATCCTGGCTAGTCTCATGGCTTGTTCCAATTCCTGAGGCTCCATCATATCGACCCCATGCCTCAAGTGTGGCTTCAACCCTCCAATGAAGCACGATACAAAATACTCTTCATCCATATCAGGGTACCTGCATAGGATTAAGGCTCTTAATTCTTCAAATCTGTCCTCAAATTCTCTGACATATGTTTTTTGGACTAGATCTTTCATTTCTATAATCACATCTTCATGCTCTCCATCCCCAAATTTCCATAATAAATCTCTGCAGAACCTTTCCCATGTCAGATGCCTCTTCCTAATCTTGTAGCCAATATACCAGGTATTTGCCTTCCCACTTAGATGCAAAATAGCAATTTTTAGTCTTTTACCATCTGGCACTTCGCAGTACTCGAAATAACCATGGCACTTCCTTATCCACGATCTGACCTCGGTGTCATCACAACAAGGAAATTACAGGTTGGGCATTCTGAACGGGTACCCGCTGTCGTCCCTGTCGCGGCTCTAGGACCTTCCCCGTCTTGGACACTCCTGTCGAAACTGGTCCATCTCGCCTTCTTTATTTACATATCCTGTTCCCTCATCCAATTGATCTCGAGGGTTATCTCTCTCTGTTCGGTGAATGATTCTCTTGGGTAGTCGCGGAAGTACCGCCTCTATTTTGATCGGAGGACCTTAAGCAGATGTCCCTTCCATTGTTGGTTCTGGAAATTTTTCTTGCAGCAACATTTCCATTCCTTTTTGTATCTCCAGGGTTGCTGCTCTTAACTCTTCTTGCCTCTCTCTGCTGTCTTGGGCGTCACTCTACAAAAGCCCAACATGGAGGCTCACCTCATCAAGCTTGCTGGAAAGAGCAGCAATGGCCCCTTCGTTCTTCCTGGCTAAAACTTCGAATTCTGTCATGTGGCACGATCGGCCTCTGATACCAATGTTACGAATTCAATAACTTTCAAGACAAACTCTTAATCGATTGAAATTCTGGAAAATATCATAAATTCTAGCTAAGACCCATCAAAGCTAGACCCATCCTCTCCAGAGGTTTTACAACATTATCCAGATGATAAAAACAAAGACAGACATCGCATTCTTTAAATAGTGAAACCCTAGCACTCCGTCTCCTGATTGGTTCTCGCATCCTCCGTCGCCACTACCCTGCTAGCCTCTGCAGCGGAAGTGGTCGTGCTGGCTCCAGAGGTTGAAGACGCTGACGTGGCGGTCTTATCTTTGAAACGGTGCGTTTCTTCCTTTGGTACTTCCCTTTTAATGAAACGGTGCGTATCGGCTTTACCCGGATCACGTGTCTTCTTTCCCTTTTCCCACATGCCTTTCATCTGAACCCTTCCTCTGTCAACGGCTATATTATTCTCTTTTACCGATCTGCCCTGGGTTGTCTCTGTAATCCCCAAATTGGTCTTCATTTTGCAATTCCTAACAGAGATGCATAATTGTATCTACCGCATATTTGATTGTTCTGGCGGTGGAATGCACAACAATGAATAACTCAAAGTGCAACAGTATATATGCTTGGCACATTTTGGTCATAATTGGTACAAATTAGGGATAATGACAGTTTTTACGTCTAAATATCCGAAAATGACACTTTCATATCATAACTAATTTTATCTATTTTTTAGTACCCTGATAATTTTGAGCCTCAAATGTAACGACAATCCACTAAAAATTGAGTAACGCTGAGCAGCTGTTATATTTCTAAAAAATGGCCCTAAGAACAACTTCAAATCGCGAATCTTCAAGCAACTATTAAATATAAAAATCAGAGACGGATTTATGCTGATAATGGAGAGGCAAAAAGATTGGGTATGCGCGCGATATAATCAACAAAATTCACTAACTTATGCACATAAAATCAATCGAGACCCAAAAATAACCAAATATGTCTGTCAATTTGTATATATGCAGGAAACCCTCATTGGATTTGCAGAAAACTCTCGTCGCATCTGCAAACCAAAGCCTCATTCGACCTCACATCTGCCTCCTCTAGCCTCCACCATCCCGATTCCCCTCGTCGGAGACTCTTCAGCCTTTGTCGACTCGTCGGAGCCTCCACACCCTTCGCCGATTCCGTTATGTTTTTATTCTTTTTGATCTAATTTGTGAAATGACTATTAAGCCCTTAAATTTAATTTTAGATTTGGGGTATGATTGTAATTGCATATTAAAAATAAACTAAATTGAACTAGAGATAAACCAAATTGAACCAGTTGAATTCTTGTTTCTTAAACCAAGGGTAATTTAAGTATTTTATGCATTTTAGAGCTAGGTTGTCACATAAAATTGTGAGAGTACTAAAAAAGACACAAAATTAATTAAGGTATGAAAGTGTCATTCTCATATCGTTAGGTGTAATAAATATGACAAAGAATCAGTATATCTTAAAATTTTAAAAAACATGTTAGTTGGTACATTATTGATGTGAGAAAGTGACTCTTAAACATTTGGAACATACAAATTATTATATCATGTCTCATAAATCTGTAAAAGAACTTGATTATTAAATGTGACAGAAGGTTATTTAAAAATTTAAAAGGGAAGTTGATTGCTCGATAATTTATTTTAAGAATGTAATCCTTAAAATTTTATATAGAAAAGATGTTTGTTGAGACATATTTTATTAGCAAGAAAATGGTCATCGGTATTTTCTAAAATACCCTTCAACTTACACGCGTAATGTTTATTCTATCATTCTATCTACTTAATGTATAATCGGATTCATCAATCTTATTTCTTATGTACTTCTTACAATCAAGGGCTGGACAACAAGAAATTAAGAAAGAGTTAAAATTTGTTTGAAGATAGTGACACTTGAGATTGAAGTGCCAACGTCTTTTATTTTTATTAACATTGAAGTGTCGACGTTGACGATTGAAGTTGTTACGCTGGAGAAATGCTGACATCGGCTATAGAAATTGTGAGTTACATGTGAATTTAATGTTACATTTTTTAATTTTTAATTTTTAGGGCTTTGGGTTTTTTTTCAAAATGATTTTGAGATCCTTGTAAATGTGTGACTTTATTTACACACTTGTTTTGATTTCTGAATCATTCTAATGACTTCTCATTTTCTATATTATCTCTTTTAATGGTTTATGTGTATGCATAAGTAACTATTGATCTTTATATGTAGGGATAATCTCACGTACATGCAATAATCTACATTCTATTCTCACATACATTTCATAACTTTTAAAGTGTTTATGTGAAATCACTGAATTTTCATATTTTTCTTACGTAACTTAACTCTTTTTTAAACTTCATTCACTTTCTGTTTATTTGATTTTTTATTCATCGTAGATATACTAAAATATATTTTCCTTACGTAGCTTAACTCTTTTTTAAACTTCATTCACTTTCTGTTTATTTGATTTTTTATTCATCGTAGATATACTAAAATGTCCTTATGTTACTCATCTCTCCCTCAAATTAATCCCGGTACTTATAGCATTTTTTTTATATCAACTTTCTTTTTTTTACTTACCGATTAATTTTAAGTTAGGTTTGATTCTTTTAATTTGACTATTGTGTTTTGCTTGTAGGATGTATACGTACTTGACCTTTTGTGGTTTTTTTTTCTTTCTTCGTGGAATGAAATATGATATATGTGAAATGAATATCTAGAGTTTATGTTTTGGTAATACTCGATTCTTAATAAAATTAACGACGTATTAAAATACTTGTTTGTTAATGAACTTTAATTAGTTCTTTTCCCCCTTTATATTTACTACACATGATTTGAACATATTGGACAAACATTGTGTTATGGCTCTCTCTCATCTATTGGTAAGCATTGATCCAACATTGGATAATCAAGTATTGTGTTGAGAATGGAGATGGAATATATAGAGAGGAAATTGATGCAAAAGTACACGGTGAAGATGTACATGAAGAGGAAGCTAAAATGGTAGAAGATGTGGATACTGACAGTGAATTATTGGAAGTTTGTTGAAGAGCATTTCAGGTAGTTGGTGATAAATATCCATAATTGTGGGAGTCTAAGTTTGGGTAGAAAGGCGTTGATATCGTCTTGGACGTCAAATTTCAAAATGCATCGATCTCCCTTATTGTGCTTAGGGTGTACACGACAAGAGAGAGTTTTAGACTTGATTGCGCTGAAAATTATAAGAATGTGATTGGATTCATATGCAGAGAAGCGGATTCTACATTTTATATTTGGTGTAACAATGTACATCGGTCGCAAGTGTTATCTATTAAAGCATTTCGGTCATATCACACTCGTACAAATGCGCAAAACAATTATTGCATCACCTTAACTATACTTATTCTTCGGTACTTAGAGTATATCTTAGACTGCAAGGAAATCAATTTTGGAGAGTTTCCAAAGTAGGGAAAGATGCGTACAAGAGATGAGATATCACAATTTGGGTATCTCCCTGAGTATGTTGTGTGTAGTCCTTTCATTAGGGTTTCTTGGTTAAGTGTAGCCCTATCATTGTACTTAACAGATATCATCCCAAAGAATATTATGAAAGACAAGTTTTATTAGTCGTGGCTTGGGACGCCAATGATGACATGTTTCCTTTAGCATTGAATATCGTGAAGTAAGGAGAACAAAACATCGTGAAGGTGGTTTATATGACAATTTCTTGAAGGTTTGGACTAACAATAACATTGTAGTTGTATGTTCATCTCTGAAAAACAGAAGATAATTAAGCTTCATTTTCTAAGTGTTTGAGTATTATAAAAATTGGTGTTTGTTTAAGTATGTATTCTAGGCATGGGTTGAAAGCAATAATAATATGTTGATGCGTGATTTAACAAGACATTCATCTAAGTGAATATTATATAGAAATTTGCCTTTTCCTTTAGTTGAGCTTGAAGTTTGTGGTAATTTGTCTCTTCGTATTGTTTACTGATTTAAGTGTATATTACGTATTATGCTTTAAACTTTAGTTAAGCTTGAATGTTTTGGTAATTTCTCTTGATATTACTCGCTGATGTAATAGTGAATGTATAATGTTATGTTGTTTTTAGGCTTTAGTTTTAACTTAAAATGTGTGGCAATTTGTCTCTTGAAATTGCTCACATAATTTTCGATAATTTTTCTCCTTGTTGATTAAAACACCGTTTATGCTAATTTTCGATAATTTTTCTCCTTGTTGATTAAAACACCGTTTATGCATATGATTGTCGATCGCTTTACCATGTAACTGCTCTATGATCTCATTGCTTTGAATTGCTTCCGTTTTTGAAATTTTACTCTACTCTTTTCTTATTTATGTGACAATACAATTCATACAATTGATTTGCTGGAATTAATTGATAAACTACTTTAGTGTTCACTATCATGTTTCTCTTGGGTTTGATAGTATCAGGTTTTAAATATATTTATCATGTATTACTTGAGACTAGTATATTGTCGACGAGTGAAAATCTGCGGTGTAATTATTATTGACTTTTCTCACGTCATATATTATATCTGATTTATGAAACACAGAAAGAATTACATGTCTTATGTGTTAATTCGTAAATTTATTTAATTTCAAAAGTACAAAATATCTAGTGTACTCACTCCGAATTTAGGATTAACATTCTCGAAACTTCTAAGATGACTATGAAAACGAAGAACAATTCTTCGCAGAGATTTGTAGATCTAAGAGAAAGATCTCTTTTTTTTCTTTCTTGGTATCACGACCCATTTCCGCTCCACCGACTCCTCTCTCTCCTCCAATTTTATAATGGCGAGACCTCACTCCTCCCTCCTTCAACACCATCTCTCTTTTCTATCACCGCAACCACCAACCCCACTACCACCCATGAGCCCGAGCTCTGACACCATCTCTTCTCTTCGTTCTTACTAGATAGTCTTAAGGGTAATTTTTTCAATATCCGTAATTGGTCAGTCATGTGGAGTGCACATGTTCTATTTTTAACATAAATCACATTAAAACGGACATAATGAGTATAAGACAAACTTAGAATAGCTGCAAAATAAATCTTACACTTAGTTGTGTCAAGTTGGATGTCATTAATCTGTAGGTTTTGTACCACAAATTCGCATAGAATGTATCTCTTTCACCACGTTAAGTTTTATTTGAGTATCGCCTTCAAATAACATAAACGAAAAATGGACAAAAAAGTATTCATGTTTAAGTCACAAGCCCTTAAATTTTTGACATCGAAAAGTTTGGCCTTATATTAAAATATAGGAAAAAGTATAAATAGTTATCCCAAACTAAACGTGTTTTCCACATAGTCATCTCCAACTAAAATTTCGGTTATTTAGCTACACTCAGGTTTGATAAATTCCCACCCATTAAATATTTGTAAGAAATGTTAATTTTGAAAATGAAAAGATGAAAATGTCATTAGTAGGTTTCAAAGTGTGCTATTGTTTGAGGTTTTGGGCGATTTTAGGCAGTGGATTTGTGTGGTTACTCCGACAAGGTTAACTGGTTGTCCTCTAGCTTTCCTTAACTGGTAATGTTGATTTTCGTCAAAATAGAACTCGACTTCCCTGTCTCCTCCATTTCTAGCTCTGATAGATCTACAACTGGCACAAAGTCGATTTTCAGATGCAGTCCACAAAGAACAGGTGCAAGGTGTATTTGGTCACCGAATTGAATAAGGTTCTCCTCCACCATTTGCAACGGAGACGACCTCGACTCCTTCATCTGCAAGGTCGTCGCCTCCGGGAAGCCTGTTGCCCTTCTCCACCCCCTCTGCCACTTCTCGCACACCAATGAGTTGGATATCGAAGAGGTCTTCAAGGCTCAATGCCATGACTTCATCATGTTCGTCGAAGATTTCTGATCTCTTCTCTTTGACATGGACTCCCTCAAATCCTCCCTTGAGATCTGAAAATGTTAAAATGGATGGATGGAATAGTTAAGTTCATATGAAAATGCTAAAGTACCCTTGATGAATTCCCTAATTTTCAAATTATGTCATTTGGGGCTCAACAGTGGAGTTTGAGGCTTGTCTCCAGCGTGTAACAAGATTAGCTCATCGGGTGATACAATGTCTAACTTGAATCACTATACATACAATGTGCATACTATGGGCTTAGCTTGATAGCTTTCGAAAGGCCGATGAAAGTCAAGTCCTCGAAATATCTTTGTCGTCCTCGTTCTCAACTGTGATATATTGTGTAGATGGTAGCTTACCAGTATTAGCTAAGATGTCGCTAATGGCTTGGTCG